>CAJNDS010002024.1:77500-413162 GCA_905221605.1 Symbiodinium natans
ATATGGGGGTTATTATCTTCCTTGCTTGAGGGGTTCCTAAGCAAATAGTACTTAGAACTTCAGAGTTTTTTGGCGCCTATTTGCCTACCCCTTGCATCGGGCTTGCCTCGTCGCCCGGCCAGCTGAGCTGTCAAATTTTCCCTGAACCCTGAAGCGACCTTATCATGCGTCCTAGAACCCCACCAGTTGTAGCTCCTTTTCTTTGCGTCCTGTGATTTCTGTCGTCTTACAACATACCAACCATCAAAAGCAGGAATCCTCTCTCTAAAATGGAACGACAGTTCACCCTAAGCCCTTTAGGCATCTATGTATGTGGGGGTCTACGAAAATAGGGGTACCTTATTGGGGCCCTTATTATACAGGAATCCTACTATTTGGGGGTCCATTTTAGGGGTCCCCTTACTTTCGTAAACTTCCATTTTTTGCCCTAAACCCTAAATCCCTAAACCCTTATTTTCGTAAACTTCCATGTAGGATCCTGGCCCAACATTGGCCTCGCCACGGCGAAAGGCTCCCAAGGCCTGGTTTTCCGCTGGGGAGGGCCCTTAGCTTGAAAGCACCCTGAGGTTTAGGGTTTAGGGTTTAGGGTTTAGGGTTTAGGGTTTAGGGTTTAGGGTTTAGCTAACAGTGACCATATTGTAGTAAGGGTACCTTTTTTTTGGGCTGGCTACTTTATAAGCGAGCCTTGAACCCCCTAAAAAGGGGGAAAAGGGAACAAACTGGGCTACCAAGTGAGTAGGGCCTTGTTGCTTCTAGGGCTTGGGGGCTTAGGGCCTCAGGGTTGACCAGCTAAGTACCCTAAGGGCTACTGTTTGTCTTATCCCAAACTAGGGTTCGTGACTTTAAAGGGGGGGCTGCAGAAGTGCTTCAGCACCCACGTCCTAAACCCCGGGCCCTGCCGTGAACCCGGCCCTAAACCCACCTCTGCTTTGACGTTGGTAAGGAATTCGGCTTGGGACGTTCCCCGTAAATGCTAACAGTCCTTAATAGGATTCATTTTCGGGGGTATTGTAATCCTTATTAAGGACTGTTAGTCTAAGGGGGAACATCCCATCGGCTTTAACCAGCCTCGCAACTTGTGTCAGGCTTCAACACTCTGAAGTGCCCATGTTCCGTGCACTCCGCTGCGTGGGATCTCGTTGTTGCGAGCTTAGGTTCACATACCCTGGAACCTTCAACCTTGGCAGGTCTAGGGTTTGAGGGGGGTTTCCTTCAAGAGACGCAAATATAGCTGGCGCTCATTAAGTCATCGACCGTCCAATGCGGAGGGTTTTCCTCGAGGGCCAATGCTCCGGTCAAACTCGCTAGCCTCGATGGTGGCGATGTCCGCCACATGAAACCCCACTAGAACAGAGATACCCTAAACCCTTTTGAACCCACTCTATACCCTAAACCCTGAACCCACAGACATGGGCCAAGGGTCACAAGTACTCTGGCACAAATGCTCAACTACTATTTGCTGAAGAACCCTAGAAGACTAAAAAACCACAATCCGTATATTACCCTTATAATAAGGAAGATTCTTTTTTATATTTTGGGGGGTTCTTAGGCAATTGCTGGTCAAGGAAAGATTTGACGAAGGCTTTCGAAAGGCCTGTTAAGCGCTGGTGCAGCCCGAGAAGGCCCTGGAGCCTTGAAACTTAAGACTCACATCCTTTGGGATGTTCACCCTTATACTAACAGTCCTTAATAGGGTTTAGAATAGGGGGTACTATAATCCCTATTAAGGACTGTTCGTATCAGGAACAAAAACACAAGGGCTTGCTTAGGGCTTCTCGGCGTTTTCGGGTTCCTTGCCTCTCGCCGCCCGTTTCTTTGCCGGTCCAGCTCGACCAGTTTCTCTTGTGTCTGCAGGACCTTGGCACACTTCAGTTGGTCGGTGGGGCTTTGCATCTAGGGTTTACTCTACTCCCCTTAGAACCTCAAGAAACATATTTTAAACATCCTCTTGGGTGTTATATGAACAAAGAAATTCCCAAGGGGGATATAGTTTAGGGTCGGATGGGCCTTGCTCAAGCCGCTATGATCCGTCTCAGGCCTGGATGTCACACGGATATCCACCTTGGAATTTCGGAACCCGAGAGATTTGCAGGATTCTACTATTTGCTTAAGATTCCCCCGAAAAATAGCAGACAAGAATCCCTATATTGCCCTTATATGGAAGAATATGTATATACTTGTTTGGAGGGCTTCTATAAGCAAGTAGTAGGACTTCAGGTTGCAGACCCGGAACCCCAAACCCTAAACCCTAAACCCTAAAACCCCTTGCAGCCCGGTTCAGCTCAAGCTCTCTGAGGCTGCCGGCCTGATTTGCGAGCTCTTCGATGCGGCAGAGCCGCTCGCGGTCCAGAAGAGCCATGGCCCCGGCGATGCTGTTTAGGGTTTAGGGTTTAGGGTTCAGGGTTTAGGGTTCAGGGTTTAGGGTTTGGGGTTTAGGGTTCAGGTCCCCAATCACTAGAAAAATCCACGGGTTTTATGGGGATTTCCTATAAAGTTAAGGGGGGTTAAGGTTTAAGGTTTAAGGTTGTCGGGTTTAGAAGTCTGATTGTCTGATTCTAAGGTTCTACAAGGGGTATACAACGGGTCCCTTTTAAGGGACCATGCAAACTACCCCTAGATGAATGCAGACCAAGATGCGCCATCTGAGGCTTCATTTATGAGACAATATGAAGTCTAAGGGTTCGCAGGGCCCAGGGGTCAACAAGCTTCAGGGTGCCATGATACAGCGGGTTTAGGGTTTAGGGTTTAGGGCTTAGGGTTTAGGGGATGTGGTGGGATCGGACGCAGGCTTCCTGCCCCTGAAAAGGGGTTGCGGGTTGAGGGGTTCCTGTGCTCTCTTTGGTGCTTCATCGCTAACGCTCGGAACAAGCCCGGCGAGGATCCAGTCTCAGTCTTCAATGCGGGGGCACGGTAGCCGTTGTGAAACTCCCTCCTACATAAACTACAACAGCCCCATCAGCCCCTTCCTCAAGTCCCAGGAAACCTCGTCGCACCAATCATATGCATTGGGGTGTAAGGTTTAGGGATTCCGATGGCATGCAAGCTGCTGCAGAATTGCATTGCAGCCACCAACCCGAAACCAATCCGGCAATCCGCAGCAAGAACGCCTAACAGGCAGAGGTGTGCACTTTTTTGTTTTTCTTCCGCAGCCGTTGCTGCAAACCGATCCAGGTTCTAGCAAGCTCGGGGCACGAAATCCCCGGCGCTAAGTGCTTGCTTGCTCCTTAAAGCCAGCTCAAAAGGAAGAGCGCCGGGCGCTAATCATGCAGGCTCCTGCGCTAACCTAATAAGCCCTAAACCCTAAAACCCTAAAACCCTAAAACCTAAAACCCTAAAACTCTAAAACCCTAAACCCTAAAGCCCTAAAACACTGCCCAGGGAAGCCTGTTGACCTGCCGTGCTTCGGCCCAATCTCGTTGAAACTGCTCGAGCAAGGCCCTCTCCGAGTTTGCCTTGACGACAGCCTCTTGCCAGGTCGACGTGGAAACCGGGGAATAGAGTTTAGGGGGGTGAGTTCCGGCTCTTGTAGACTTGTGCCGAAACCCTAAACCCTTCTCAGCGGGCCTTCTGCGACTTCACCCGGTACTGAACCGTTCATGGTCACCTACTCTTGTCTTGCGTAGTTGCACTAGAAAAATCTCAGGAACACAGCGCGAGGACACCCCTAAACTCCAAACCCTGAACTCTACGGGTTCTCGTAACAAGCCTCTTCCTGGATCCCGCTCTTGGATTCTACGCAACCCCGGAGCTCTAGCTAGTTAGGGTTTCGGGTTTAGGGTCCTTTTGGAGGTGGTGCCTGGCTTTCTCAGGAATTAGATCATGCTATCCATACAATTTAGCTTATCAACAAAGGATAAGCTACAACTGGGGACGTTAGCGGCTTCGGCCCGAACAAAACCTCAAGCCCTGATGCAACTCAACCGCCAGAAGCCCTCGTGTACTCCCTCCATTACGCAGATAACGGGCAAACAGGCCATGATTGTCAGTAATCTTGGGGGGGAGTCTGGGGAAGCGCCAACCCTAAACCCTAAACCCCAAACCCTAAGCCCGACACCCTAAACCCTAAACCCTAAACCCAATTCCCAAGACCGCCTTGGCGCTATATGCTGCCCGGCGAACACGGAGTCTCGGTCGTTCCCCCTCGGGGGCCTGGAAGCAGCGGTTCAGGGTTAGGGTTTAGGGTTTAGGGTTTAGGGTTAGGGTTTAGGGTTTGGACCATCATATGTTATTGGCTTGCCAGACTACAGAACGCAGAAAGAAAAGGAGACGTAAACAAACATACCTGGATTTTGCCTTTGTAGCTCAGTAACCATATCATAAGAAGGGCACCAGCTTTGTGGTTTCGGTTTAGGGCCACGTTATAACGGAACCTGAGCCCAACAAAAAAAGGGGCAAAAGGGCACCACTGGGCTAGCAACCATTCCCCAACTTGCTTCCAAAAAACCTGAAGCCGCAGCTAAACTTCAGCCCAACCCCGCGGGTTTAGGGTTTAGGGCTTGGGGCTTAGGGTTAGGGGTTTAGGGTTTAGGGTTAGGGGTTTAGGGCTTGGGGCTTAGGGTCCTGAACCTCGACCATCGACGTTCCCAACCCCTTGTTCGCGCAGGCCTCGGCCAAGAATTCGAGTCCGCCTCTCCACAGGGTCTTGGATCCGTTCACTTGGAGGCTCATGCTTGGAGGTTCAGGTTCAGGGTACTTATAACCCAATTATGTGTAGTTAGAACCCACTGATAAGCCTCTTAAATACCCTGATAGGGTTATAATTGGGTTGTAAGTACAGTTATAATTGGGTCACTAAGTACCATGAACCTCCAAGTGGGTAGCTATAAGTAGGATAGCTCCAATTGCAACCTTATTTAGGGTACTTACAGCCCTACTGATAACCACCTATGAACCTCCATGCGTTGGAGTTGAAAGTTCAGGTGTACGCAGGGATATACACCCACATGAAATGACCCTACATTTGTAGCACGTTGCGCTTTACTTCATTGTATGGTATTGCGACATACTTCGCTTTACAGCAGAAACCTGTAGCTACAATGCATAACATATGTGCAGCGCACAACATCCACCCATGCAATCATGTAACACCTATGTTACACTTTACCGTAAACATACGGTCATGTACTTCCTAGACGTGGGTGAAAAAACCTACCCCGGCAACTGACAGATATGTCCGAATGCATGTGCGTGCATTCTCGCGTGTGTTCAGCGACATGTGCATCCTCAAGCATCTTCAGGTACATGCACCTGGTTGTGCAACCGACTTGGCTAGAAACCCGGCTGCGTCTGAATGAGCCAGTTTCGACTAGGCAGCCCACGTTGAGGGGAGGGTATGTTGTGAAACCTAAGTTGTAGTGCTTGCAACCCCAATGTTGGGGCCACCTAGCCCTAAGGACTGCGGAACTCCAGTCCCTTCTTACCCAAGCCCGACACAGGCCTTCTTCAAGCTCGTCGAATTTCTTGGCCGGCGGCGTGCCCACGGGGCGGAATTTCAGCAAACAGCCGCAGGGTGTCTCCTGAACAAGGCAAACTTGCCTTAGGCATCAGGCATTCAGGACTACATACACCTTAAACGAAGTCTAAGGCGGGAGGAAAGTTGCCCAAAACCCTCATCCATGCGACGGGATGGCAGACCAACACAAAACTGCTTAGGAACCACGGCTCAGGAACCAAGACTGGTCAAGAAGACGGGACAGTTTTCACAAAGCTGGATGTGGAATCGGGGGATACAAGTGGCCTCTTAATGAGGGTAGCGGGATGTCGAGCGCTCGGCCGCATCATCACATTTGCATGCTAAACCCTTGGATTGGGCCCATCGTTTACGTTTTGGGGTTCTTCAGCAATAGTAGGGTAGGGTTGTAAGCAGGGTAACTATAATTCTCGGCCGTGCTCTCCTGCAGCTCGACAGGCGTTTTCATGCCAAAACGCGCCACAGCACCAGTGCCGATGCCCACGAAGGTACCGGCCCACTGCTGGACGAACAAAGCCTGGTCTCGAAGTCTCCAGTTCTACTCCTCTGTGCCATAATTATAACGCCTATGCCAGTGCACCTGCGACTGCATGAAGGGTCTCACTGGACTGAACATGTAGGAACACATAAATCAGGTTCCTTTTCCAACATTGCACTCCCAGCCTGAAAAAGGTACATCACGGATGTACAGCGTTTTGGTCTAAGACCAAAACGTCAGTCGCACACAAGCTCAGTAGCCGAATTGCAAACTGCTGGGTCTGACAATGCGTCGAGAAGCGGCTGCGCGTGCATCATCGACGTCCATGCGCCAAATCTCCTAAAGGAACCGCGTGTGTAGTGGCGGGCTATCAAAGACATGCACCCCAACTCTTCACAACTCACAAACACCTGTCGCTCGGTACCTTCCATCCAGCTCGCATGCTAAACCTACGCGAAAGCTGCCAGAATCCCCAGAACCCGACATTACTCGCCATTGAAGACCAAGGTACTGGGCCGATGCAGGGCAGCAACAGCCGCTCCCAGCGCGGTCCACCTGGGCCGAAGCATGATCCGCAGGCCACGTAAGGGGGTCTTTAGCTGGATACAAGCAAGTATGACTACGAAGTTCTACCACGGCATCGTTCTTGCTCAAACTTCGAAGAAGGCAAACAGAAACTGCCCACAGCCCTGTGGCCTCAGCCCCACAAGCAATCAAACTGTACTCCGGCACTAGCTCACTAGCCCTGATCTTGGGACCTTTTGTGAGGAACATTTGTGGGGAGACGTTTGGGGCCCCGGCATGTAAGGTTTACAGCCTATGTAAAAGGACTTAAGGACTTTGGCGTTTTGGGTGTGTGTGTGTGTGTGTGTGTGTGTGTGAACATGTGAAGCCCTCATGTTGCGCCCTCAATTTTGGAACCTGTGGCGGCGTCTCTGTCAAACCGGTGCTCCCAAAACCCAAAAAACGGATCCGCGGCACGGAAGGATGTCGCAGCGGTAGCCACTGGATCGTTAACCACCGTGAAGCCAGCCTGATGCATACACGTATACACATATCATTGAGAAAAAGCATGTGCGTACTCTCTTAGGTGCAGATGCAAAGTTTCGGATAGCCGTAGAGGGCGAATCGAGAGCGAGAGAGAGAGAGAGTGAATGAGTCTGAGTGAGTGAGTGTGAGTGAATGAATGATAGAGATAAAGTTCATGAGAGAGAGAGGGACACAGAGAGAGAGAGAGAGAGAGAGCGTGAGTGAATGAGTGAGTGAGTGAGTGAGCGAGCGAGTAAACTGCGTGCGGGAGAAGGAGCGTGAGCAAGGGACAGACAGGAGAAACGGGCAAAACAGAGATTCAGCGAGAGATCAAGTGGGGAAGAAACAGAGAGACAAGAGATAGGAGAGAGAGAGAGAGAGAGCGCGAGAGAGGGGTAGGGAGTGAGCGGGTTGAGGGAGCGGGAGAGGAACAGAGAAGTGCTGCTGAGCCACATCCACACCGAAGATCAAAGCATGAAGCAAAGCCGCAGAGGCTGTCTGCAGAGTCGTGCTGCCGGCCATCTCCTCAAGGCTGCCTTGGGGACTGCCAAGTTTCAGCTAAACCCTAAACCCTAAACCCTAAACCCTAAACCCTAAACCCCAAACCTGCTCCACACCCACCGAAGTTAAGTCTTGGCCATCAAACCCAACTTAGACCCCACTGGGCACCTCTTAGCTTCCGGCTTTGCGCTTAAGGGTTTAGGGTTTAGGGTTTAGGGTTTAGGGTTTAGGGTTTAGGGTTTAGGGTTTAGGGTTTAGGGTTGGGGCTTAGAGTTTGCTTGGACTCTCGACTTAGCGCAAGTCTACTTAGTATCCCCTAGAAACCCTATAAGCATCCCCATAAGCCAACTTACTGACGCTGCTTACGAAGACCAAAGGGCTTCCAAGTAGAGAATTCGGCCGGGAGTGTAGGGGGAGTTGGGGACTTCCAGTGGTTGTGATTAAGAGCACCCTTGGACCTTTATTCACGTGGTCTCTGCACACATGGGCGGCTGTCAAAATTATGATCCCTTTTGGGGTACCCTAAATATTAGGTGCCGTATTACAATAGGGATCCAAAAAGGGACCATAATATTGACAACCACCCACATGAAAGCGTGACAAACCTTCCCCATCTCCGCAGACATGCGACTGTCTACGTACATACGTAGGGTCTACATTCATTGCTGCGTTTTTGTCGGTGGCTTTTCAGTGCTTCCCCCATGCGATCGTTCCCTTGGTGAAAGGCTGATTTCAGGCAACAAAGCCCGGCAATGAAGCGTTGCTCGATTGTAACACTAGAGTCACTAGAACACATGACAAGTTCTCCTAATGGAACCCATGATCGAAGCGTAGCCCACAATGCTTCCAAAAACCACGCTTCTGAGTGCCGCTGGGACCCGGCAGACTCAGAGCTCTTTAAACCCCAAACCCTAAGGGTTTAGGGTTTAGGGTTTAGGGATTAGGGTTTAGGGTTCAGGCTGCTGGTCGGGCTTCAGAGGTGAGGCTTGATGGAGACCTTTCAGGGCCTGATAGCAAGCCCCGTTAAGGATTGCGTATGTGATAAATACATAGCATGAATACTAAGGGGGGAGATTCGTTGCCAATGAATTTCCTGACTTGCGCGGCAAGGTGCAGCAAACCTGGGATCGGACGGCCTCGCTTTGGGCAGGGCCTGCACGCACAATGACCACCTGCAGCCAGATGCTGGTCGACGCTCTGAATGTCTAGTTTCGGGCTGGTAATAAGTTGGGAAAGCTCCAGAAATCTTTCGGCAGATATGCAAACCCTACATCCTAAACCCTACACCAGCAGACTGACTCTGAAATCATGGCAGCGGATGCCCCGGCTCCTTATGGTTATAACCTTGTTTGAATTTGTCCGTGGCGAGCCAGCCCTCCACACACTGGAGACCCTAAACGTAGGACAACACAGGGGCCATGCCATCAATCACGCAAGGAGTTGGACCGCTTTCGGGTTTCTTGTATCCCCTTAAGGCAGCCCCCCCCCCCCCCCCCCCCCCCAAAAAAAAAAAAAAAACACACACACACACACAGAGAGACAGACGGAAAAGACAGACACAACCCCCACGCTTTCACTCGGAGGTTCATGCGTAGTTATAAGTCGGGCTATAACTAGGGTAACTATACTTCTAACCTTAATTAGGGGGCTTATAACCCTACTTATAGCTAGCCATGAACCTCCAAGCATTGACTACTAATTGCTTAAGAACGCAAAAATACAAATATACTCTTCCTTATTGAGGGTAGAATATAGGGACTTCTTTTAAAATGTTTTTTTGGGGTTCTTAAGCAAATGGTAGTTGATGCAATGCCAGTGATCGGGCGTGCCTTCAGAGGCTTGTTGGCCGGCCGCTGCCTCCAGTGATGGAAGTGGTTGTTGGGCTGAGACATCGCCAGATTACCCACTCAAAACCTTAGGGTTTAGGGTTTGGCCTTAACCCATAGGACGTCACAGGACGGGGTCCTTTGATTCTGCAGTAAGGAGGTTGTGTGCAGGCCCACCAGTCCATACAAACGCGAACGACAACGACCAAAACCCAATCATCAGAAATTCAGCGTCCGTGGCGCGTCCAACCTCTCTAGGGTTCAGGTCTAGGGGCACACGACTCGCTTGGCTAGGACAGAAGTCAATTCGCCAAGACATCTCCTTTGATGTTCCAACAAAGGCCCCCCTACACACCCACGCACACAGACAGAACCCACTCCAAACCCTGGTTTCGCCGGAAGATAAGAAAAAACCCAGCACCCTAAGCCCTAAGCCCCAACATCTAACCATACACTCTAAACCCTGGTTGCGCCGGAAGATAAGGAAAAAACCCAGCACCCTAAGCCCTAAGCCCTAAACCCTAAGCCCTAAGCCCCAGAATCTACGTCCCTGCCTTGCGAGGGAAGTTAGCTCGTCTTCCAAGCTCGCATAGGTCCCCGACTTGAAGTCCACGCCGAAGAAGGAGCCTGCTGTCTGCGGTTTGGGATTTGAGGAACGATTATTATTATTATTATTATTATTATTATTATTATTATTATTGTGATTATTATTATTATTATTCATTATTACTATTGTTATTGTCTATTATTGTTCTTATTCTTAGTATGGCTATTATTATTGTTATTACTATTATTATTGTTCTGCTTCTTCTTATTATTATTTATGTGCTTTTTCGGAGGGGCACACAGGTTTAGGGTTTAAGGAGTTTAGGGGGTTCAGGGAGTTTAGGTCTTTCGGGGCCGGGGTTTAAAGGGCGGCCCTATTCGGCTAAACCCTGAACCCTGCACCCTAAACCCTAAACCCTAAACCCTAAACCCTAAACCCTAAACCCTAAACCTGGTAGTGACCTTCCTAGAGCACCCCGACTACAAACATGAGCCCTGAGTCCTGAGCCGACCAAGACTCGAGGACCCTGCAGGGCACTAGGGAGTTTAGGGTTTAGGGTTTAGGGTTTAGGGTTTAGGGTTTAGGGTTTAGGGTTTAGGGTTTAGGGTTTAGGCTCCTTGACTCAGAGGGTTTTAGGGTTTCGGGTTTGGGGGGGGCGCTCCAAGGTCCATAGGTTGCGGGTTTCGGGCTCAACTGTTGCTGAAAGGCCAGTTTCAAGCTGCAAGGTCAACCTTTGGGATGACGTAGGGATCCTACTCGCCAAGGGCTCGGGGTTCTGGGTTTAGGGTTTGGGGGTGGGTTTAGGGTTTAGGGTTTAGGGTTCTGGGGGTTCCTCCGAAAGGTACTTCTGCAAAGAGGCTGGTTGTCCCAACCCCGGCCTACATTGAAGCCACCATCTCTTCCGCGAGCGCCGATTGTACTCCTTGTCTGCGGTTTTTCTTTGCCTCTAAACGCCGTCCGTGAGAACAACACAGCTGCTGCCAGAATTTTCAGTCTGAGTGGGGCTGTAGGTGCAAACCATCCCTGCTTTGAACCCAGACTCAGAGCATCAGCTGGGACCACCAAACCGCGCATTTCCACAGCTCAGCCCTAAACATCCCTAAACCCTAAACTCTAAACTCTAAACCCTAAAACCTAAACCCTAAACCCGAAACCGCAGCCCAGGTCGCAGCATGAGGATGCGGTTCAGGGCCGTCGGCATACTGGCCAGGAGCTTCTTCAGCCTCAATGCGGCTACGTCTCAAAGGCTTCGGTTTAGGGTTTAGGGTTTAGGGTTTGGGGTTGGGGTTTGGGGTTTGGGGTTTGGGGTTTGGGGTTTGGGGTTCAAAGGGTTGTGGGGTTAGTTCGGTTTGCTAGATTCAGAGAAGGCTCCCTCGAGCTCATTTCGCCGCGATGCAGGCAAGATATCATCAGGTCACATGCTTAGTCCCCGCCCCCTAATATTAAACCCCCCAGATATTCCATGATATAACTCTACTGGGTATTTAATATTAGGGGGTAGGGAGGGGATTTAATATTAGGGGGAGGGGACTAGTTGCTGATTGGAGGTTCATTGCCCTGCACTTGCTGGCGCAAAGGCCGTCAAGGGTCGAGGGGCCCAAAGGCTGACGAATCGCGGTTTAGGGTTTAGGGTTTAGGGTTTAGGCAGCAAACACAAGCACCCGGCCCAGTTTGCATTTTGCATTGGATGCGGATATTTTGGGTCCTGGGTTGCGTCGGACGCTGTTTATCTGGGCACCAACGTGGCACTCGATTCCCTGAACGATTGTTTGCACATGATAGTGCATGTGCGATCAGGGTCTAGGATACAGGATGTCGAGTTTCGGGGGTAACCTAAAATTATACCCCACCTGAGAACGAAAGGCGTAGCCAGTCGTTACATAACAATTCGTGCACGGGTACAATAAGGACATATGTATGACTTCTTAAACTTTAAAGCCTATAAGGGGGTTTACGATAATAAAGGGCCCTCATATAAACCCCTAAATAGTAGGAGTCCCTTATAAAAAGGACCTCAAAAAGGGTACGCCCCCTATATTCATAAAGCCCTAAACCCTAACCTAAACCCTAAACCCTAAGCCCTACACCCTAAACGCCAAACCCCAAAAAGGTTGAGATGCCGGGCTCCTGGCCCGTCCCTCAGCGCCCGCACCTTCCGCCGATCTGTGAGATCCAGCTGCGGGCAGATCACCTTGCGGTACTCGTGGTAGCCCAAGTGACCGTGGCATATTTTTTATGGTTTGGGGTTAGGGTTTGGGGTTTGGGGTTTAGGGTTTAGGGTAGCCCAGTAACCATATTGTAATCAGGGGGTACCCTGTTTTGGGCTTGGGTACTTTTATAAAGGAACCTTGAATGAACAAAAAGGGCAACCGGGTACCACTCGACTACCACATGCTGAAGCACAAGTGAGTTCAGGAGCTTTGGGGTTGCAAGCCTTCGTTCGGGATAAACTTATGCCGCTTGGCATGTGGGGTCTGCTGTACCTAGCCAGGCTTCGGACATGCTGCCACAATGCCGCCTACCACCGGCAAATCAAAACAGGTGACGGATTGTGGAGGGTAGTGGTAGCTGCAAGACGAGATCTGAGAGGAAACGTCCTCCCACACGGGCTTCTACGAACTTAGCAGAAGTAGCACTGCATGGTTTCGTCGAAGGTGTCGGTGCAGCAGTGCGAATTTCCTGGGTGCTTCTTCTCCCCGGACGGAGTCCGCACCAGTGGCTTTGCCCAGCTAGTTTCGCTGAAGGCACCAGCCAGGGAGGCTTGCTCACACACAACTTGGGGGTTCCCGAAGTTAGAGGGCACCTTTTTGGGGTCCTTATTGTAAGGGATCCTGTTTTTTTTGGGGTCTATGTTAAGGGTTCCCCATGTTCGTAAACCCCCAAATTACTGAAGATGCGCCCTTTGCTGAGCTTGCAGCCCCCAAAGTTTTAGGGTTTAGGGGTTAGTTTAGGGTTTTAGGGTTTAGGGTTTAGTTTAGGGTTTAGGGTTTAACTTAGGGTTTTGGGTTTTGGGTTTTAGGGTGAAGAACCCGCCCTGGCCAGTTGAGCCCAGCAGCTGCCGTTCGGCAAAGCGCCAGAGCCTGATCGAGCTCCTCCTGGGCTTGGTCATAGGGCTTCAGAGTCAAAGGGGCTTGTAAGTACAGTTCTAAGTACAGTGATCAGTCAGTTATAATTGGTTAGTAAGTGCAGTTATAAGTACAGCTATCAGTGCAGTCATAGTTGGTGAATAAGTACCATGAACCTCCAAGTAGGGCTTCAGAGTTTAGAGTCTTGGTTCTAGGGCCCGTCAAGAAAGAAGCATGCTCCAAGATACGTGCCCTCCTGCAGGCTCATTGGCATGTTGATGGCAAACCCGATTTCTCTGCGTCCTCCTGCCCCTGGTTCCAAAATGGTGCGGAAAACTTGTATACCCTAACCCCGCAACCCCAATGACCCATGACCCTAAACCCTCAACCCTAAGCCCTAAAGATCCTGAACCCGAAGCCCCAAACTCTGATGACCCTAAACCCCAAATCCCAAACCCAAAGAGGATTGGGCTCCTGGGGCAGTGTCTCCTACTTGGAGGTTCACCCATCAGAAGTGTAGCTATAACCTACACATAAGCCCCTTAAGTACCCTAATAGGATTAGAACTGAGTTATAAACCCTAAACCCTAAACCCTGAACCCTAAACCTTAAACTTGTTAGTGCAGTTATAACTTGGTTACAATAGGGTTACTAAGTCCCCTGAACCTCCAAGTAAGCAACGCCGACGTAAGCCAATCCGCAAAGGGCGAGTCCACGGCCGACTCTAAGTCGAACCATCCTTGCTTTTGCAGGGTTTCGGGTTTGGGGTTTGGGGTTTAGGGTTTGGGGTTTGGGGTTCAGGCTTCAGGGTTCAGGGTTTAGGGTTGAGGGTTTAGGGATTTCGTATGCCACCAGCGTCGCACTGCGGAGTACACGCGCATGTCCAGGAGAATTCCGGCACGTCAGAACGCGTTACATTGCCGACCATGACGCAGGCCCAGATTGAGAGGCATTTAGACTGCTCTATCGAAAACAAACCCATGCAAACACTCTGCAGCCTGACCTCAGACTCTAACAATCCTTGGGCGACCAAGCGATCCTAAGACTGCTGGCAAGCCAGTCGCGTGGAGTGCCAGGCGTTCCGGCCGTCAGCTCCTCGAGATCGTAGTACCTACTTGGAAGCGACAGGACAAAAGCCCTAGAAACCCTCAACCATGTGTGGGGCGTTGATCGAACAATCTGGGCCCATGTACCATGACATACGGAGACCCTAGAAGGTTTGGTGGTTGGAGTTGAGGTCCACATTCAAGGAGGTGGAGGGCTGTTAGCCTCAAAACTCACATGCAAGACCTCCATTCGGTTTCGGGGTTAACGTTTAACCCCCACACCCCCACCCCCCCCCCCCCCCCCCCCCCCGGTTTACGGTTTAGGGTCTAGGGTTCGCCCCAATCCCAAAAACAACAAAATGAAGCTTAAGGACTTAGGGCTACTGGCTCCATGTTCCAGCTTAGGATCCCCATGTAGCCATATAGTCTACACTTGGGCCTTCGAGGGCTTCCCATGCAGTAGCTTTAGGGCCAAATATATATATATATATATATATATATACATATATATGTATATATGTATATATGTATATATATATATAGATTTAAATATATACATATATACATAGTATAGGATAGATTTAGATATATATATATATATACATACATAGTATAGGTACATGGACCCTGAGGCGATGGCTTGAGGTCTCGGCATGCGGGTGTTTACCGTGGGGTTCCGAGTTCCGGTTTGGGGTCCTTGTTGGTTTAGGGCTTAGGGCTTAGGGTTTAGGGTTGAGGGTTTATTGGTTTAGGGCTTCATGACCCTCACAAAACCTTCCTTGCGGCTAGGGTGCAGGCGGCCACCGACAGACCCGGCGCCCTGCAATTTGATGGTTTAGGGTGAAAGTTTAGGGCGTTATGAATATGGTACCCAAAGAGCCCAATACCCTTAATTATGGAATATTCCTTAAATTGCAACAAGGATCCCTTTAGTATTTAAGGTATATTCCTTAATTTAAGGGGTATTGGGCTCTCTGGGCAACTCAACCATAATTGGCTCTAAACTGATTGGGGTACTTATCGGCCCCGGCCTACTTATGATTGCCACATGAACCTTCAAGGGCCCGCTTTTCTCCGTTATTTGTAACCTTACGTGGAGGTTCAGTGGTAGTTTTACAACCCCAAACCCTAAACCCTAAACCCTAAACCCTGGGGTTAGAAGACGCAGTATTCTTTGCTCATCCCCGCAACACTTTTTGCATACCCCTTCGCAGGCCTTCAAGGCCAGCCTGAAAGGGTCTCAGGCTTTTTGAGGGTTTAGGGCGCCAGGGTACCCCAAACCCTAAACCCTAAACACTCATGTCTGGGGCCTCTCTGCTCGGAGCCTCGCCGATGCCGCAGACCGCAATGCAGGGCCTCGGGCGACAAGCTTCGCAGTTTCCTAGAGTAGGCCCTACCTTGGCAGTCCAGGAAGCGTAGAATAATAAGGGTTTAGGGTTTAGGGTTTAGGGTTTAGGGTAGCCCAGTAACCGTACTATCATAGTAAGGGAACCTTGAATACCAAGCTACTCTAGGGTCTAGGGTTTAAGGGTTAGGGTTTAGGGCTACAGTTCCCTACTGGGGATGGACTTGGGAGCAGATGGGATTATAGGCCTTCAGCATCCTAGGGTTTAGGGTTCAAGGTTTTTCTACTTTGAAGGTTGATGGGTAGTAATTGCTCCCCCCCATATCCAGACTTTTGGCCTCAGGGGCGGGGGGGGGGGGGACCTTATATTTATAGTATAAGCAGGTTTACTGTAGTTACTGTAGTCATAGTTGGCTATAACCCCACTTTCGAACTACCCCTGAACCTTCAAGTAGAGTATCCTGTGAACCCCGTAAAGAAGGTAACATAACTTAAGCATTGATACACTTGATATTGTTGAGTGCATGAGGAGTGCAACCTGCTGCAGCCCAGCCAAGCAACTAGTTCAGCAAACATAAGAAGTACAAGCTTGGGGCATAAAGTAGGGTGTTTATTAGTTTTTATTGCCTGTGTACTGTTCTCCAAAATAGGACGCCCCAGATATACTCGAAGGTTAGGGCATATCATGCTGAGGCAACAAAGCCGGACATGTTCAGCTACGATCCTAAAGCCTAAACATCACGTTTAAAGAGGCCAAGGCCCCATAACCCCTGGACCGGTTTCACTCTAACCTAAGAAGAGCATGGCTTGAAGTGGAGTCGGAGCGCGAGCGTGCCGCATTGTTCTTGATGGAGTTTTGTACAGGGTCAGCCCATCATCTTCTTTTGCAGCACTTCCCCCTACACCTCGTAAAGAAACGAGTTTTGGTGGAGCTGCCGAGGGGCAAGGGCTGAGCTTGAGCTTCACCAGTGCCCAGGCGCACCTCTTTGGCTCAAAGTCTGGGCTTAAGGTTGAGGCTTTCGACGGTTTAGTTTGACAAGATTACACTATTGTTGGGACTCTAAGCCGGATGTCTATTGCACAAAAAAAGAGTAAGAGGCCACTTGCTTGACGGCTAAGATGCCCAATGCCAACAAACACGGCTTCTGGGCCGACCCAACTGCAGAAGATGAGACCCGAAGCCCGAAGCTAACCCTAAACCTTAACACGCCTTGTAAAACCCGAAGCCGAAAACCCTAAACCCTGAAGCCAAAAAGCTCTGAACCCTGACCCCTCGTTTGGGGAATGCCCATATTTACCTACTATTTGCTTAAGAACCCCCCAGTAAAGTCCTTATATTGCCCTTAATAAGGAAGAATATTTGTGTTTTTTTAGGGTTCTTAAGCAATTCATAGTAACTTATACTCTAAAAGCCCTTTTGTTCATCCTGTCAGCTGGGGGCACAGCGAAGCACATTTATGCCAAGCCTGCACACTTAACAAGCCAATCCACCTCCACTTCCTCGTAACAGCGCAGAAACTGCACATGCTGAACCTCTCCCACGTGTCCTGCTTCCACCCCCGAATGTTGGAATGGTTGATGTAGAAGAAATCACGAGTCATCCGCAAATCCACGCCCCAAACCTGGGCCCTACGCAGCTTCTGTGTTTCCTTAAACAGCCGATTGACTTCCGCGCGCAGAGACTCGTTAGAGGTGGTGCCCACAGGAAACAAGCTTAATTTCTCAGCATGCATGTTGTGTCGGATGCGGATGTTGTTGAAATACCTCTCGGATCTTTTAGGTGCGGTCGCAGAATAAAGAAGTTGTCCGATGCGTCGACTTGGACCCGGGCACATTCTGTTCATGTCGCTGTGGACATTTGCAAGAGACGCAACCGCTTTGATCCAGTCGATGCGCAAATACCAGGGCCGGCTTGTATCAAGGCTGTCGATAATGCGCTTGGCTTCCTCGTCCCGCATGGTCAGGTCTTCCATGTGTGCAGTTTCAGAGCGGGAGAGAATGCCGTCGAACACGGGATCGAAAGAAACAGCTGGGCGATTTTGGTCGGCCGCAGCGAATGTAGCCAAAAGGCGACGAAGGTTCTTGGTCATCGGCGATCTGCGGCGTACCGTTGCTTATTCACAGGTCCTGGCCAGATGAATAGCCCTGAATGCCCGGACAGACAGTCTTAAGATTTTGCAAATACTTGCGTGAAGGATTGTCGACGGTCACGAATGTTATCTGGCCGAGAGCAGGCGGCGTGCAGGTTGAGAAAGCCGGAAGCAAACCGTGTCGGAATCCTCTGAAGCACAGGCTTTCATGAGCAGAACAGAGTTTGCGCGTCCTCGCACGGTCACAACCTCGGCTCACAAGGCACGTGTCCCGACTGGATTGATCTAATTTGAAGAAATTTAAGGCCATTAACAGTTTAGGTTGCGTTGAAGGCTCACGACGATAGCTCTCCGCTTCGGTAAAGGCTGCATCAGCGCGCTCCTGCGCGCTGGCCTTGAGACGAGACTAGCCAAAATGGGCACACAGCATGGCATGGTTACCCTCCCACCCTCCCTCCCACGTTGGTCCAGGCGAGCTCTTCAGGACGAGAGGTCACATCACACTTGGCCGAACTCCGTCAAGTTCTCCTGGTCCACCTGATCCTCGAAACGCTCAGTGGCCTGGGTTTGACGACTCATTGCAGGAGGTGTACCGTCGCATGGGAATTCCCGAAGTCGCAGGTGAGAGAGCAAGAGGGCAATAGGGAGGTCTACACATTACTCAAACCAAATTGTTCAAAGTACTTAATTTACTTAAGCCTCCTGCTTGCCAAGACTACCTGGCCCTGAGCCCCCATTCCCTGACGTTTTACGTCGCTGTTCAACATGTCCAAACATCGAGGTTGCAAGGAAGACCAAGAGAAAACTCCGTCTTTTGAACATGTCCAAAAATGATGGTTCAAGAGGATTATTAAACAGGAAGACACGTTTTTGGACACGTCCAAAAATGATGGTTCGCCCAAAAAAGATGGCCCAAGAAGAAAACTAGAAAGGAAGCCACGTTATGGACGTGTCCAAACATGATGGTTCATGGGCAAAACTAAAGAGTAGACCATGTTTCTGAAACACGGCGCAAATGAAGACCACCTGAACGAGCACACCCCCGGCCCCAAGAATCCAGGCTGCCCTAAAAGACAGGCTACCACCAAAAAAAAACTCAACCCTTAAAATTCAGGCTGGGTCCGGGTTCGCCAACATTTATTTTCCCGATGCGTCTTGCTTCATCCAATTCTGGGTTGTGAACTCTGGGCCTTCTCTGTGGAGGTTTGTCTTTCGTTCCTGCCCTGGGCTTTCTGCTGGGCCGGCCTGTGCTGCTTGTGGCTGCCCCTCTGGTCTCCTCTGTCGGGGTTGTCCTCCACGGCGCTGTCGCTATTGCCTCTGCCACCGTGGTTGACGATGCTCTTCTCCCTGCCTCTCTTTCCTCCTTCTTCCTTGTGTCGCTGTCTCTCCTTGCGCATGGGTTTGTGGCTCCTCCCGCACACTCTTGTCCGTTTCGACGGCGGTTGGTTCTCCCATGGTTGGTCAGGGATTGTCAGGGATTCCTCCTACAAAAGGGGGCCCAAGGGGGGGGAACTGCAAACGTGCACTTCGCTCAGCCCGGGCGTTGATTTCGAACCTTTGAAGCGCAGGGTTTAGGGTCTAGGCTTTAGGGTTTAGGGTCTAGGCTTTAGGGTTTAGGGTTTAGGGTTTAGGGGTTCCATGCGAGGCTTGTAGGTGGCTTCAGGGTTTAAGGAGTACAAGGAGGGGCACCCCCCTAGTTCTAAGTAGAGTTATAAGGGCCCTAAGTTAGGTTATACGGATCCTAAGTTAGGTTATAAGTATACAATTATAAGGACCCTAAGTTAGGTTATAAGGATCCTGAATTATAGGTGATAAAAATAGAACCTTAAACCCTAAACCCTTTCACCAAGAGTAGGGCACAAACGAGCGCCCGCGCCACTTGAGGAACTTCCGGGCCTTGCGCTGTCTTTCTTTTTCTTTCTTTTTGTTTTCTCTCTCTCTCTCTCTCTCTATCTCTTTCTCTTTCTCTCTTTTGGTGTTGCGTCAAGCTGAGGCTTGCACGCGCTTCACCACCTTTTTGAACACTTTCTTGTAGTGGTACGGCAGTACCTTGCGCGGTTTTTTTTGGTTTATCTTTTTTTTTTCCTCTAGCTGTCTCCTGTTCTCTCTCTTTCTACCTTGTCTACGTCTCTGAGAAGCACAGGCCGTCGCGGGCACGTGGATCTCTTCCTCAGCGAAGAGCTCCTGGGTTTCATTGAAAAACACAGTGGCTCTGAGGCTGCAAAAACACAATGGCTTTGAGGCTGCTGGGCGGCCCGCCATCAGCAGGGGCTCCCGGATCTCGGCATACCGCAAGCCCCGGTGGTAGCATCGCGGGAGCTGGCGAGCACATGAGCGTATATCGCTTTTCAAGTGTTTCAGTCGCTTTACAGGGTTTTGGGCATTCGATGCGGGTGCCTTGGCCATGATCCATGGAGGAGGATACACCGGCTCTCGCGGCACAAAGTCCAAGCAGGGCGACGTGCCGGTATCCTGAGGGGTTAAGTCACATCTTTACGTGTGAAGTCACACCTCCCCATTGACACGCGGCTCAAGTGAAATCACATCACACCGCGTAAAGTCGCATCACAGAAACATATGTTGAAGCCATTCCCCCAATGTGCACGCGCCACACGCGCATGTTCTCGACACACATGCGAAATACGCACTTGTCATCGCACGCTTGTGCTCCCTTCTCATGTAGGCACTCCACGGACTCCGTACCTGGAAGGTACAGCCGCTCTTGACATCAAAAATTTACAAATGGCATAAGACTTTGGGCTGCGAGCGGGCGTCCAGAGGCAGTTCCCCGAAGGCACAGCGGTGTTCCCGCGCCACGTTTTCGAAATCATTTCGGACTTCACACGACCGTACCCTCGAGATGGCCGCTGTCATCAGAGCCTGTGCCCCGCAAGGCACAGGCTCTTTTTCTTGAAGAATGCAGCTAGATTACAGGCAGCCTTCACACCACCACACCCTTGAGATACTGTTCCAAGTACCCCAAAAAAGATCTTCACACAGTGGCCCCGCCGCAGGGCACAATCTCTTTTTTATGAACCGAGCCAGCTTACAGGGAGCCTATGTCATCATGCAGCGACATTCGTCCAGATGTCCCGGGCGCCAAACAGTGCGACGGAGACTGTGGTTTAAGAGGCTGACCTGCCACGCAGAAAGCTCCGGCAACAAATCGGTAAGTTACCCGACCGAAGCCCAGCCCACTAAGGCACAAAGACGACTAACGACATATATGCCAAAGAGAGCGCAAGTTCTATTTCAGGGTTTGTGGCCTTTCCCGAGTAGCACGCCCGCACAAGCCATCTGAGAACATAGCCCATGTGACGTGGTATCACAGTTTTGCAGCGTTCCCCGAGGGCACAGCGGGATTGGGACAACTTCCGTCTTGCGAGACAACTTCTACATCTACTCATGTGCATGACTGTCTCTAACGGCTGAGCCAGCTGCTTTGCGGGCCGCCATCCTTCTCTCGCCTTGGAGGTTGCTTTTCTGCGTTAAAGGTTTTGTTTTGTCTCATGCTCATGCGAGAACGAAAATCCGAGAAGCCGACACACACAGAGGAGAGAGCAAGAAAGAGCCCGGAGCCAAAAGAAAAATGCTGCGAAGCAGAGGTGAGACGGTTACTATCTGCACTCCCCTCATACTCTCCCTGCACTCTCCCTCTTCTCAGTCTACCCTCTACAATCTTTATCCTCAAAGCTTCAGACTGAGGACAGAAATTCAATCATGCCAGAATCTGAAGCTTCCGTACTTTCAACATCTTAGTTAGATACTGAGAACTGAATGCCTCTTCTCAAGGCAAGCTGTTCCGATGGTCGCTTCACCAAACGAGATGCCGTCCCGACACGTGCCGGAGCGCTCACAGGTCTTTCAATCCATATCACGATTATGAAAGATCAACGAAAATACATGTATATATATCCGAGATTATGCAAACGTAAAACTTGGCCCACAGAGTCAGAAAAGACATTGTGCTGGAGTGAGGATATAGCAAAGTTACCTCCGACCCCCGGCACGGGAGGGGCGTCAATGGACATTTCCTCCCTCCCCAGCCATCTCCACCCTTTTTGCCCAGAGCCCATCACCATTGCCACCCTTCCCCCTCATATATAATATATTTATGTAAAAGGGACCTTTAGGGTGTTGTTGTGTGTATGTAATCCGACCCCCGGCACGGGGGAGGCGTCAGTCAAGAATCCCTCCCTCCCCAGCCATCTCCGATCCCGTCCCGCGGTCGGGTCGTGTTCCACTGTGGCTGGTGTAGCACCTGACGCTGACGCGGGCCCGGATGCTCCGCTTTCCATGGCTGTTGTCCTGTAGTGTTCCTCTCTCTCTCTCTCTCTCTCTCTCTCTCTCTCTCTCTCTCTCTCTCCTCTCTTTCTTCTCTGTCCTTATTGTTGTAGTAGTCCTCGATCACCTCGTGCATCCATTGTTCTTCCAACTCCTCTTCTTCCGCCTCTTCCCTTTCCCTGCCTTGTCCGCTCTGCTTCTCCTTCGCGCTGTTCCTCATCACTGCTGTGGGTCGGCTCCTCTGCTTCTGGGTTTCCCCCCCAGTGGTGGGGCTTCTTCCAGTGTTGCTGGGAGGGTTGGCGGCGGATTATCTGCTCGTACCCCATGATGTCCAGGCATTCTAGGAGGTGTGCGAGCGGTTCTCCATGTTCTCCTGTTTGCATCATGTCGACCGCTGCTTGTATGTGCCTCGCTATTTGACCGAGTTTGCGGCGGCTCCGGTTCTTGCACGCCCTGCCCCCTATTCGGTCGATGGGTGTTTGCTCTTGCCTGCCATAGGCCTGTGTCGTCTGGCTCCGGTGGTGGGTACTCCCCGTCGTCCGAGCTGTCTGAGGGCGGTGGCTGTGGTGGCTTGGCTTTCGTCTTGACGTCGGGAGTTGCTTTGACTGGGGGTTGTTGTTTCCCCTGCTGTCGCTGTGCTTGTGTTTGGTGCAGCTGTGGCGGTTGTTGCTGAGGCTGCGGCGGCGGCTTGGGCTTGGGGTGTGTGGTTGCTGGCGTCAGGCTTGGCGCTGTGGGGTCCTGTATTGTAAGGGCTTGTCCAACTCTGAGCTGCCGGTATGGTCCCCCCCGGATTTCTGCTAGTTGTCGTTCATCTGGGTTTTGTTTGATGACCATTTTCCATGTTTGATGTGGATGCAGCGCGATGGTTCCTCTCGTCCCCGGGGGGATCCCTGGGGCCAGTGTGGCTCGGCCTTGTGGTACGGGTCTGTTCCCCGGTTGGACGACTGTGAACTCCCACACTGGCGTGGCTGCGCAGTCTGCGCCAACTGTATGGCGCTATGTGGCGCGAGTGGGACAGTGGGTGGTCTGTATGTAGGTGGTGTTGCTCCCTGCGTGGCTTGCGCTTGTTTCGGCCATTGCTGTTGTGGATGTGGTTGTGGTTGTTGTGTGGCTGTAGCTGCCGGATGTGTTGTGGGGTTTTGCCCCGGGCTTGGTTCTTGCGTATCCCCCTCAGGCGTGGGAGTGCTGGCCCTTGCTGCGCTTGCTGCGCGTACCCCTTGCCGGTGTCTGTTCAGGAGGTCTGCGAAACTTGGTTGCTCCTGTAGTTTCCTGGCAAGGTTTTCCTGGTGTCTTCGCTACTGTTCATTTACGCTGGGGTGTGTCTCGCAAAGTCTGGGCTGCTCGGGTCTGGGGGGGGATATAAACTCTCTTGCGGCGCAGCTTTTCCTCTTTGTTGCGCGTCCTTATGTCTCCTGACCCTGCTGAATGGCCTCCTCCTTGGGCTGCTGTTGGGGCTCCCCCGTCTGTGCTTGTTGCTGTGGCTTCTGTGTCCTGGACATCTGCAGGTCCTGCGTCTGCGTCTGTTGCAGTCTCCTCTGCCCCTCCCTCTCTCCCTCTCTCTCTCTCTCTCTCTCTCTCTCTCTCTCTCTCTCTCTCTCTCTCTCTCTCTCTCTCTCTCTCTCTCTCTCTCTCTCTGTCTCTCTGTCTCCCTGTCTCCCTGTCCCCCTGTCTCTCTGTCCCTCCGTCTCTCCGTCTCTCGGTCTCTCGGTCTGTCTGTCTCTCTCTGTCTCTCACTGTCTCTCTCTCTCTCTCTCTCTCTCTCTCTCTCTCTCTCTCTCTCTCTCTCTCTCTCTCTCTCTCTCTCTCTCTCTCTCTCTCTCTCTCTCTCTGTCTCTCTCTGTCTCTCTCTCTGTCTCTCTCTGTCTCTCTCTCGTCTCTCTCTGAGGGCCGATCACTAGCTCTGCCGAACCTATATGCCACTTGCGCACTCTTTCCCAAAGCAACTGTTGCAAAGAAAGATGAAGGTCTGCCAGCCATCAACGTGGATGAATCTGAAGGCATGGTGGGCTCTTTCGCGCCCTGGCCGCTCGTCGTCCTTCTCCTTTGTGGTGAAAAGACGAGGTAAGACGAAGATCAACGACATGCGACCGAATAGGCTGCACCCATTCTGCTGCAGCTTGCGTTGCTCGGCTCGGAGCCTGCAGCGCCTCCTCCTGACGCTGCAAGACCAAAGAGAACGGCATCAGGGACCAGGCGCAAGCACGGTGCGATGGACCGCGCTGGCATTTCACCGGCGCATTTTGTGTCTGCACACAACACTGTGTGCAAACATAGCCAAGCCCGTCCCAAGCCTGATGATCGCGCTCTGTCAGCTGCTTCTGTAAAAGCTTTACCTCCGCTTTCCTTGACTAGTGAGAGCTGCTGACAATGATGTTCATGACCAACCTGTATGCCCTGCCGTTCAGCTATGGCCGTTGTGGAAACGAGCATGTCCAAAACACTACTGGTTCAAGGCTGCTCCAAGGTCGTCTGCTGCTTTGCTTTTTCGTCCTTCAGCTTCCTCACCAGAAGAGCGAGAACGGAAGACACCACTCTGAACAAGTCTCGAAGCCAGGATCTCAAGGCAAACCGAGGAAGCTACTCGCGATACAAATGCTGACAAGCAGCTTCAGCGTGCTCACTTCTGCCGCCAAGGCGTCCCGCTCCGCTTGAAGAGTGCGCAACCTGAAGGTTGCTGGTTGAGAGGACTGCGGGAGCCGATCTGTTGCGGGACTCTGGGCTTGCTGAGCCTCCACCCAGGGACCTAAATCACAGAGCCCTATCACAGAGCTGTGAGGTTAGGGCCGGTTAGGGCCTCTCCTTGCAGACAACTCTTGAGAGAGCTCTTACACAGAAGGAGGAGCAAGGCCTCTTGATGCACAAGATTGCAGGGAAGTGGGGCTTCAAGGGGCGCACTCCGCCGGACTTCATCTGCAACCCCCTTGGTCTCTGGCTTGTCTTCCCTTTGCTCCTTCAAGACCTCTACGGCTTTCTGGACTATAGTGATTACATTGATTGACTTGACTGATTGTTTGCCATGCTGGAGTGCGAAACCAAGTTCAAGTTCAAAAGTCCCGACGCAGCAGAGACACAGCAGACTTCGGCCAGCCTTTGTCCAGCTCGTGGCTCAACTAAAACACACGCGCTCCTGCATGGGTAAAAGTGACCGCGCGCAATAGCGAAAAAAACAGAGAAAACCAACGCGCGCGCACGTCTTGCCTTTCTGCTCCTCCCGCTCCCCCCCACCCCGCCGTCCACGAAATGCGAGAAGGGCCGAACGACGATGCAGCGCGAGGAAGAAAGCGCAAAGCAAAAACGCGGCGCGAAGAAAGACGCGTCCGCCTGCGACATGCGTCCAGCATCATTCGACGTCTCGAGGCGCCTCCACAACTCGTCGGACGGACCGCATGCATGTAAGAAACAAAGAAGCGAAAGAAGAGAGACAAACCAAGTCCCCGACACGGGCCACGCAGGGCGAGGCTGGAATGCCGGGCTGTCGGACTTGGGCACCATCGCGATACAATGTGAGAATCTTCCACGCAGGAGCCATGCACGAACATCACGAAACTATCCAAAGACGATGTCATTTATGAGGCCTTGCACGCAGGCCCTGAACGTGCGCTGGGAGCGCGATGTTGCACGCGAGAAAAAGGAACGCGGGAGCATCACAGGCCTCGATTTGTTTGGTACGTCTGCCCTCATGCAATCATGACCTACCATGGCCTTGCGAACTTTTGACCGCGGTCCGGCTGCTGTGCTGAGGCCGCCCTCGTTGCGACTTCACAGAGAATTTGGCCAGACCCAGGGCTCCAGAGCTACAGTCCGCACGCATACCATTCACCATTTGGTATGCCTGTTCGGAGTGGGTCGTACCTATACACGCAGTAGCATTGTAATCTGCATTATGAGCCGAACCTCTGGGTCAGCGTCTACGTGCGCCGTTATAACAAAACAGCATGAAAAACACAAAAACAAAAACAAACGATTTCTATTCAGGACGCCTTTGCGTTGCACGTCAGAGTGTGCTGGAACAGTTTCTGGGCGAAGTCTCTGGTGTAGTACTGCGGGCTCGTCTCACCGGAAGTGCAATTGTACTCTTGAGACTCCAGAGTTGGAGACCTTCTGCCGTGAGAACCACGCGAATTTCTTTGTCGACGTGATTCACTGCCGCACGTCTTTGAAAATACGAGTAATTTCCAGCATCGGGCTTCGCTTCCTGTCTATCCTGATCGTACAGGCCAAGAATGACCTTGATCTGCTTGGTTCCACTCACGGTGTACTGCTGTCTTTCCCTGCAGCAGGTTCTCAAGGCCCCACCTTCATGAGACAATGGAGGAACCTACGGATGCCGTGAGCAGACTTGGGCCCGTGCCTTGAGCCGTTCAAACATTAAAGCCCTAAACCCTAGACCCTAAGCCCTGAGTACCGGTGAACGACGTCTTAAGGCATGGGATCCCATAAGCAGTAGAGCTTGGATTTGGGCCTGGGCCTCGGGATCTCAGTTAGATTATCTTAGGTTTATTAAGGTTCGGGGTTGAGGAACATGGCCCTAAGCCCTAGCCCTCTAGGCCCTTACTTGAAGGTTCTTGGGTGCATACAAGTTGGGTTAGAAGTAAGGTCACTCTACTTTTCACTCTATTTAGGGTACTTGTAACCATATACAAATGACTACCCATGAACCTTCAAGATCCCTGCCAGAGGCGACGCCTTGACGTTTGCCTTCTTTAGGATGGCATCCGCCTTGCGCTCCTTGGCAGGATCGAGTCTCTGAACTACTTAAGGCAAACGGATTCCCGGAAACCCTAAACCCATGTCAGGTTTGCCCTTTAAAACCCTCAAGCCGCCTTGCATTGTTTCAAAAAAAACAGAAGGTCCTGAACCCCAAACCATTTTTTGCACCCGCGCAAACCCCGAACACAGGTCACAGGACTCACAAGACAGATCAGTAAATTACCCGTAAGCCTTAAACTCGGAAAGAGACACATCAGTGAGAACCCCTGAACCCCTTAAACCCTAGAGAGGCAAGTCAGTGAGAACCCCTGAACCCCCAGACCCTAAACCCCTCAACCCTTAAACCCCAAAAGCGACAAATCAATGACAACCCCTGAACCCCTCAACCCTAAACGCCTCAACCCTAAAGACTAAGCCCCTACGCCCCAAAGCCCTAAATCCCCAAGAAGAGACAAAGCCCTTAAACCTGTAAAGTGACAAATCAGTCAGAACAGCCTAGAGGCGAATTCCTCAACCCCTAAACCGTAAACCCCTAGCCCCGAAAGTCCCAGCTGCCAGGGCTGTTGGCTGTCTCTCCTCTGCATCCTCGGGTTCTGCCAGGCACCTCTGCCGCGATGCTGGGGTTCGGGCGATACCCAAGAGCAGCCCAGGCATGAAAGGGTTTAGGGTTTAGGGTCCCCCAAGAAAGGGAATCAGGGCCTACTCTGGGTCCTAGTGGTTTTGCATGACAAAAATGTACTTCTCTGGAGAGGTCCCCCCCGAAGGAATATGGACCGCGTTGGGCCAAAAAGCCGTTAATTAATTTAATTAATTTAGTTAATTTAACTAATTTAACTAATTTGTGAAGCTCCCTCAAGCCTCCAAGGCCAAGGGCTTCTGCTGCATGATCTGAGGGCCACGTTGGGCTTTGGGTTTGCTTGAAGAGTTCATAGGTAGTCATAAGTACAGAAAACCTAAAGAAGGTTAGCACCAACTATAGCTCGCGTTGCCGCTAAACGTATAACCCCACTTCTATGGCTTCCTCGGAGCCTCCAAGTAGCCCCTAAACCCTAAAAGCCCTAAAAAAACCGTAAAGACCCTAAAGACCTAAAACCCCCCAAAAAACCTAGAAACCCTCAAATCCCTAAAGACCCCAAACCCCACATATCAAACTACCCATGAACCTCTTGCCTGCAGAACTTCCGCCGCCCGGCTCCGGCGCAAGCCCCGACTGTCGCGGCCACAAGCGCCGAGCTGCCACGGCGCCGTGCCAGTGGCTGGGGGCCTGTACTTGGAGGTTCATACTCTGACAGCCCTTAGTAGGGATGATAGTACCCCCTAAATCCCTATTAAGGAGTCTGCGTATAAGGGGGGGCATGTGCAGAGGTACAGGTGGGGTCTAGGGTTTAGGGCTACTTGGAGGTTCACGAATTGTCATAAGGGGGTATGGGGTCTAGGGCTGCTGGGTAGTTACGAGCGGGGAAGTAGGGTAACTATAGGTATGACAGGTTATGACCTGAGTTAGGCTACTTATAACCCTACTTATAACTACCCATGAACCTTCAAGTATTGGACTGCTGTAGGGGATTGGAGCTGGGGCTATCGGACACTTCGGACTCATTTCGTAAGGTGTAGGGATGCAAAGTGAGTTGCTTCAAGCTCGTTGCTTGAAAATGGGTTTTGTCAGGCTTCACTGACTAAACCCTAAACCCTAAACCCTTTTTGACCCCGCGAGCTCTGCCGGGTTTCACAGCCGTCCATGCAGCCTTCATGAGCACTCGTGTAAACCCTAAACCCTAAACCCTAAACCTTAAGAGGCCTCCAAGGCTTCCCCCAACCTCCCTCCCCTCCCCCACAAAAGACCTGGTAGCCGAGTAACCATCTTATAATGATGGTACCCTTTTTGGGTTTAGGGTTTATGTAAGGGAACCCAGAACCCAACAAGGGCAAAAGGGTACCACTCAGCTACTAAGAAAAGGAACAAACCCACAAATTTGCCCTGCGCGCCTGGGCTGGCCGGGAGGTCAGGTAGGGAGGGTCCCCAGGCTTGGGCTCTGGAGACCAGGCCATTGAAGCTGAGGCGCATGAGTAACGCTTGTTGAGCACGCTTTGGAGTTCATGCTTTTAGGGTTTAGAGGGTTTAGGTGAAGGCTGGCTTTAGTTTAGGGGAGGGGGGGTTGGGGCTCTGGGTGTGATTGTGTTCCGAAGCTTGGATTGTCTGAGGGTCTTGTGCGGCTTGCATTGTCGCATCTTGGACAGACGACCGAGGTCTTGGCGGCCCTAACCCTAAACCCTAAACCGTAAACTCTAGCAGGTCTCTACGATTCGGGCTTTGGGGGAATGTCTGTCCGGCATCCTGGTGACCTGGTGTGTCCTTGAGGGCCTTGAAGGCTCAGGATCGGATCATAGCCTGTCCCCTGCTGATGCCGAGTTTTTACCCTAAACCCTAAACCCTAAACCCTAAACCCTAAACCCTAAGCCCTAGTAAGGCTTGGGGAACGGGTCATGGCAGCTCTGGCATGACCGCTTACAATGAGCTCCTCCTAAAACCGGCCCTGAAGCTGTTGGCAAGCAGCAAACCCTAAACCCTAAACCCTAAACCCTAAACCCTAAACCCTAAACCCTAAACCCTAATTACAGTTGATCTGGCAATGCTCTGCGTTTTCTGAAGCTGCCAGGAAGGCCCAGAGGCCGAAGTGCAAGCCCAATCACGCCACAAGTTCTGACAAGAACCCGCAACTTTAAACCCAAAACCCTAAACCCTAAACCCTAAACCTTAAACCCTAAACCTTTAGACCCCAATGATGCTCCGCTGCGAGGGCTAGTTGTGAGGGCTCACACCTTATGCCGACATAATGGTCGAGATGCTAAGGCTCTGCGAAGATCGGATGTGCATGAGCCGCTTCTTTTCATGTCGGTGCAGCTCGCACGCCTAGAGGTCTGGTGGTCTTGCAGTGTGAGACGCGGTCAAATTAGGGTCTCGCGCGTGCGTTCCTCTTTACTGCACCTTTTGACATACACCCTTAAGCCCTGAAGCCCTGAAACCCCACACCCGTTTGCAGCAGGCTAGGAAGGGTCGCCCAAACCCTAAACCCCAAACCCGAATGAAGCCCAAAAACACCCGAAGCCCCTGCTGGGCTGGCAACTCTCCAACTTCCAAGCATCGTACACTTGGGGAGCTTTGCGCGATGCTCTGGGGGGTGAACATGACGCATGGTACAACCACCAAGAGGAAGACATGGGGGGTTCCCAAGATAGGTCTTTTCCGGGGGAATAGAATATGGATTATATTATTCAGGGTTTAGGGTGTGACATATTCGGGGCACCCCCTATTCGGGAACTGCCCATATGATAAGCGCGCGTAAGCTTTGGAACCTAATCAGGGGAAACGACGAGGAGCTTTCAGCAGCCCCGTCCGAAAACACAAAACCCTGACTCCAAGCCTTGAAGCCCTCAACTATTTAGGGTTTTGGGCTTAGGGAAGACGCTAAGCCAGATACACGAAACCTCTCGCTTTGCCGAGTCAACGGTCTTGCCTGTCCAGCCTCCTAGAAAAAACGACAGCCCGAATGCCTACAAGTTAACCGACTCAACCGTTGCGATTGAATCCGACATGTCATGGGGATGGTACTATCTAGGGCTACGGAGTTTAGGGACTGACCTTGGCGTGCGCGTAAGCGACGTGTAATGCAGCTTGGGCGTCATGTCCACAAACCTCTCCCAAGCCTCAAAATCCTAAGCCCTAAACCCTAAACCCCAAACCCTAGCCCTAAACCCCAAACCCCAAACCCCAAACCCCAAACCCTAAACCCTAAACCCTAAACCCTGCACAAGCCTAAGCCGAAGTCTTTCTGCAGATTGTGGGTGCAACTCTCTCTCGCTCTCTCTCACTGGCACCCTAAACGGCCAAACCCCTTCAAATCCCTAAACCCTAAACCCTAAACCTAAAGCATTTCTGGGGTGTAGATGGGTGTAGTGTGTATAGGGTTTAGGGTATCTGGGAAACCTCTCTGCGCATCGCTAGACGATCGCACGCACCTTCACTTTCTCCTCCGCCCCTGCCGCTGGGGGCGCTAGGGGCGCTCCTGCGGGTCTGGGCGGTCCAGAATGGCACAGAGCCTGAGCTGAGAAGGTTTAGGGTTTCCCGTTAAGGGTATACTCGAAGGTTTGTGGGTAAGTAGTGTGAGTTTTTTTGAGGTACGGTTATAACCAGCTATCGTAGTAGGATAACTGAACCTTCACGTAGGGATGGGCTATCAGACTTGTTTTCACGGTGTGCATCAGCGAACGAAACCCTCGAAAAAGAGGAAATCAAGCTACTACTGGGTCCGAGGACATGTGGCCTAACGGTTCAATGGGTTTGCAAGTTGAGGGCAGGGCACAGTCACACATTCAAGCCAAAGGCAAAGCTGGCAAATGTGGTTTGCAGTGTTTTTAGGGTTTCATGGCTTTGGGGCATCAGGGTGTCAGGTTAGTGTTGAGGCACTTCTTGACAAGAGGCATGGGAGACCGTTAGCGTGCCAAGAATTCCCAGAAGCACCAGCAAGGCCTGCCCAAAGACGACAAAGATGAGGGTCAAAGAGCCTCAGAAGGCTCAGGCATAAACAGTCGAAATACGCGTTGCCTTTTCCAAATGCCCGACACACAAACTTTCGGAAAACCGCCACTCGCTCACCATGGTATACCTCTGTTTCCGCTCTCCAGGACCTTCCTCAGCTGTAGTGGTGTAGCGATAGTCAAGGCAACGAAACCCAAAACCCTAAACTCTAAACGCTTTTGGGCAACAGACTTTGAGGCTACCGGCAACCACGCAACTTCTCAGAAGTCACATCACGCAATCTGACACAAACCCTACATGCCTTTTAGGGTTTAGGGTTCAGGGTTCAGGGTTTAGGGTTTAGGGTTTGGGGTTTAGGGTTCAGGGTTCAGGGTTTAGGGTTTAGGGTTTGGGGTTTAGGGTTCAGGGTTCAGGGTTTAGGTGCCCTTGTTTCGAACTCCGTTCAACCTCAGCCCCCCCCAAAGCCTGACTTACAACTCGGAATGTCACAGGGGGTTTCAGGCGGCTCCGGCCTAAGAGCTGCTAGTTAAGGTACCCCTTGAACCCTAAACCCTAAACCCGGTAGAGGTTTAGATCTCCTAACTCTTCACAACTAACAAAGTGTGCCACTCGGGCTCCCAGGTAAAAAGGGGCTACTTGGAGGTTCATGGGTACTTCAAAGTAGGGTTATAACCAGGAAAGCTCTAATCATAACCTTATTTACGCTACTTATAACCCTACTTACAAGCAGAATATCTCCAAGTAGGGGCTTTAGGGCCTAGAGAGCAGTTCGCGGCCGAGAGGCCCGCATACAAAAGTGCGAGCCGATGTGATGCTGTGATCTCGGTTCCAAAGACAGCCTTGAAGTTCTCATGCGAAGGTCAAAGGTCATGGGTTTTGGGGCTTAGGGTCATGGGTTTAGGGTTTAGGGTCATGGATTAGTCACATCCGAAGCAGGAAAGCCACCATTGACGACCGGAAGCGCTCAGCGAATACACATCTTAACAACTACGATTGCTACCATTCTTACTTCTGTTCCCATCACTACTTCTACTACTGCTGCTGCTGCTACTACTACTACTACTACTACTACTACTACTACTACTACTACTCCTGCTGCTGCTGCTGCTGCTGCTGCTGCTACTGCTACTGCTACTGCTGCTGCTACTGCTGCTGCTGCTGCTGCTGCTCCTGCTGCTGCTGCTGCTGCTGCTACTGCTGCTGCTACTGCTACTGCTGCTACTGCTGCTACTACTGCTACTACTGCTACTTTTGCTACTACTGCTGCTGCCACTATTATGATTACTACTATTTTCATTGTTGCGAATACTGTAGTCTCTGTAGAAAGTAGCCATGACAGATACCTAGACAGCAACAGTGTCAGCAACTTGCTTTGTGTGCGGAAACTCAATTCAAGGTCGCACCTTTCATCACACACTTAGAGTTTAGGGTTGAATACATTCATCGTTGCGGACTTCTCTGCACACAACTGCCAGCGACAACCGTGAACCTCTCTTCCCAGATGCACTGGTAACAGCCGGGACACGGGCTTCCACTGTGGATCGAAACCCCCGCGTGCAATGTAAGCGGCCTTACATGGTGGCAAGAAATAAGAAGCTTAGGGTTCAGGGGTTTGGGGGTTTAGGTGCCCAGGATTCTCGGGTTTAGGTGCCCAGGATTCTCACATAAGGTCCGGGTGCACGACTCGACGGTCGACGATAGATCGAGCCGGGTTTCCGCGCGTGCACTGACCCTAATCCTGACGCCCCTGCAGATCCTCACCTGAAGCTTCGAAAGTTCAAGAGGCCTTAGGTCTTTGGGTTTATGGGTTTACAAGGGCCTGGATGAAATAGGCGGTCAAGGTTCTCACGATGAAGAGTTGATTGGGGCCAAGGCACCCAAAAGCCAGCTAACAGCAAGATCGCCAGCAACCAGGATGTGTGGCGGTAGACTGCCACGGCAAACAGGACGGAGCCTTCCGAGCTGTTGGCTCACTTCCTAAACCATCGAAGTATCCAGATACTGGGTTGGGAATTTGGATCCGAGCTTCGACTTGGCGCATGATTGAGCTAGCGAATCATGAAACCCCCGCGATGAGCTGTGCCAAGTCTGTAGCATATCAGTAGCAGCATGCGGCGGAGGGACTATGAGGACGGGCGAGGAGTAGGGAGAAGCAGTAATACCCTGCACCTTGGGAACGTGGCAAGAAGCTGTCTTTATTCGGAAGGGCGTCGAAAGCTTTAGCAAGGTAGCCAGGGAGTCCGGAAGAAAGAGTTACAATTGACTGACCCTCTTCTCTCCGAAGTCCCCTGAGATGTGCAACTGCTAAACGCCTCGACAGCAATTGCCCCACGCTCCCCTTAGAACCAGAGGCGACGTAATGCTGTACTATTGATGTTTCCTTGGGATTGATATACACAAAACAACATAGTTTTCAGGGAACTATAGTAGCTTGAACAGCGACGCATTTCTCAAGGTGCATGTAAGCCCGGCCTATCATCAGATAGTTTGCCTGGAAATACGCGATGTTTCCTGAGTGTTGCTGCAAGCAAGAACCCATTCAAGAACCCTTCAGCCCCAAACCCGTTCTTGCAGCAGGCTTGTGGATCTCTACCCTAAACCCTAAACCCTAAACCCTAAACCCTAAACCCTAACTCCAAGCCCTAAAGCCGTCAGGGCTTCGGGTTTGATCTATGGATTCGGGGCGACTGAAGCTCTGAGACCAGGGCCTGAACTCCCATAAGCAGTCGGAGCCAAGTTTACGGTTTAGGGTTTGGGTTCTAGGCTCTGGGGGTAGGGCTCAGGGTGCCGGGATGAAAGAGCTTTGTATTGGGGAATGCTTTAACCTTCAAGATCTTCCCCTAAACCCTAAAACCCCTGTGCCCTTACGCAGTGGCCCTTGCGGGGCTTACTACTATTTGCTTAAGAACCCCCTCAACAAAATATACATGTTCCTCCTTATTATATAAGGACAATATCGGGATGATTATTACATATTTTTGGGGGGTTCTTAAGCAGATAGTAGCTTAACGGTGTAGAAACTGAACTGCAGGCGACGCGGCTCACGATGCGCTGGATGATGTCAGGATCGGAGTCCAGGTCGGGTATCTCGATGGTGAAAAATCTGAGGCACTTCAGAGCTTTTTTTTTGCACCCGCCTAAGACAGCTCCTGGGTTTAGGGCTCAGGGTTTAGGGTTTAGGGTTTAGGGTTTAGGGGAACAAGCCCTCTAATGATCGCTGCAACAAACACTTTGGTACTGCGTGCCTGGGGTGCCGATTGCATGTTTGGGAGCTGTTCGTTTGCTATGGCTTCTATGGAGATAAGGGCCTGTAGAACTTAACACTACTGATTTCCAAATCCACCCCGAAACCTTGCCCTAAAACCATCTTTTCTTGCATCCAGGCTTAGGGGCTTAGGGTGTAGTGTTTAGGCGAAGCCTTACCCTAAACCCTAAACCCTCAACCCTAAACTCCTAACCGCTTGAACCTCCACCTGAAACCAGGAGGCTCCCGCCAGGGTCGCAGCAAGCCTGGCAGTGCTGGGTTAGGGTTTAAGGTTTAGGGTTTAGGGTTTAGGGTTTTAGGGTTTAGGGTTTAGGGTTTTAGGATTTAGGGTTTAGGGTTTAGGGCTTAGGGTTCAAGGGCTCAAGTTGGTGCAAGGGCACCTGAAGCTTTATGTGCAGGCAGAAGTGGAGCTTCAGAATATGCAAAATCTTCAGTATCTTTTTGTATATATATATATATATGTATACAAATGTGTTTGTTTGTAAAAAGCATACATGCATACATGCATACACACACATATGTGTACATATATATATATATATACATATATATATATACATATATATATATACATATATATATATATATATACATATATATATATATATGCATACATGTGTGAACATCTGGGGGGTTTCCCGAGACTAGGGGTACCTTCTTGGGGGCCTTATGTTAAGGGATCCTACCATTTGGGGATCTATATTTGGGTCCCCTAGTTTCGTAAACCCCCCATATGTATACATAGTACGCGCAGGCTTGATTTAGAGTATACCTAAACCCTAAACCCTAAACCCAACTCATTGTGCAGCGAGGTGGCATGTGTAGGGCGCGATCGAAGCTTCAATCGAATTGACCTTGTCGACAGTGGTGGATCTTAAGGCGTGAACACTCAAGACGTGTAACCACTAAGTGCCAGAAGTTTGTGCTATATTGATTTATAGAATTTACAAGAGGGTTGTGATGTCTGTCGGGGCCGAGTGGCCATAAACCAAAGTCCCAACGCCAGAATGCGGAAGCTCTGCGTGCGCTGGCTTGAGGACGCTTGAAGCTTTCTTGCTTTGATGCCTTTGCTTTTGCTGGCTTGTGCTTGCTGTTTTTGACTTTCGGACGCTCTCTCTCTCTCTCTCCCTCTCCCTCTCGCTCTCCCTTTCCTCATGTTTACGACGACGACGACTACTACTACTACCACTCCTCCTACTTACTCGTACTCCCCTACTCGTACTCCGACTGCGGTCCCCAGCTACGGAGTCCCGTAAAGTAAAGTCATAGGGTTTAGGATTCTTAGAGCTTGAAGGGTTTAGCCACAGAAACCGTAGAACTTGACCCCGAGGTCCTCACGACAGACAGCTATACCGAAAGCAAGTCATGACCTGCATGCGAAGCCACTTTACTCCCCTTAGAACCTTAATAAACATATTATGTTTAATGCCCTCTTGAGTTTTATATAATAAAAATCAAAAAATAATTCCCAAGGGGAACATAGGCCAAGGAACCATCTGCGTCGCATCTTTTATAGCTCGAGCCGAGAAGCTCGATAACTCCTCAGAAACATGTGGCTGCGAGCCGTGGAGCCTTGAGAACATACACCAATTCCGGAGGGGGGGGGGGGGGGGGGGCGTTTTGCATTAAACAAAAGCAGGGTTTGGCTTGCTCGGACCACTCAAGGAAAGAAAAGGCTAAAGCTATACGTAACACATGACCTAAAGATGTAAAAGGTTTTAGCAGGATATTGAAGAGAACTACTTAGGGTTCAAACCTTAGGGGTACGAGTTTTAATCCCTTGAAGGCTAAGGGCCCTCAAGAATTGAAAGCTAAGCTGGGGTAGGTTTGGGGGGCCCTAGAAAAAACTCCTATGGCAATTTTTTTTGGGGTTATAAGGGGGATCAAGATGAGAGATCATGTTCAAACCTACCCCTGGCAAGTCCGAGTCCTGCTTGCAAACTTTATCTGTAACCAAGATCCGGCTCTTGCACTTGGGAAGGCTGACTTGGCTTAGGGTTTAGGGTTTAGGGTTTAGGGTTTAGGGTTTAGGGTTTAGGGTTTAGGGTTTAGGGTTTAGGGTTTAGGGTTTAGGGTTTAGGGTTTAGGGTTTAGGGTTTAGGGTTTAGGGTTTAGGGTTTAGGGTTTAGGGTTTTTTTAACGAACCCGCAAACTGTCTACACTCTGGCGTGGCCCAATTTCTTACCCCTGACCACAGTCCGGCCCACTTGCGAACTGTGAAAGGAACGGGCTGCTGGTGGCCTCTTGGCGTACCTTGAGGGTGCTGTTCTTGCGACGAGGGAATCCTCACTCTAAACCCTAAGCCCTAAACCCCTAAACCCATTTTGGTGCCATCTGAAGGCTATAAGCCCCTAGCACATTGAATTCGCGAGTGCAAAGTCTGACAAACCCCGGGGGCTATTCCATCAAAACCCCAGCCCTGAAAGTCCTGAATCCTGCATTCACCCAACTGAACGCCCTACATGAATAGTGAAACCCCTTCTCCCAAACGTAGACAATATGTGCTTGACAGACCCTAACCGTAACCCAAAACTCCAAACCCTGAGCAAACCTCTGCCCACAAACCCTAAACCCTAAACCCGAAACCCTAAACCTTCCCCGGCTAGGGTTCCGCGAGGAGAATGCCCGCAAAGTCCGTCACCGTGGGCTCCGCCGGCGTGCCCGTCGCCGTCGGGAGCCCCAAGGGGTCGGGGTTCTTGGCTGTGGCTTTTGGGTTTTGGGTTTAGGGTTTAGGGTTTGGGGTTTAGAGTTTAGGGTTTAGGGTGTGGGGTCTAGGGTTCGGGGGCTTAGGTTTAGGGCTTAGTTTAGGAAGGCACCTGGAGGTTCATGGGTGCTTACTTGTAAGTAGGGCTACAAAGTATCCGAAGTAAGGCTATACTAATTGTAAGTCGTCATCCTACCAAGAACCCGATTGATGACTACCCATGAACCTGCAAGCAGGGGCTTTGGGCTTAAGCGGGGCTTGCGGAGCTACAGGGGGCCAAGGCTTAAAGCTTGCGTAGTTGAATTCGGGAAACCGAGCGGTGCAAGGCAGGGCCTGTGGCTTTGAGCTTTCGCCTTTCGGCGTCTTCGTCGCCGGTCTACTGTCAACTTCGGCCCTGCTCGCGCGAGTCCGGGTTCCGAGTGTGCGCACAGGACGCAAACGCGTACGCAGCATTATCTTAGACAAAAGGCTTTGTTGTTTCAGGACCCTATACATGGGTACAACACATAGCTGCGCGGGAAGTGGCGTGGGGTTTGCTGCCCCTTACCGCAACGCCAGCCGTAACAGTTGGCCGAGGTGACTGGTTCCAAGGCTTTCAGGATTACTTGAAGGTTCATAGTAGTGTTATAAGTAGGGCAACTATCGTGATAAATGGTTTAGGTTCTGTATACATATATATACAACTGTACTTATAACTACCCATGAACCTCAAAAGAGTCTCTAGGGAAAGGTTTGGCATGCTCGAAAATGTGATTGGCATGCTACTGTCTGCTTTCATCTGGTTTCATGTGGCTTCTAGACGACACCTCACGCCAACAACTCTTCACCCACACCCTGCTAGAACCCCCAAGACCGGAAGGATTCCTGGGTAGTTGCAACTAGGGTTCTATGTCGGTCATTTTGTTAAGCGTGGGCGGAACTACCCTTGAACTGTCAAAATAGCCCCTAAACCCGAAACCCGAAACGCAACCCGATTCTAGCTACCCAGGAACCTTCAAAGTACACGTACACTACGTAGCCCCTAAACACTTAACCCCAAACCCTACACCCTAAACCCCTAAACCCCTAAAAACCCTAAACCCCTAAACCCTAAAACCCTAAAAACCCTCAAACCCTAAACCTAATGCTACAAACTACCCGGGAACCCTCATACGCCAGCCGACTCCCATGACGCAGCAGCGCCCAGCCGCAGGGTCCCCTTTTGGCGACTTCGAGCCGAAGAGCCACGGTTTAGGGTTTAGGGTTTAGGGTTTAGGGTTACGGCCAGGCATGCGCAACCGGTCTATGTCTGAAAGGGTTTCGACTCTCACACCAGCACAAGCAGGCAAGGCTCGGAAAGGGTGTAGAGTTTTCGGGTTGGGGTAGAATTGTGGCCCAGCTTTAAACTCCTGTTAATCAGATTCTCGTTAAGCTGTTAGTCTGTTGGTCTTACATGAGCGTACTGCACGTGCTGTCTGAATCTGATTGGAAGCGTCAGGGCACGCGAATGAGTCTCCCTTTATGGCTGAGCACTGGTGGCATCTCTACGCCAGCCGGATAACGATTCAATATCTGGGAGGGGGCATACCAAGCCGAAGCCCCAAACTCCTGATCCTGTGCTTAGTTGTCCAGTACCTAGGGGTTTTAAAGGTTAACCTTTGGGATTTTAAGGGGAATATATTAACCCAAAAAGGTTAAAGGTTACCTACTCTACTACTAAGTGTGCCCCCTTTTCCACGAAAGACATGCCCTGCAAGCTCCAGTTGAACTGGCAGGGGATGCATGGCCGCACCGCAAAAAAGTTTGCAGAGGTCAGTTTTTTTTTTTGCTTTTGCTCTGATGGCTACTACTATGACCACTTACTACTACTACTACTACTACTACTACTACTACTACTACTACTACTACTACTACTACTACTACTACTACTACTACTACTACTACTACTAGTAGTAGTATTAGCATCATCAACATCACCAGTACTATTTTTGTGTCGCAATCCAGTGCCCTCGTTTGTGCTTTAGGGATTGGTAGCCCTGTAACCATATTATAACGAGGGTACTCCCCATTTTGGGGTTGGTAATGTTACTTGACAAGGGAACCTAGAACCAAGAACATGGCAAAACGGGTACCACTGGTGGTACCAAAAGGCAAAAGGGTTTAGGGTAATTTTGGTGTGCTACGAAGTCCAAACCGCCCCTGCCCCGCCCGACACCCGATGGAACCTTGGTCACAACCTTCTGAGGTCCAGCACTCGGGTTAGGGTTTAGAGTTTAGGGTTTAGCGCTTGGCGTTTTGGGTTTGGGGGTTTAGGAGTTCACCCATTGCTGCCATAACTTGGAAAGGCGTTCAGGAAAGCGGCCACACCGCGATTCCTGAGTTCATCAGAAGCTTTCATGCTGTTCCCGAACAAGCTGTGGGCTGGAGGCGGACCGGCCTCTATGAAATTAGGGGGCCCTGTGGGTGGAGTGCTCCATCGCCGCTTCATCAAATGGCGCACCAGCTTTGTGTAATGCACCCGAGATGCCACTGCAGAGAACCAGCAGCCTGGGCTTCTTGCTGCACTTCACATTCTCCTGAACGCCTAAACTGATTTAGTTTCTTCGGGCTATTGATTGGGATCACATGCAGGACAGGGCGGAGTCCAAGCTGGGAGCCCTAGGCCTAAACCCTAAACCCTAAACCCTAAACCCTAAACCAACCCTAGACCCTAGACCCTAGACCCTAGACCCTAGACCCTAGACCCTAGACCCTAGACCCTAGACCCTAAACCCTTAACTTAATGCCAAGTTGCCAGACGCCTCTTCTCGGACTCAGTGGCCGGAGGCTGTACGAGGCCGGTGGTGAAAGCGTCGCTGCCTTGGCACTAAAGGTTTAGGGTTTAGGGTTTAAGGTGGGGGGGGGCAGGACTTAGGGTTCAGGACTCACAAGGGAAGAGCATGCAACCCTCAGACTCCCAGTTTCATGTCGCCGGAGTGGCAGCAAGGGGCGCGATGCAATGCAGTATGCCTGCCAAACCTTCCAAAATCACCCTGCAGCAGATCGGACCCGAAACTCCTGCAAAGTAATGAGGTCCGGGCAGAACAGAGCCAGAAGTGCAACGAGGAGGCTAGCAATGGTCCATGGAGGTTGCCAGCCCTCTTCGCGTCAGCGGAGTCGGTTGAAGAGGTCTCGAGCCCTAGAGAGCCCTCCAACCTAAGCCCTACAAACCCTAGCCGACCCTATATCATACATGCTGTAAAGCCCCCACACTTCTCGCCCTAAAGCGCCCTTAATTTTTCACCCTCTACTAAGGGTTGCCGGTTCCCAAGCCCGGGTTCTCTGCAGGTGAAACCCTTAAACCCTTTGACCAGACCTCTCAACCCTGAATCCCTCGACCCTTTGAAGCCTTAGAAGCCTTAAAAGCACCCTTTTGTGCTTGCGAGTCCTTAAAACGGGGCCGAAAGCCTTGAAGCCTTACTTGGAGGGTCATGGGGTTGGGTAACTACAGGTATACTTGGGTTTTACGGCACGAATAGGTGACAGCTGAAGCTGCGATACCCCAGTCAATGCCATCCAAAGCACTGAAACCCAAGAACCCGAAATTCGAAATGTCCTGAGGACCCGGGATGCTAAAGGGCCCTAAACCCTAAACCCTAAATCCCAAAACCCCTAAACCCTAAACCCCTACACCCCTAAACCCTGACCCTAACCCTAAACCCTAAACCCTCGGCCTCTGGATGGTAGTCCAGCTGCGTCCGGCACAGCCAGGTGTCGACCTGCTCACTCACTGTTGGAGCTTACTTCTAGGGTTCTTAAGCGGGGGGTTTAGGAGGGTATGCAACCCAGGTTTCCCTAATACTCCCCACTACTCCCTAGGCTCCCGAAGCTTCCTTAAGGTTCCCTAGCTCCCTTAAGAACCCTATAATACATGCGTGAAGCACCCAAAGATGGTCGGGGGCTGCTTCGACGTTCAAAGTAAGACAACAAGTACCCTCATAAGTATAGCTACCCTACTTAGAATACTTCTAGCTACCCATGAGAAGGCTCAGAAGTACCCTCATAAGTATGGTTACCCTAAATAGAATACTGATAGCGACCCAGGAACTGAAGCTTCAAGTGTGGTCTTCTGTGACACAGCGATTCAGGGTCCACTGCTCATGGCCCAGCTGTGACAGCAAAGGCCCGGTTTAGGGTTGGGATGCTCCCCCTAAACCCTAAACCCTAAACCCTAAACCCTAAATTCTAAACCCTAAACCCTAAACCCTAAACCCTAAACCCTAAACCCTAAACCCTAAACCCTAAACCCTAAACCCACCCCCTCATACTAACAGCCCTTCAGAGGGATCATAGTACCCCGCTTTAGTATCCCTATGAAGGACTGCTTAGTATAAGGGGAACATCCCAAGTTCAGGGTTTACCCCTGGCCAAAACAAGGTTAACCTTTCAAGTGTGGTAGGATTCGACATACCCCAAAAGGTTAAAGGTCACCTACTCAGCTACTAAGAGACCCAAGCTGCATGCTGCACAACCACTCAGACTGAGCAAATCTCGAGGACTGCAGCGGAGTGCCTTGCGTAACTCTGAACCCGCATTCAGCGAGAAGAAAGAAACACTTAAAACCCAAACCCTGGGCCCTCAATCTTACCCCTGCCCCCCACCCCCGCCCCCTCCCAAAGACTCAAAAAAGACCGCATCGAGCTAAGCACACCTGAAATCGGCCATTGGGAGTGCGAAAGCGGACCAAGGGCGGCTCAAACGGATATTCCTCCAAACTCAGGCAAATTCTCTCACGGTTTGGGATGAGGGTTGAGCGTTTAGCTTTTTTGCCACTTGCTTAGCTGACACTTGTGTGTGTGTGTGTGTGCCTCCCGTCGTGCGCTTCTCGATGTGTGACACGGGTTTTTGCCACCTGCCTAGCAGCCTCGCACCACACTGCAGGGATGCAATAGACGTTTAGGGTTAAGGGTTCAGGGGTGCCGAACTCAAGCAATTCGGGCTCAGGGTTTGCATGAACAGGTTTGATGCAGCTACGGATCAATGCTTGCTACAAAGTACATGTAGCATACCTTTCGTTCATAGTGAGCAACCGTACAAAGGGTTTAGGGGGTAGGGACGGCTTTAAGGTATCTTCTTCCTGAATGTAAGGGCCAGGAATATTGGGCCCCTGCGTCCTTCAGCATCTCAATCTGCCCCCAGTAGACGCCGCCGGCATACGACGTGTCCGGGGGGCCTCTGCCCCGCAAACAGAAAGCCCCCGAGGGTTCTTTTGTGTGTAGCGTAGTTCTCTGTTGTGTTTGAGGTTTCAGGGTTTAGGGCTTGGGGTTCTAGAGATACCAACCTGGCAAAGATAAGCTGCAGCATGAGGTAGAAGTTAAGTCTGGAGGCAGCAAACAACAAGCTTCAACCTGTTGACGCCATTCCTCGGAATCCATGCGCACGCGAACGCCAACACCTTACTTTCGGTTCAAGACTGGAAGGTCTCGATCCTCAACCTCACGACCATCACAAGGAAGCAAGGGGTGGAAGGGAAGGGGGGTGTAAGGGCCCCATACTCGTTCCTTCTGAGACTAGGATCCTCTCCCCTGTGCCTTCGATCAGGAAGTGCCATTTCAAGATGGACGAGTCCGGGCCTGGCTTGGGGCTTGTACTTGAAGGTTCCTGAGTAGTTGTAAGTGGAGTGACAAGTAGGGTAATACAACAAGCGTATTTAGGGTACTTATATTCCTACTTACCCATGAACCTGCAAGTAGGGTCTGTACTGTTCACGGACTTGGAGAAAAAAGAATTCCAGATGGTAGTCGGTCTCCCATGGCCCAGCTGGGTTTAGAGAGCGTTGGATGGAGGGGTGGGAGCAGCTCTCCATATCGTTTCCCTCTCTTTCCTTGCCGTCTAGCGGCAGCTCACCCGAACAAATGGCGGTGGGTCCTGGCCAAGATGGGAGGTTTAGCGTGGTGTAGGACTTATGGCAGACACACCCACATGCTGTATGCACGTTTGTCGGCCATCGCACGAACAAGAAACCTCCGCTTAGCTGCAGGCACTCTCTCCACGATCAGCGCCCCTGAGCCCTTCGCCAACCGGAAACTGCTAACCCCAAACCCTACCACCCCTAGCTCCTGAAGCATACAATGCAGTTGTAGCTAATCCATTCCCTAACAATGAAAACAACCTTCTGCAAGCAAACTCCCTGGCCCCAAAACCCGGTTCGGCAGTCGCCCCTTCTCAATCTTGCCAGAATGTGGGGGAGGGGTGAAGCCTGAAACCTAGTAGCCCTAGAGCTTGAACCTGTTCTATGACTAAATAGCACTAAGCCAGCAAGCTACAAGGACGGGCTGTTTGTTCGGACACACGAAAAAGAATCCCGTTTTTGCGTGCGGGCTATGATGTCCGACCCTACACCCTGAAAAGCCTTATGAACCCTAAATACAAGCTCTCAGCCCTACATTCGACATTCAGAAACCCTCAGCTGCACCTCAACAGCCCCTACTTGCGGCTCCAGGGCAGTTAGAAGCAGGATCAGAAGTGCCCTAAATGCGGGTTAAGGGATAGGGGTTTAGGGGTATAACCAAGGCTACCCCACTTTTTCTGCCTTGCTATGACACCCCCATCAGCAAAAACAGGAAACTGTGTGATCTACCCAAAATGCCCACTGCAATTAAACAGTAAATAGGCCCTACATTCCGAATTTGTTTCCAACGAGGACTCTCTCAAGTGCCTGCGAGATCCCCTACCAATCTGCACATGTAGCAACTTTAAAACCTCAACCCGTCTTTGAACCCAGACTCGAAAACCAAAAAACCCTAAACACGACCAAACCCACCACCCCAAACACCCCAAACCCCCACGATCCTCAAAAACCCAAAACCCTCCCCAGAACCCCTCAGAACCTCCCCAAAACCTCCCAAAAACCCCGCAAAAACCTCAAAAGCCCCCAAAACCCACAAAACCCGCCCAAAACACACCCCAAAACCCCAAAACAAACCCAAGAACCCCCAAAACCCCCCCAAAACACCTCGCAGGGTCCTTCGTCACCCCCTCCAGCTCGCGCCGCAGCCGCTGTGCCGCAGCCTTGGAGGGCGCGCCTCGGGGCCTGAGAAGGAGCCGCTTTGGTGGTTTGAGGGTTTACAGGGGGTTATAGGGGGTTTAGGGTGTTGGGGATGTTTCCCCTGAGACTAACAGGCCGTAGTGGGGATTGGTTTAGGGTTTATAGGGGGTTTTAGGTTTTTAGGGTTTTGGGGATGTTCCACCCTTATGCTGGCAACTCCTTAATAGGGACTAGAATGAGGGGGTACTCTAGTCCTTAAGGACTGTTAGTATAAGGGGGAACATCCCAATTTAGGGGTTTTAGGGTTTTGGCGTTTCGGGGTCAGGGTGTACAGCAGGGGTTTGAGGGTTTAGGGGTTGAACTGAGTTGCTTCGGGGGGTGTGGGGCGGGGTTTTAGGATGCCTTGGGCGTGTGGTATCTTGGGGTTGAGGGTTTAGGGATCCAAGAGGTTCCCTTAACATACTCCTGATGTGGCCCTTCTATTCCCTTAGAGGATCTTTAAAACGGGTCGTAGAGCCCACGGGTGCAGCCTCAGGGGTTCAAGGTAAGAGTCCCATGAGAAGAGAAGTTTCGCGTGAGCTGTTGCGGGCTTGGAGCCTCGCTTGTTCAGGCCGATTCCGGCCTGCCTTACTTCGACATGTCATCCTCAACGGGCATCTTGGGCTAGTTTCTACGATCTATTTGTGTAAGGGCTTATGCTGGGATACCGATGGTTACATTAGCAATGATTATCCTGTGCTGGTTTCACCTGTGCTGAATCTCAATGACCCCTTAGAAAACGCTTGTGAGCACTTGAGCCCTTGAGGTTTTACCCTAGGGTTTGGGGGACAGGATCCCTGAGGTAGTATCACGGCTATACTAGGAGTATATTGAGGCATTAATCCTTTGAGAACCCTTACGCTCAAACACTGTTAATCCCTAAACCCCCAGGATGCGGGATCAAGTATCAAGGATAAGTCACGCCTGGAAACCAAGCAAGCTAGAGGTGTGAGTAAGAAATTCCCTAAACCGAACGTAATCTTGAACATTTCTCAGCCAATGCCTCGGCAGCTGGCGTTTGCACGATGCTGCAGACTAGCTGCTTGCAAGCAGCCGTCCAGCATCGTCGTGCACGCGCTCCTCCTAACAATCTTAATGATGCCAAAATGGTTCTCGACAGCAGTTGCCTAGACAATTCGATTCACGAGTCTCGACAAAGAGTTATATACTTGGAGGCCCATGGGTAGTTATAGGCGGGGTTATGAGGAGGGTAACTATAGTGATAACTGGTTACAAGCTTTTTAAGGGAACAGATAGCCCTACTTATAACCATCCATGAACCTCCAAGCGATATCATGACTCATGTGCCCATCGCTTCATCTCGCCGAGCACGGCGTGCCATGAGTTTGATATCAAATGTTCTGTCATATCTGACAGCATTGTTCTCCAAGAGTTTGCCGTGTGCGCCTTTATTAGTTGACTTTTCCTTCTCATCCAGTTTTCGCTTGTCAGGAGGAAAGTGCGTCAATCGCCAGAGTCGGGTCCAAGATGGTGTTTCTGACCAGCGATCCCACGCACCCCAGGTGTAGAACACAAATTCCGCAGTCACGGGTGGAATGCGCAACCGCGCCACACCCAAGCGATCCAACTCAGCGTCCGTGAAACAATTGTTGCGTATACGAACTAGGTGTAGAAGTTGCACGCCTTCCTTGAATTTGAGAAGCGTTGCGCGGGCAGCCAACATGAGCTCCTTCCAGACAGTGAGCACTTCAAGCATACAAGGACGGCCCTGCATATTCCGGAGGATGCTTCGAATACGGACAGGCTCGCACTCCGGCGACTGTCCCTTATTATCGAGTGCCACTGCCAGTGGCCCCTTGCGTCCTGGTATCTGCTGTCGCGACCCTCGCGATACATCGAACTCCTCGCAATAATTGCCCTCCTCGCACTTCCACAGATTCGCAAAAAAATCGAGGACCTGGAGAACCACTGCAGCTGGGTCGTCAACACACTCCGAGGATTCCGCTGCTAACGTTCGGGTGATGGTCTTCATCATAAAGGTTGAGCAAAGCTGAGCATCACGGAAGCACGCTAGCCATAGCTTCAGGATCACGACCGCCTCTTTTACATGCTCTGCCATCGTTACGTTCGCATCCTGTTCTGGAGAGAGTAGGAAAAGTGATGGTCGTAAAGCAAGCATGGCGCTTTCCTTCATGACGTAGGGAGAGAAGATGTTGGACAAAATGTAGCGAAGAATCGGCTTGACACGATCTGACATTGGATAGGGGTACCTTTTTGAGGACAGTTCCTCGATGAGTTCTTCAGACACCCTCAACGCGACGGAGATGTCCACCTTGATATCCTTCCAGAACAAAGACACACCAGCACCAGCTCTGCGCCGAAGTTCGACAAAGTCGAAATGATGGCGAGAGGTTGGATCAAGTTCAAGGCTCGGCTCCGTATCAAGCCGCAAGATAAACTTGTGCAGCTTCAGGTCTTCGACTTCACGCAGTAGCAGAACAACTCTCGCAACGAGAGTTTTCACAACGAACACGACTCCAGCAAGGTCATGCAGCATGTCGTTTGGGATCCAATTGATCCCCCACTCCAAGACGATGTCTACATCTGAGCCAAAGTGCGTGGCGGTGCCGTTGCACAGTGAGCCTACCACGTGCCCGTCATCAAAGCACGGGATAGAGGTCGAAAGCACATGCTCTGCCTCCATCGTCTCTGTCCGCCAAGTAGACCGCAACACGCCCTTGATGCGGTCAGCCACTGTTCGATAGCGTGCCACCTCTGCTGCAGGCAAGCGCAGTCGGCTTCCGAGGTCGGCGATAGCACGTCTGCACTCTTCCACGGTTGCTGAGGCAGGCGGCGGAGGGTATTCAGGTGCTGCAGTTGGCTGCTGGCAAGTGCTCCAAGAATGCGAAGCATCTTCAGCAGCTTCATGGGAAGGCACATCAGGTTTGACAGGCCCGTTGCCAGTGGACCCGGGTACTCTTGCATTGTCAGGCCCTTCCACCAAGAACCTGCGGCGAAGCCCGGCGAAGGAACAACGCTGCATCGCCTGAAGCCCTGAACCCTACAAACCCCCCACACACGCCCGAGCCTTGCTACAGTTGAGCCCAGGAACTGTGGGTTCAGTCAGTAATTTGAAATGAACATGCATGTTTCGTGACCCTGGGGGATGAGTGAAGGGGCCCTGTGGTGCGATGGTTCTTGTCAAGCTGTGCGGGCCTTTTTTAGTCACCTTTCGGTTTCAGAGTCTAGGCCGTCGATGGCCTTCGCCCGCAGCATGCAGCAAGCCGTACCGCGGTGTACACGGATAATTGGCATCTAGGGGTTGCACCTTGGACCCTTGAGGTTGTACCCTTGGGTTTTGGGGGCCCTATTAGCGAGTTGTCGTGACATCCACGATGCTAAGCAAACTCGGAACCAACACCGCCACACCCGAGGTGAGCTCTTTGCCTTCCAGCTGAACTTAGCTTTGGAGTAGACCCTGAAAAAAAAGGTATATACTTTTTAGGCATAAGTAGCTATAATAGGAACCCAGAACCAAAAAAGTATTAAAGTATGGTACGCCAAGACCCAGTGAAAACCACAACCATACGTTCACCCAGCAGCAGGAACATGAGGCCCTCGCCTCTTCACCAGGTCCATGTCCACTGCGACAGGGCCGGCCCATGAGTTGTAGTTGTCCAAGACCTTATGTTGACATGTTCGGGGCACATGCCGGGTTTTTTCTGCAGAAACTTGTAGAAGTGCAGACGCCGCTGCGCGCTACACCCTTTCCAACACCAATGCCAACATCTTTGCAAGACATTTATACATATATATAAATATATAAACACACCCACATGTGTGTGTGTGTGTGTGTGTGTGTGTGTGTGTGTGGTGTGTGTGTGTGTGTGCGCGGGTGTGTGTGTGTGTGTGTGTGTGTGTGTGTGTGTGTGCGTGTGCGTCTGTCTGTGAGTCTGTGTGCGTGGTCCTGCTTTCAGCATGCTGTGCATGTGCAAGATGGCTACAAGTATACCTGCCCTGAGCTCCTCATATGGTAGATGATTCTGGTAAATGATGACCCACGTTCCTGGGCTTCCGAATCCCTTTGGCGTAGGCTTTTCTGCTGGCCCTTTTTGCAGCTTTCCTCAACCCGAAGATGCCTCCTTGTGGAGGACCGTAACTTTGACAGCCCTTTCTTGGAGATGAATTCATAGGTGTAGCTATATTGATGGCGGGTTATAGCTTTATTTAGGGTACTTGTAGAACCCAAACCTTCCAGATCCGAAAGCCAGAGCTTAAAATTCCACGCGGTGTGCCAGGGTTTCTGTTCCTTGTATCCCCGAAAAAGGACACCCATTCTTTAGACTCACCTACATTTAAAACGGATCCCTCCCAATGGCCGTAATATAATGCAGGGGCCTTAATCATTAGAATAGGGTTTTGGGGGATATGAAAGTCTAGTTGTACAGCGACACCCTAAACCCTAAACCCTAAACCCTAAACCCTGGACCATAAGGGAATATCCTTAGCAAGTATTCCGACCCCCATAGGAAACCCTATGTCATCTGGTCTAGTAAGGCCACGGCTGCGCTGTGCGGAATGTACCTCCGTCAGGGTTTAGGGTTTAGGGTTTAGGGCCAGCCAGACCACGAAATGAGATTCCGCCGTAGGGCAGAAGGCTGCAGGGCAGCAATTTTACAGGGTTTCGGGTTTATGAGGTTTGTAGGGTGTCCAGAGCTTAGAGGGCCAGGGTTTATAGGGTTTAGGGGCCGAAATGTTAAGCAAGCAAGTCAGGCAACCACACCTCTGAGAGTCGAAGTGACAAACAAAAGAGATGTTGCCCCAGGCTCCCGTACAAAGCCGACGCCACAATCAAGCCTATAGAGTTAAGAGATTAGGGTTTAGGGGTACTTGAAGGTTCTGGGTAGTAGCTACAAGTAGAGTTATAGGTGCCCTAAACAAGGTTCGGATAGACCCAGCTATAAGTATAGCTACCCTCATACTCGTAACCCCACTTCTAACTACCCATGAAGCTCCAAGTAAGCTTGGTTGTTCAGCTTCTGCAGGTGTGTTTCCTGCCTGCCACCGGGATGTGCCACAAGGCCAGGAAGGTGTACACTGTTTGGAGGTTCATGGGTAGTCATGAATGGGGCTGTAAGTACCCTCAACTAGGGTTAGAAGTATAGCTACCCTTCTACTGATAACCCTACTTGCAACTACCCATGAACCTCCAGCTAGGAAGCCTCGCCGAAGCCCAAACGCATTCCGCACAAACTCCTGAAACCGTGAAACCCGATTCCTTTGGCTCAGCCTACAGCTAGGTGATGCCAAAACGGAGTTCCATCCAACAGCTGCCCAAGCCCCCCACGCATGATGTGCACCCACGCAGCGACAGCGTGCGACACCACCGGGGCGGGCCTGGCAAGTGAACACTGTCACGACAGGAACTTTGGGAGGTCCAGGGAGCTAGGCGCAGCAGGCTAGGTTGGGTTGCTTTTCACAACTTGAAAGTTGCTGCAGCCCTGACTGATCCCTTTGACTGATATCCCCCCTGCCCTCCCGAAACGCAACTTTTGCACAATCCCATGTGCATGCCTCCATGCCACAGCGGAAGCAGAACATGGACCTGGACCATGCCAAGTGCAGACTTCGCTTTGCCAGTTCAGGGGGGTTTAGGGGTTTCGCCGGGTGGAGGGTTTGGGGCTTGGGGTTGCATGAAGAAGTTCTGCCGCTAACCTTCTGGCAACTAGCAAGCTGCCGCAAGCATGGGGGAAGACTCTCTTTGAGACGCGCCGAGCCCTGCTGCATCGTGCCTTCACACTGATTTACTACGTGATACAGCGCACTGCTGTACTTGCGGCAGAGGGACAGGGACACTCTGCCATCTGTTGCCGAGCTCCAGCACACAAACAAGACCACACAAGCTGGCTACATCTGGCTACCGTCGCAGGACGCGCATTGAGCCGGTGGCCCACATCGGCAGGTCATCTTGTCACATCCGGTCAGCAAGCCATCGGCCTGGAAGAAAGGGATCAGGTCAGGTGGAAAAGGGACAAGGGGTAATCATCGGTCATAACCTTGTTTGGGGTGCTTATAAACCTACTTCTACCTACTCATGAACCTTCCAGTCTTCAAGTAGGTGTGGGACAAAGTCACTCGGCGGCCTGCTTCTGAATGAATATCAGGCATCTCGGGCACTGTCGGATGCCAAGCCGCTTCAGCTCCTGTCGACCGGCTTGTAATCGACATGTCTCGGCTTAGGTCTGTGCCACATGGCAATTTGGCACTCCTTCTCCTTCTGCCGCTTCACCGGTCAGCTCCCTCTCCTAAACCCTAAACCCTAAACCCCGAACCCTAACCTCCTTCCCATGATCTCCCGCAAGCTCGGCTCCTCTACCCCTCTCGGCGAGAGCAGACGTTCAGAGCAGGTCCTGGCCAAAGAGACGGGGTTTCTTCTGCATGATCTGTATGGGGTCTAGGGCTTAGGGGATGTTCCCCCCTTATACTAACAGTCCTTAAATAGGGATTATAGTACTCCCTTTTATAACCCCTATTGAGGGCTGTTCGTACAAGGGGCAACATCCCAACCCTAAACCCTAGTTCAGGGGGTCCGCCTTATCCTGCTGACCCTAAACCCTAAACCCTAAACCCTAAACCCTAAACCCTAAACCCTAGTTCAGGGGGTCCCCTGTCCTGGCTTGCAGCTCGTCCTTCAGACGCTGTGCAGCCGCGATCTTCGCAGCAGCCGCGCCGTCGAGCAGGGGCGACAAGTCCTGCTTGGAGGCTTCGGGGCCTTAGGGTTTAGGGCTTAGGGTTTAGGGTTTAGGGCTACTTGGAGGTTCATGGGTAGTTATAAGTGGGGATGTAAGTAGGGTAACTATACTTTGTACCTTATTTAGGGCACTTATAATTAATTAACCCTACTTCTAGCTACCCCTGAACCTCCAAGTATAGCGGGATGTGTCAAGTGGGGCAGTTGTACCCCAAAATAAGGTAGACATGACCCCACTTGTTTTGGAGGTTTCGTGGGGGCTTTCCCGAAACCCATATACAGCTTGCACCCTCATCAACCCTTCCCAAACGATGTTTTGACGCTCAAAGGCTCCAGGTTGTTCAGGGTTTTTGGGGTTCTTGTTTCAGGTTTAGGGAAAGTGTGTAGGGTTTAGGGTTTAGGGTTTCGGGTTTAGGGTGCTACCTCAGCAGACGTGGACGGATATGAGCGATCTAGGAGGAAGAGCCCTCGGACCCCTTTGCGGGGGTGGCACTTACTTGAAGGTTCATGGGTAGATTTCAGTAGGTCATAGCCAGCTATAATTTGTGTTTACCCCAGGGTCCACTTATAATGTGGTTTATACTTGGGCCTTAAAGGTACCTAATGGGAACCCCTTTAAAGGCCCAAGCACATACTACATAGGTACCTCTACGTAGTATAGCCCTTAACACGAAACCCGAAACTTCATATAGGTACATGGACCCGCACTTAACACGAAACCCGAAACTTCATATAGGTACATGGACCCGCAGGGGACTCAGAACTCCACTTACAACTAAACCCTAAACCCTAAACCCCAAACCCCGAACCCTAAAGTTTTGTGGGACTCTGCGCAACCTCACCTCCTCCCAAATGCTACCGCAGGCAGGCACCGGACACCTGCCAGAGTACCGAACTGAGGGCTTCCGAAATTAGGGGGTACCTTATTGGGGTCCTTATTATAAGGGAATCCTACTATTCGGGGGTCTGTTCCCCTATTTTCGTAAACTCCCAAATTTGTTTCAGAGGTCAGGTGTAGATGCGCTATGGGAGGCTCCTGCACTACGTTCGCCGCCCTCTGCAGCACGACGCCCAACAACGCCCTGATGCAACCCCAAACCCTAACTCCCTCAATGTACCTTTATTGAACCCAGACTCGGATAAGCTTGCCGCATGTACCCCTTTTTTCCATTCCTGAATGTACCCCTAAACCCATTTTATTTGACTTCAAACATCCCCACCCTCTCTTGGTAGAGATACTCTGGGGTTAGGCCCTCCAGGGACACTCTGGGGCTGGGCACTCCAGGGAGACTCTGGGGGGAGACTCCCGAATTGGGCACTCCGGAAACACTCGTCGGGCACTCTAGGGAGTTGGGCTGGGCACTCCGACGACACTCTGGGGTTGGGCACTCCAAGGGAGACTCTCGGCTTGGGTTGGGCACTCCAGGGACACTCTAGAGTTGGGCATCTCAGGGACACTTTGGGCTTGGGCACTCCAGGGATGACCCAGGAGTAGACCGGGCAAGGAGAAGAGTTGAGTTTAAAATCTAACAACCCCACACCGAGAGTGGGCAACAAATCCTTAAACATCCCTAAACCCTAAACCCTAATCCCTAAACCCTAAACCCTAAAAACTCTACAAAACCCTGAAAATAACCTTAAAACCCTAAAAACAACCTTAAAACCCTGAAAATACAGTAACCAAAAGACCCTGCTCTAACATCTCTTCCCTTCCCCCCAGGGCCTGATGGGCAACGAGCCAGCCTCCGCCGCAGCGATGGCCCAACTCTGAGCCTTACTTGAAAGGACTCAAGGGTTTAGGGTTTAGGGTTTAGGGTTTAAGGTTCTTTGTTGGCACCGCATAGCTGGACGGACCACTCCCGTTAAGGGTTTAGGGTTTAGGGCTTCTTGGAGGTTCATGGGTAGTTATAAGTGGGTTAGAACATACTATAAACCCGATAAACCCTATAAGCCCTATAAACCCTATGAACCCTATAAACCCTATCTCTACTGGAGCTGCTGCTTCATCGACCATCTCGGAGTTGAATCAGTGCCTGTAACCCCTTACAGTAAACTCCGAAAAGCTGGAACATCCTTATCCCCATACCCCTATAACATAGGCGACGGTTTAGGGTTCAAGGTTTCCTTTGCCCCACCGGTGGATCCGGGCAAAAGCCTCAACAGTTGTACGTCCCTGCTGCGTGCGGCATAGGGTAGACTACGGCCCCAAACCTCGGTTTAGGGTTTCGGGTTTAGGCCCTTGCTCTCTCTCACTCACCCTAATCTCTCACCCCAAGACCCTCTATCAGCAGGCCCCTAAACCCTAAACCCCATGAGCTAGGAGTCCCGGCGCAGGCAAGGTGAAACTTGGCCTTGCACCCGGAGCATCGGAAAGCGCCTGAGAACATCGGTCCCACTCTTAATGCGGAAATGAGTACGACCCTGTTAATTTGAGCCTAGGGATTATGGTTGCCTATAAGAGGTGGGCTATACGGCGTACTTCACTCAATCTAAACATGTACCTTACTTGCGAATTAGTAAGCATCTGTGCGCAGCGACTGCCGGAAGAGAACCTGACCCTAAACCCTAAACCCTAAACCCTAAACCCTGAACCCTGAACCCGAAACCCTAAACCCTCCATGGCGCCATCGCCCGCAGCCGGCAGCTCGTCCAGGCAAATGGGGCAACAGCCTCCTCCGCCCAGAATTCGGGCATGGTGACTTGACCCCGAGGGTCCGTGTTCCTGTATAGTGATCATATATGCTACAACATATATATATACACACATATATATAGATGTATATGTATATATGTATAGATATGGAATATATAGGAGCCCGAAACATACTGCATAAAAAAAACCTTTTTAAGGCCCAAGTATACCCGATATGGGTACATGGACCCTTTGGGTGACCTAGTAAGGTCAAGTCATTTGTGGGGTAACCGGGTATGCCAGCGCTTTTGCACCTGCCCTGGTCCCCGCTGTGTTCTTGCGTCCCCAGTGCTGGCATCTATCTAACTCTGCCCGCTGAAGGTTCATGAGCATTTTTGTGTAAAGTAACTGTACTACAAGACTTTGCGACACAAGGCTAGTGGTGAGTACGACCCTGCTCACAACTACCGGTGAGTCTTCAAGTATGGAAGGTTGTAGCGTTGACACACACACACACACACACACGTTCCTGCATCTTCACTCCTCATGAAGCTCCGACAACAAAATAGATAGATAGCTTGTCATAGCTTGGTACCATTCCTTTGGATAGGTGGACCTGTGCGTGGAACAGCAACTCTGCATGCAACACAGCTCGGGTGAGACCCATCAAGCAGACACCAAACCGCTTTGGCCCTGCTCCTTCCGACATCGCGGGCCCCAGGGGAGGCACAGACACACGCCGGAGCTCACATCTTGCTGGAGTGGCTCTAGTATGACAGGCTCTGGTCAGCGTTGGCTTCTGATGTGACTTTCATGATGATTGTGAGGGTGGGGGCGGGGTAGAGCGAGAAGCTCCGACTCAACCTTGCACTCAAACTAATGGGAGTCGTCGCAGAGGTTGGGTTGAACTTCCGATCCTGTGTAGAGGCTGTGTAGAAGACATGCGCGACTGCAGGTTGCAATCGGCTGCTCGCTATCGAAATAATGCATGAAGAGGCCAACCTTCAATCGCAAACAGCAAAGTTGGTACTCGGAGCTTGAAAAGGAACTGCAAGGTTTTCATGGGCTGCAGCAACCCGTACAAAACTCAACTCAATCCAATCCGGCCCACTTAAGGTTCAGGAACAGGGCTGAGGGGCTAGGGTTCCTACATGGCTAAGCCCTCTCTCCCTAAAACCCTCCAGACTTTATAAACCCTCATAGTAAGGACCTCGTAAGGCACCAACTTCCCCTCATTCCCCAACTACAGCAAGCAGGAAGCTGGGGTTTAGGGTTGAAGGTTTAGGAAGCCCCTTCCAAAAGCAGCGGTTCTTTCTTCACAGAGGCATGTCAGATGATGCTGTCTTCATCCTCGACGTGGCGCCTTCTCACATGGGCCTGCAGGCAACGCCCTCAGCATTTAAGAAAGGAGGTCAAGTGACAAGACTTTGGCAGAATTGCTCATGCCATCTGCCCAAGAAGGGGCTCTGCTAGGACGACATCTCCTGGCTGCACTTAGGAGGGTAGCTATAAATTAAATTTCTAGCTGCCTTATTAAGAAGCCCAATAAGCCCAAAAAAGGCTAAAGATGTAAAGTTACAGTAAAGCACCACAAAGATCTCCTTGGCTTCCTGCCAGACCACAGCACTGTCGCATTTCACCGGTGCGCAAGCGAAATGGCCCCTCGATCGCAGCGGCCGAAGTGCCCCCCAATCCCCGTACTTATAAGGTGCATGGGTAGTTATAAGTAGGGTTAGAAGTACCCTAAATCGGGTATAACCGGCTATCAGTATAAGTTACCCTATTTATAACCACATATTTACCTATCCAATGAACCTCCAAGAAAAGCCCCAGCAGTCCCAGAGTCAAGATGGCCCGTGGTTCTAGATCGGCCCTGAAACCGCAATTGGAGGTTCATGGGTAGTTCTAAGTAGGTTTTATAGGTTTAGGGTTTAGGGTTTAGGGTTAAAGTAAGGTGCTGGGGTTAATAGGGTTTAGGGTTTAGGGTCTAGGATTTAGGGTTCCTGGCCTTATAAGTACGGTTACCCTACTTAAGAACCCTGCGCCTTGATCTGCTGCGCCGACTCACGGCGACGGAAGGCGCAGGAGACGAGTTCCTTGGATGTAATATAGGGGCCTTAATACTTAGCATAGTTTTTTTTTTTTTTTTTGGGGGGGGGGGTTATTGTAGTATACCTATAAAGGGACCCTGAGAAATTAATTGCTATTCGGAATTATTCGACCCCTATACTAGGCGAGCGAACAGAACTCGAAACTTGCAGCGGCATCTCCTGGTCGATTCCGATGTTCTTCTGCTTAACTGAGTGGTTATGCCAACGTTGATCCGTGCATTAACTCTTTATCCGCTGCGCCACGCTTGCCAGAATAGTAGGGGGGGGGGGGGCAGGTATAGGGGTTTAGGGTTGAGGAGCTTAGGAGTTTAGGAGTTTCGGAGTTTGGGGTTTAGGGTTTAGGGTCGAACTTGAGCTGCAGGATGCTCCAGCCGAAGTTTTCTGGATGGCCTGGTACCGACAAAAGACATTGACATGCTCAATGAATTGAGTGGCGGGCTGGAAACCTGGACAAGTATTCCTGCCCAGGCTAGGGCGATACGCAATACAGGCGCAAGCCTAAACCCTAAACCCGAAACCCTATAAACCCTAAACCCTCAACCCAAAACCCTAAACCCTAAGCTGCAAAACCCAGATCCGGAAGCGGAACTAGGGGGCAACGGCGATGCTGCCACCCCTTGGGCGTGGACTCCCCATGTCGTGGAGCAAAGCTCATGCGCTTGTGAGGGTTTAGGGTTTAGGGATGGTCTAGGGCCTAGGGTTTAGGGTTTAGGGTTCAGGGCTTGTGAGCTTGCAGGGCTACGGGTGTGGGGGTTCAGGTCTCGGTGAATCACTGACCGGAGCCCCTGAAAGGCAATATGAAGGTTAAACAAATTACTAATAAAAATCCCTTCTAATCCCTTTATGACTATACTACAAACCCCCCCCCCCAGAAAAAAACCCTACTATAATTATTCAGGCCCCTATAGTCCTAAACCCTAAACCCTAAACCCTAAACCCTACTCTGACTCTACTTATTCAGGCCCTATATGAGGCCAAACAAGACCACTTCGGCTGCCGGGCCGCGTCCACTTCCACAGCCATGGCCGTCTCATCCTTTTGATCCTGAGGTCGGAAAGCTTAGGGGCTGAGTACCCTAGCCCTAAACCCTAAACCCTAAACCCCAAACCCTGAAACCCTGAAACCCTACAAGCCCTAAACCCTCCTTGCCTCTCAGGGCTTTGACTTACTTCTCCCATAACCAAGGAAAAGAAAGGTCTTTAATACTCCGACTAAAATAAGGAACCCAAAAAGTTTAAAGCTCGACTGTTGGCCAAGTAAGTTGAGGTCTCAATCTACGGTGGCCCTGATTCTTCCAGTCCTACCGCTCACCTTGGAGCAAACCGGGCCGTGGCGTAGCTTAGGCTGAAAGGCTTTAGGGCTTCAGGCGCGCGAGGCTGCAAGTTTTTGCTTTACCCTCGACCTCGCGCGGACGCGCGATGTCTTTTTGCGCCGGGAACCCAATGGGTATCTGCCGACCACACCCCACCGCAAGGAAGGAAAAGGATTTGTTTTTCGCGGGCCCCTAAACCCTAAACCCTAAACCGACTCACCGGCCCCATGACCCAATACGAGGCAGCAAGCAGCTAGCACGTCTAGGAGATCCCAGGATGGCCATTAAAACCCCTCGTTTGGGTTTAGGGTTATAAGGGTTTAGGGTTTAGGGTTTAGGGTTTAGGGTTCATTCCTCAACAGGACCCTCTTACGCCCAAGAAGGGAAAAGATCCAATGTCCCAAGGGCCTACCCCTACTATGTGCTTAAGAACTTAAGAACCCCAAAAGCCGAAAATCCCTATATTACCCTTGTAATGAAAAATCTTGTTCATTTTTTTCGGGGGGGGGGGGGGGGGGTTCTTAAGCAATTAGTAGTATTCTTAATCTGCTCATTGTGCACCAGAACTTCAGGCCTTCTTCCACAGAAGCACACCCCTGGGGTTCTTAAGCAACTACTGGTACCGAGGATCTATAATAAACTCCAGAAAGTTGGAGCATCATTATCCTAATACCCTTAAGGTAAAGTATAGGGAATCCCCTAAACCCTAAACCCTAAACCCTAAACCCCAACCCCCAAACCCACCTTCCAACTTTCTGAAGTTCACTACATCATCGAAGCACAGGCCGCCAAGCGTCTTTCTTCCAGCCGTGCGGACGAATCACATCGGAGCCCACATCCTGAGGGTTTAGGGTTTAGGGTTTGAGCAAACACTCCCAAAAGTGCCCTGGGCTCCTCACATGAGGCAGGGTTTGTATCGCAAGCATCCCCACATGGACACGTGATCTGTCCTTTTGCAGGGAGCCGTGCATGCACTCAGCAAAAACTACAGGGTTTAGGGTTTAGGGTTTAGGGTTTAGGGTTTAGGGACAATCCAGAACATGATTCTTCGCAATCAACTCACTAGATTTGGGTAGGAGAAATCGGCAACGTGCAGCATCATCACTTAGGTGGTTTTGGGCTACATTGGTTGCATGTTGTGGCCGTGTCGGTTCCAAGGCCATATTAGCAAAGCTGGGCAAGCAGGGTTGCGGCACGTCCCAACCACACACCCAACACCTAGATCCTCGAGGTAGCTGCATCCGGGCAGCATATGTGCTGTCCATCAGGTGGCTCAGGTGCGTCCGCAGCAGCCTTTTGCCGGAGACAATTGTTTTGGGGTTGGGGTTTCGGGCAAGAGGTCAAGCAAAGCAGCCTGAAAATCTAAACCCTGAACAAGTGAAGAGCACCCACAAAACTCAAGAGGATTGAAACGACAGAAAACGTCTCTACTATGAGAGGCACGCGACCCTCGAATCCGATAACCCCAGTACAGGCCCTTAGAGCGTTGCCACAGTTTGGGGAATATACCCTAAACCCTAAACCCAAGAATATGGGAACCTCAGGGAACCTCAGAAATGCCCAGAAATATGGCAGGTGCACAGCGGGAATACGGGTGCAAGTGTCTGGGTATTCCTTCCATCTACTGTCCTAAACCCTAAACCCTAAAAACTAAACCCGACCATATTCCTGGGGTTGCCTCCCCGAGGTTCCCACCGCATTTCCGATAGACATGGTCGAAGCATAACGATTACAGACAGCAACTTCGCGTGCTGGCCCTAAACCCTAAACCCTAAACCCTAAAACCCGAAACGATTTAGGGCTGCAGTGTCGACTCTGCGTTTCTGGTCGCGACCCTTGGCAAAGCAAACTCAGTCCATCATCTCAGTCCTACTTCTACTCTACATACTGAGCACTAGTGTAGGAATTAGAATAGGGTCTGGAGGGTCATTTTTAGTATGATTATATAGGGACCCTAATGGAATTAAATTATATTCGTAAAAAATCAGACCCCTGTATTGATTATCAGCCGCCTCTGATTGATGCCCGGCATGCCCTTGACCAGCTGAACATGCTTTGCTGCATCCTTCTTCTTCTCCTAAGTGCCGCAAGTTCGTCTCTTGCGCGGGCTCAAGAAGGCTGTCATTTATGAGGTTAAGGTCTGCAAGGGGCAGCGCATTTGGGCTGCAGATCTTGGGACCAGAGGCTTAAACCATCGACTTCTTCCAGGTCGACAGTGCCAGTGCCAGCAGCTCCGCAACACTAGCTGGCTGCATTCACCCTAAATCCTAAACGCTAAACCCTGAATCACAACGATTACCAAACCTCCAAAAACCGTCCTCCTGAAGCCCGAGCTCTTGGTGTTGACTTTGGCGTTTCGGTGTTTCGTAGTATTCGTTCGGGGAGCTTCTAAGCATAACAAGGCGCCCGCATTCTCTTCCCAGGAGTCTGATCTCATTCTGGGGGCGGGACTTGTTTCAGTCTTAGAGGGTTCAGAATGTCTTTAACGTGCTATGTCCTTGTTTGAGGACTTGGGGTTTCAGAGGGTCCCTAGGCCCTAAACCCTAAACCCTGAACCCTGAACCTAAATCGTGCTGAAAGAAGCCCAGGCACGCCCACAACGCACTCAGCAGCAATAGCGCTTCGCTCCGAGACGGGCACGCCTGCACTGAGTGGTATTCTCCAGGGTCCCATTGAGCTTTAAAACCCATGATTTTTGTATGAGTATATGGTTATAAACTGATATTTTCATAGCTCGTGATCACAAAATATGCTATTAGTATGTTAATGTGTGATGCTATTCATGTATTTTGCAATATGAACATATTGTGGCACTGTGATATTTATTATAGTAAAATATTGCTACAGTAGTTTATTTGCAAATTGTTCTAAAACATGTCACTATAACATATATTGCTACAACATGCTTCATGACATGATAATATTATGTGTTATTGGATCATATCGGATCGTTGGGTTACTGTTTTATTTCGCACTTACATTTTGTATTCTTGCACTGAGTTAGTATGTGGTTGTATGTGTGATTCAACTTGAGGCTACCATAGTATGATGTTGTGGGGTCATTAATACTATTATAAATCCTGTTGTGAATGTTACACTTGTAACTGACAGGTTTCGGTTCTTTGTAGCTTCGAAAGCGTTGGCAGCAAATGTGGGCACCCTCCTGTTCATCCAGGCATTCGCGGCATAATTGAACAGCCATTTTGCTGCCATATTCTAGTAGCATAACTCTATAACCATATAGTCACACAATAGTAAAACAACATAACACAGACGTAGCATAACAGATCCTTACGGGCTGAATAACCTAGCCCAAAAAAAGGTTAACCTTTTACTTGTAATGGGCATATATATATATATGTATAACCAAAAAGGTTAAGGTTAACCAATCAGCCCCGAAGGAACAACACACAAAAGCAAGCCACGCAGCCGCGGGTCTGTGATTCCCTAAACCCTAAACCCTAAACCCTAAACCCTAAACCCTAAACCCTAAACCCTAAACCCTAAACCCTAAACCCTAACACACAGCCACCGGTCTGTGATTCGATGCGCATTTCAAGGCCTCCGACGGCTCCTCGCCACAGGTCCTGCGCGAAATGATTCGGGTGTGTAGGGTTTAGAGAATCCCCTAACCCTAAACCCTAAATCCTAAACCCTAAACCCTAACCCCTAACCCCTAACCCCTAAGCCCTAAACCCTAAACCCTAAGCCCTAAGCCCTAAGCCCTAAACCCTAAGCCCTAACCCCTAAACCCTAAACCCTAAACCCTAAACCCAAACCCTAATCCACTGTGCACATTTCTGGTGCTCTGAAGGGCTTCTGCAAAGGAGGTGTTCGCTGAGTCCAAAGCAGCTGGCGTTTCATGCCGAGCCTCGAGCTTTGCTTGTATGTCATTCCAAGATTTTACGCTTTGCCGACACTTCATGCTGATATGGTCAGTTCAAAATTATGGTCCCCTTTTGGGTACCCCACAAAAAGGGGCCGCCTTCTCAAAAGTAACCCCAAAGGGGACCCTAATTGAGAGACATGACCATGAAACCCGAAACATTTAGGCTGTCATGGTATTCGGGTTTAGGGTTCGGGCTTGTGGTTATACGTAATAGCATTAGCCACGCAATTAAGACGATCAATTTCTTGAGTTCAAGCGCTGTATGGTGAAGGGTTTACGGTGAGAATAGTAGGGTGACCATAACGCACAACTCGCTTGTATCCCTATTTGAGGTACTCGTATACTTCATTGCAACCCTACACCCTATAAAGCCAAACCCTATTACACCCCGTACACCCTACACATCCTAAACGCTACGGCATTCAGCTACTCATATTAACACTACGTCTAAACCCTAAACCCTTTTGCAACAGGCTCGCCACCTAAACCCTAACCCATACACCCTAAAAACCCTAAACCCGAAAAACCCACCCTGAAAACCCAAAACCCTAAAAAACCAAAAAAACCCAAAAACCAAAAAACCCAAAACCCTAGACCCTAAACAACCAAAAAAAAACCCAAAAACCAAAAAACCCAAAAACCCGAAACCCTCAACCCTAAACCCCTGCAAGAAGCCTGCAGGTCGCCGCTAATGGTCTCCGAAGCTTCCACGGGGTCGGGGCCGCCTCGTCATGGCGTTTGAGTTTCCTGGGTGCTGGTTTTTGTTTTATAACCCTAAACCCTAAACCGTAAACCGTAAACCCTAAACCCGAAATTTTTGCCACGCGGTATAGGGTTTAGGGCCAGGGTTTAGGGTATTAGGGTATTAGTTTCCGGATTTTTTTTGCCACCCGCCAAGCAGAGGGTATGGGGTTGCGGGCTAGGGTTTAGGGTAGTCGGGTTTAGGGCTGGAGTTCGCGGACTCCGATGCATGCGAAGTGTAGACGGAAACCCCAAAGCAACACATATCAGCGACATACCGCCCTGGTCAGAAAAATGAGAAGCAGCAGCCCAGCTACTTCTTCAGAGGCATGCGGCTTCAGGGACTTGGGGCCTGGGATTCCTATAGCAACCAAAGATGGGAGACCCTCTGAAACATATTCCTAAATATGTTCCTCTTAAGCCCAAGAAGGGAATATATAACATGTCCCAAGGATCTACGGAGTAACAGCTGCATGATGGGCTCTCTGTCACGTGCGACAACCCAAGTGGGGGTTGATCATGCTGCAACGGCATGGTTGTTTCGATCCAGGGTTCCGGGTTTTGGGTTTAGGGCCCGCTTTAAGACGCAAACTCTGCAAAGCTCCAAGCCCCTTCAACCCCATGAACCTTCACACGCGACAATCAACTCTGCGAAACCTACAAAACCACAAGACCTCCTAAATCCTAAACCCTAAACCCTACGAGCCCTACATGATGAGATAATACAACAGAGCAACTCCGGAAGCTTCACCCTAAACCCTTTTTGCACCTCTAAACCCTGCGCAGTTTTCCTGGCAAAAAAGATTCCTAAATATGATCCTCTTAAGCCCCCAAAAGGGCAAATTCTGGGTAATATAAGTACTATCATTTTCTAACTTTTCGGGGTTCTTCAGCAACTAGTAGAAACGGGCAAACATAAAATGTCTCAAGGGCCTAGCTAGTTTCAGAACCCCGGGATGACGGGGCCTAGATCTGGGAGCTCGCCGGCATAGCTCCACTCGCCTGCAAAGGCCGGTGCTTGAAGGCACGCCTTGAAGCTTCGCCTGAATAATTTGAATAGGCTTTTGGGGGTAAGCATAGTATATAATTATAAAGGACCATAAGTGAATACCATTAGTAGTTATTCCGACCCCGAAATCAGACTCAGGGGAGCATGATACCATCGGACACTGCCCATGATGGATTTTTATTGTCACTTCATCGGGTTCTGGCTGAAACGCCAAACATGCCTCCTTCGTGCACAGACGGGCCGGGAGATGTCTGCAACAAGTGCACCTTAGTTGACCTTAAAATGCCTGCCAAACCTGCACCCTAAACTTCCCCCCCCCCCCCCCCCGTCCTTTTCAAAGTCTCGGCAAGCATGCAGAACAAACTCGGTTTTTGTCATCGCTCCCTGGGCCTGAGGTGACGTACGGCACCGGCAGCTGATCCTCTGGCGTGGCATAGCCGGCTGCGGCACGCATCCGCAAGACATCTTGCATCTCCGCATCGACCTCGCCCTGCCAGGGATTAGGGTTTGGGGTTTAGGGTTTCGGGTTTAGGATTAGGATTTAGGGTTTAGGGTTTAGGGTGCGATCATTCAGCCTGATAGGAGTGCATTTTTTGCGGCAAGGAGGGCACTCAATCCTGGACCCTGAGCCCCCAAGGCCTCCGCCCGAGGCTCGGCAGCCATGACGACGCAGCACGTTCGGGCTTGTGTTTTTGCTTGACAAGGGCCTTGACATATGCTTGCAGCATTTAGCCTGAAAGTTTGACTGAAGATTTCTTTATGTCGGAAAATCAGTGCCCATTTCGCACGTAGGCTGATGGCTTTCCTCACAAGAAGCAGATCTACAAGGCTGCCACACGGCAAGATGAAGATGTCAGGTGATTTCATGCTTCTCACGTGGTTTAGGGTTTAGGGTTTAGGGTATGGAACATGGATGTCGAGAGCCAGGCTGAAAAGACAGAAGCAGAAAGTCAAGCAAGGCGAGAGAGAGAGAGAGAGGGAATGAGGTGGACAAAACTGTGCACAAACCGCAACCCTTTTACACCTACACCTGTTGCGGAAACCCTCACCCCTCAACCCTCAACCCGTTCAGATGCAGGGTCTAGGCAGCAACCTCTGCTGAACCCTAAACCCTAAACCCCAAACCCTACGCCCTAAACCTTAAACCTAAAACCCTAACCCCAAACCCTACACCCTAAACCCTAAACCCTAAACCCCGAGCCGACATGCCATTGTTGCATCCGTGGCTCTTCGCGCACATTCCTACACCTTCCGCGCAGTCTTGTGGGATGCGGCGGTCATGGTTGACCTCTCAAGGGTTTAGGGTTTAGGGTTTAGGGTACAGGTCTTCTTCTAATTCACAAGAGGCCCTTTAAGGGCTTAGGGTAGTTTAGGGTTGTTTTTTTTTTCCGTCAGCAGACAAGCGCATCCCACGAAAAACGTCATGATAGAACATGGCTGGTTCACCATGTCCCAATTCACAGGTCCTCGCTTCTTGCATCCAAAGCCAGTCGAGGGTTTTCATCTTTCACTTTCAGGGTCTGGGTTGGGGTGTTCCCCTTATACTAACAGTCCTTAGTAGGGGTAAAAGTGGCCCCTATTCTAATCCCTTTTAAGGACTTTTAGTATAAGGGGGAACAACGGGGTTTAGGGCCTCGTTTGAAGATAAGGGCCCAGCAGACAGCCTCAACTCTGAATAAGCCCGCAGCTCCAGCAGGTACTTAAAGGGTTCTTCAGGGAGGGGAGTTCAAGGTTCCTTTGTACTCCCCACTACACACCAAGGCTCCCTAAGCTTCTCTAAAGTTCGCTAGGTACCTACTCCGCATGAACCCGCCTCCCTTAAGAACCCAAAAACAACGTGTCCAACATGTTCTGTGGAGTAACCATGCATACAGCCTACACCCGAGTGGACATGAGGGTTGAAAAATAAACCATGATTATAAACATGAATAATAGCCCCTAACATCCTTTACAAGCCCCCTGTTCAAGGCTCTCTGCTGTAGTTTGCACTGCCACTGTTGCCCGGATGCTAGGTGGAGAGCTGCAGGGAGCAATGGACCTGCACAGAAATGCACCGGCAGTCACTCGATGAGCCGGGATACTGCGCCTGTGTCCAATCGAAAACCCTCAGGGTCCATGTACCTAAATATAGTATGTACAGCATATATAGCATATATATAAATATAGTATATATATATATATATAGTATATATATATATAGTACATATAGTGAAAATAGTGTATATATATATAGTGTATATATATATAGTGTATATTGTGTATATAGTGTATATAGTATATAATATATATATATATATATAGTATATATAGTATATATAGTATATATAATGTATATAGTATATATAGTATAATATATATATATAGTATACATAGTATATATATACATCGTATATATAGTATATTTAGTATGTGTAGTATATATATATATAGTATATATAATACAAATAGTACATATAGTATATAGAGTACATAGAGTATATAATATATATATATATATAGTATATAATATATACTATATCATAGTAAAGTGTAAATAGTATATATACATATATATATGTAGTATATATACTATAATACAGAAATAAATAAATAAATATAAATATAAATATGAATATAAATATAAATATAAAAAATATAAAAATATATATATAAATATATAGTGTATAGTATGTAGACTTGGGCCCTAAAGCTACTACACGGGAAGCCCTTTCAGGCCCAAGTATATACTACATGGGGGGCCTTAGGAAAAATGAAGACTTGCTGCAGTCCTGCTCTGCGTGAGGTCGCATCTTCAGCTCAGCCAACAAACTGTATAGTAGAGTCAGTAGAGATCCGTATCTAGGATGGCCCTTAAAACCCTCTGGAAAGTATTCCTGAATATGATCATCTTCAACTCAACAAGGGGAAAAACAGATCCCAGGGGTCTACCTAGGAGAGGTGCAAGAAGCAGAGAACTCGAAATTTCTTTCTTGGACTCTCCAGAAATAGGCCTGGAAAACTGAAGCCCTGGCCCAGCGTGGCAACCCCCCTGAACCCTAAACCCTAAACCCTAAACCCCAAACCCTAAATATTGACAGGGAATCCGTGGCACTGCCTTGTGTCGGCGCGCCCCTTATTCCCAGAGCTTGGCAGAAGCTGTTTCAATGCCTGGTCAGGTTGGGCTAAGGGTTCTCTCAGCGGGGGGGGGGGGGTTGAGGGTACACGCGCCAGATTCGTATTGGCTTGCGGATTCTGAAGCCAGGCAGGTCAATCGAGGTGCGTTTAAGGCCATGCCAAATTTGATGTAAGCTTAACTTCCTCATCTTACTCCCCTGCGTGTCGACGATGACTCTTGTGCCGGGGAACATCAATGACACACACGCACACAGAGACAGCAGCTCAGCCCATTCTGCCTCAAGCAGTAGCCACATGTGCTCTCAACATCGTCAGGGTTTCATAGTTGCCCAATACCCTGGCCCAAAAAAGCATAAGCTTTGCAGACCGGAAACCCTAAACCCTACACCCTAAATCCTAAACCCGGAGAGCTATCGCAGTTCGGAAGCGCCTGCCAGCGCGCCGCCCTCCATCTTGAGGCCGGTGATCTGCGACAGAGGGGATCGCAAAGCCATGCGCTTCGTTAGGGTTTAGGGTTTAGGGTTTAGGGTTTAGGGTTTAGGGTTTAGGGTTTAGGGTTTAGGGTTTAGGGTTTAGGGTTTAGGGTTTAGGGTTAGGGTTTAGGGTTTAGGGTTTAGGGCAGAGGCTGTAGATTTAGTTTGTAGGAGCATCGAAGCCAGGACCAGGGAGGCCCAAAAGTGGAAGCTTGTGCTCTTTGTTGTTGCTCATGAAGTTAGGGGTTTAGGGTTTAGGGTTTAGGAGAGTTCATTTTGCGAAGGAGTTTTGTATGGCTTTGTGCAGGCTGCGGATTATGGACAGATGTAGGAAGCTCCTGGCTGGTACAAAGGCGAAGGTGCCTTCTCAGGGCATGTTTTGGGATGTTCCCCCCTTAAAACTAACAGTCCTTGATAGGGATTCTCATACCCCCTATTATAGTCACCATTAAGGACTGTTAGTATAAGGGTGACCATCCCGAGGCATATGGCTACGGGCTGATGCAGACTGGCTGGACATGTTCTTTGTACAGCCTGGCCATATGCACATACCAGCCAATTCACACACTAAGCACGGTGGAGGTCAAATGCAGAGGAGGGTGGCAAAAGATCCATGCAAGAAATTCTCAAAGAGGAACGCTGAACCTAAACCCTAAACCCAAGCCAAGCCCTTTGCCCCCAGCCCCTCTGCCACCTACCGCCCTAAAAACCTTAAACCCGAAGCCTAAACCCTAAACCCTAAACCCTTAACCCTAAACCCCTGAAACAAAACCGGAGCACCTGCATCCCATCTCTTACCACGAAGCGACCACCCAGATCCTGCAAGCCACAGCAGGGTCCGGGGATGTTTGGGGCTTAGGGATGTTTGGGGTTTCGGAGTTTAGGGTTGCCCAAGACCAAGGCTCCTAAACTCGTACCTAGACCTCCAGCTGTAGATCCCAGTTCTTTGTTGGGTGCCCAGCTTAGTTGCCATTCTACGAACTACCGCTGGACAAAATGCCCGTTCCCCCCTAAACCAAGCGAGTAACTACCATTGAGGGGTTGTTACAGATCTCTGTAACGTGCAAAGGGCTTAGATAACAACAAGCAGGCCTGTCGCAAAAACAACAAGCAGCGATACACACCCTCTGTAACGCAGTATGTCGCGCATTGGCTGTCGACACGCTACAAGCTAACAGCAACACGCGGCCAATTTAGCCACCATATCCAGAGCGTAGCAACTTACACAGTCCAGGGCTTATGTTGAGATGCCCCCTTTACGCTAACAGGTGTTAAAAGTGATTATTATAGGGGGGTACTATAATCTCTATTCAAAAACTCTAACCCCTAACCCCTAAACCCTAAACCCCAAACCCTAATCCCGAAGTTTAGGGTATCTCCTTCTCGGCCCTCTTCCCCGCTGCCAGTAGCACCTTGGGGCCATGGTCTCTTCAAAACTGGGGTTTAGGACTTGTTTAGGGAACCTTGGACCAAAAACAAAGTAAAAAGGGTACCACTGGGCTACGAAGGGGGTCTTGGGCTTTAGAGCAAGTAGAGCCAGTTGCTGCTGGGACACATAGGACCGGACTTTCAGATTTCATGTCATGAAGATGTGCCTGGATGCATGACACGGGCAATATCTCGGGCCAATTGTAATCTCCAGCAAAAACAAAAGCCTGAACCCTGGCCCTAAAGCCTACTTGGAGGTTCATGGGTAGGGTTAGAAGTAGGGCAACTATGATTGTCAGTGGTTATAACCTTATTCGGCGCACTAAGAACCCTACTTATAGCTACCCATGATCCTCCAAGTAGTCCTAAACCTAAACCCTAAACCCCAAACCCCTTTTAAAACCCCTAACCCCCAAACCCTAAACCTCTTTTAAAGCCCTAAACCCCTTTTGATCCTCCAAGCAAGCTACTCTGACGATCTCCTAGGCCGCTGCCGATTTCATCCTGCTCGGGCCCAGACATTGCCATGCGACGTGAAGAAGGTCTGGTGCGAAGATTGGTCGGGTCAGAGGGGCCGGGGTAGGATTGGGGGCCTATGAAACTTAACTATTTTTATGGCTTTATACGGATAATAAAGGAATTAGAGGGTACGAACAGGTACAAATTATGTCCAAGCCTACACCTGGGCAGATGGCTGTCAGAGGTCAGTGTGGGGTGACCCTAAACCCTAAATCCTAAACCCTAAACCGTAAACCCTGGGGATTCCAGACATCTTGGGGTTTGTCCCGACGCACGAACTCCCCACGTCAGAAAAGCCCATCCATTGCGAGGGGCGAGGGGCGAGGGTTTAGGGCTTAGAGGGCTTATAGGGCTTATAGGGCTTATAGGGTTTGTAGCGCTTATAGGGCTTGTGGGGTTTGTAGGGTTTATAGGGTTTATAGGGTTTGTAGGGTTTATAGGGTCTATAGGGTTTGTAGGGTTGTAGGGCTTATAGGGCTTACAGGGTTTGTAGGGTTCACAGGGTTTATAGGCTTTACAGGGTTTAGGATCCTTCTGAGGGTTATGGGCCAGCTGCAGGATCGAGCTCGAAGTTGCACTTGAACCCTAGAAACCCCAGGCCGACACCACAACTGACAACAAATTAACCAAGGTTTATTGCTCAGGGTTCAGGGCCAAATTCCTGAGCCTGTGCCCCCCTCGCCCTCGCCCATGGAGTCCCCCTAAACCCTAGACCCTAAACCCTAAACCCTAAACCCTAAACCCTACAAACGACAGCCGGGAATGCCAGGGAGTTGCCGAGGTTTCTGCCTGAGTCTGCCCGGCTTGCGGCTTTCATCCCCGCAAACGGTAACTTCAATCAATACACCCTAAACCCTAAACCCTAAACCCTAAACCCTAAACCCCAAACCCTAAACCCTAAACCCTAAACCCTAAACCCTACTTGAAGGTTCATGAGTACACTTAAGTAGCGTGAGAAGTACCCTGAGCAAGGTTATAAACCAGTCAGAAGTATAGCTACCCTACTTTTAACTTATAACCCCGGTTGTAACTACCCATGCTCCAAGTAATCCCTAGAACCCCCTTATGTCTTGGGCCCTCAAACCCATAAAAGCCCTTCAACCCATTAAGCCCTTAACCCCCCGAAAAATCCTTAACCCTGAAACTTGAGCTTGCAATGCTGCAACTTAGACAGTCAGCGCTACAGCTCGAATTAAAGGGGTTGGCTGGCGGGACGAAGCCGGAAGCACGGCAACCCCACGTTGAAGGTTCATGGGCAGTTCGAATCAGGGTTATAACGACCTAAATAACGTGATAACCAGTTACAATTGCATTTACCCTAGAAATCGCCCCACATACAATTGTCATGCACCTCCAAGCACATCTCTCGTTGTCCCATGAACGCCTTCCTTCTGACTTTGCACATCGGCAGTTTCGAGTTTTCGTGCTTGCATTCCATTTCACGATCTCATGTGCCAGTTCCGAATTGCTTTGTCATGCTGAAACAAAGATTCCTAGTTGCTGAGCGCCCTGACCCAGAAAAGGTGAACCTTTCAACTATTGAACTATTGTATACACCAGAAGGTTAAAGGTTCCCTACTCAGCTCCGAAGCTTTCAATAATAAAACCGGAGGGCGGACGACTTGACTTTAAAGAGGACCTGGTCTGCACCCCCAAACATGCCCAACAGTCAGGGTTTAGGGTTTAGGGTTGAGGGTTTAGCCCCACGCAACTTCACTCTTCGGATGCTCCAAGACGTCCCTGCTGTGAGGCCGCGGCTATCGCCCTCCTCCTGGGTCACGGCAATGAGGTACTCCCCAACGGCCAGTGCGGTGTCTGCAGAGGGTGGTGGTGAGCTTCGGAAGAGGGTCCGAAGCTCACCAAGTTGCCCTAAATTCGCGGTTTTAAGTCTTAGTCCAAAGGGGCTTCCTTCAGCTGAGTTAGAAACGAGAAAAAGCACAAAAAGATGCAGTCATTGGATGACTTTCCAATGACTTGGCTAGCCCCAAAACCTCGGAGCCCTCGCAAGCTTGGGCCTCAGCACCCCAGCCCAAACTCCAGACCCTAAACTGCTGTTTAGGGTTTAGGGTTTAGGGTTTAGAGCAAAACACTTTGAGCCTGCCGGCACACACGCTACATGGAGTTAACCTTGCAGGCTAGACCTAAAACCCTTTACCCTAAACGCTCAACCCTTTATAGCTGTGGAGGCCCAAACCGCCAGAAATGGGGCCTGAAATGGGGGTTGACCTGGGGGGTGCTGGTTTGCTTTTTTTTTGGGGGGGAGGGGGGGGGGGGTGGGGGGTGTTTAGGGTTTAGGGTTGAGGGCTTCATGGGTGGAGTTTGTGCCTTCGAGAGTCAGGCTGCGCGGCTTCTAGGCATGATGGTTCCCGAAACTGTCAGGTTGCATGAGGCCAACACTCGCAAGTCTAACCCTGAACTCTAAACCCTAATACCTCTTCACAGCTTCGCGCTTGCGTAGGTCTTCCGTACGCTGCCAGGTCCAGGAGGAGTGGCAACCTCGTCCTAACCCCGACAAACCCTAAACCCTCTTTTCTGCCTGTCCTGTCCAATCGGTAAGGCAAAATTCTTAGCAAGACGCTCCGCCCCCCTGAAGCCATATTTTGCACGGTTTAGGGTTTGCCTTGCCACCAAGGCTTAAGGTTAGTTGGGTAGTTGTAAGTAGGGTTACAAGTGCCCAAAGTAAGGTCCTAAGTACAGAGACCCTACTTTTTAACCAGTCTTTTTAACCCTACTTATAGCTACCCATGAACCGTCAAGTAGGGTACCCTGAACCCTCCACCCTGCCCACGGGTCTCCCTGCGCGCGGGCTTGATCTGTTGGCTGTGGTGGCTGTGCGAAGGGCTTCGCCCATGACCCTGGCTTGGGGTTCTTTATAGAGCCATAACCCTATGGTCCTTTTAGAACCTTGATTTCAAAGTACTTTTAATGTTTCTTGAGTTTTATAAACAGCACAAAGTTTCTTAGCTTTCTGAATAGTCATAAACGAAAGCAATAGAGGAGTCCTGGGGAGACTATCGTTCTTGGCTGTGTCAGACCTGTGAGGTACTCAAATTCAGGAAATGTATTTATAAACACCAACTATCTTTAACGGTATCCTTTCTGGGTTTGGTTGCTTCATAAGGGCACCTAGAACCCCCAAAAGGGGCAAAAGGGTACCAGCGGGCTATAAAGTAGGAGTGCGACAGCTTACGTGTCAAGCCTCTTGATTACAATTCTCAATTGGGGACCATTCTTAAAGATCCTCTAAGGGAGAGAAACTTCAGCAAGCGAAAGTGGTGATAGCCGGAGATCCCCAGGTTTAGGGTTTTCCGTGTCGGGCTTCGGGTTTAGGGCGGCTACATGCCCTACACCCGCCACACGCATGTCGGCTGTGTTCTTCCTCGCTCGAGGGGTCTATCTACATCTTGGGATGTTCCCCCTTACACTAACGGTCCCTAACAGGGACTATAATAGGGGGTACACAAACCCCTATTAAGCACTGCTAGAAGAGGGAGAACATCCTAATCCACATCCAACACACTCGACCACAGTAACCAAGCCCCGAACTTGCTTTCTTCAACTGCCTAAAGCCTTTTGGAACCCGGCCTCCTAAACCCTAAACCCTAACCCCTAAACCCCACACCCCAAACCCTAAACCCCAAATCCTAAACCCTAAAACGTCAACCAGCTACCAACTCCCAAGCCGCCAACAGAAAAAATAATACAAGCCTGCGCTTCCCAACCGCGAAAGGTTCAGCAGATTTCCGCACTTATCATCTGACTCTACCTTGGACCCCCAAGGTTGTGCCTTTGGGTTTGGGGGCCATTTTCAAAAATCATCTAAGGGGATGTAGGGGCCATATTGGGAGTAAACCCTAAACCCTAAACCCTAAACCCTCTACCCCCTAAACCCTAAACCCTAAACCCTAAACCCTAAACCTATCTAAACTGACTGGTGGCGAAGGAATCCTCCCCCGTTTTTTGCTTAAGGTGTCCTGGGGTCTTCCCCCTAAACCCTATACCCTAACCTCTTGAACCCTAAGCCCTCAGGGAGTCCCCCCGGCAGAGATACGAATTCTGACTGAGAAGGAATCTTCACCCCTAAACCCTTGTACCCCTAAACCCTACAGAGACTTTTCCCCTGAACCGTAAACCCCCAAACCTTAAGGTCTCTCTGGGTCTATGGGCCTATCGAGCCCACCCCCCCCCCCCCCCCCCCCCGAAAGGCCTGAGGTTTGCTCCCATCCCGGAAGATGAACTCGACCTCAGGCGGACGCTGCTGAAAACAGGGTTCGGGGTTTAGGGTTTAGGGTTTTGGGGCTTAGAGTTTTCTTTAAGTTTGGCCTAACTGGATCAACAAACAGGGCATGAGAATAAATGCTCTTTGCTTGCTTAAACCCTAAACCGTAAACGCTAAACCCTGAACCCTACGGGGAAAGCTGCATGGATTCGGCGGTTCCAACAACACGCTTGAGGTGGTCGAATTAATGCGTTCCTGCCCCCTCTTGCTGAGTTAACATACTCACCCTGAGTTTAGGGTTTAGGGGGTTAGGGTTTAGGGTTTAGTTTCAGTGCATGCTCATTTAGATACCTCTCTGGCTTGCAGATTTTTGCCTCGCACTGCAGCAGTACGGAATCTAAGCGGATCTTCTCTTGCGGCAGGCGTGTTCCAACGTCGCAGCCTGGCATGCGCCTTTACAGCTAAAGCAAAGGGCATGGTGCCTGAATCCTGAACCCTAAACCCTCAACCCTAAACTTTGCCCTAAAGTGCACAAACCCTTAACCAATGTGAAAGATCGCACTGGCGGACGTCGGAGTCTTGCCACAAGAGCCTACACAACAAACAATGATCTCCTCACCGACATGTGGGGGGGGGGGGGGGGTCAATTAGGGGGTTACTGAGCTTTCACACATACACACGCAGACATTTTTACACGTGACATCAATGAATCTAAAAAATCTATCTATATATATATATATAGAAAAATAGACATACATATATAGTTTGCTTCTATATGCACACATGGCTTCAACTCGAGAAAGGGCAGCTAATTTTAACTAGTTCAAGGTGCACGAGGAATGGCAGCTCCCTTCTTATGGATCACCCAAAACCCAAAACCCAAAACCCAAAACCCAAAACCCCAAACCCTAAACCCTAAACCCTAAACCCAAAACGGGACGTCTTGAGGCAGATGCCTCGCATGCGGCGCAGAAGTCCTACACTCCTACGCTTTCAGCTGCGACAGATCCTCCGCGATCAGGGCCAGCAGCGATGACGGATCCTGAAATGATCCCTAGCTTAGAGTTTAGGGTTTAGGGTTTCGGGTTTAGGGTTGATCCCCAAAGCCTAACCCCCAAACCCTAAACGTGCAAAGGGAAGGGAAAAAACAGGTTCCGGCTTCGCGGCCCTCAGCCATTAAACCCGCTGACCAGAAACTCTAACTTGGGTTACAATGTAATCTGCTGTTTGCTTAAGAATCCCCAAAAAATTAAAGGTGAGAATCCCGATAATACCCATGTAAGAAAGAATGCTATTTTACTTGCTTTTGTTTTTGTTTTGGGGCCCGGGGGGGGGCTTCTTAAGCACATAGTAGTAATCCTTCGCCGTCCCCCTGACCAAGTCTTTTAAGACCCTGACATGACCGGAACTTAAGGCTGTAAGTCTGGGGCAACGCGGGGGCCTTAAGAATTAGAACAGGGTTTTGCGGTTTTGCGGGGTTCGTACAGAATGATTCTATAGGGACCATAAGGGAATGCCAAATCCGACCCCTGTACTTACGCGGGGAGCGGGGAGGGGGGGAGGGGTGGTTCTACAATATCTAGGTCCTCAGATTTTTAAGAACTACCTAGAAGGGAGCCTGACATGGCCTGACTGTTATACGACCCCGTGTTGGCTTTAGGCTTCCTCATTCTGTGCTCTGTGTGTCGCAGCATGTGAGTTGATCGATTTGAGCCGTGCCACACGTCACAAGCTCGTACCCCGTGCCAGGATTTAGGGCCTAGGGTTTGGGGTTCTACTATTTGCTTAAGAACCCCCCACCCCCCCCCCCCCCCCCCCCCCCGAAAAAAAAAAAACAAATACAAAACAATGATCCCTGTTTTGCTCTTATAAGGAAGAACATGTTGCGTCTTTTGGGGGTTCTTAAGCAAATGGTAGGGTCTAGGGCGGTGGGACAACCAGAAACCAAACGCCAGCCCCTGCACCCCAAACCCCAAACAAGCCTCGAAGTGCTGCTGCTTGAAAATCATATTAAGTAATATACCTTACATCAATTAAGGACCCTTAACATGATTTAAGGTATATTATATTCATTATTTCAGGGGTATTGGGTCCTTTTGGTACACCCCAAACCCCTCAAGCCTCGAAGTGCTGCTGCTTGAAGTCGCCATAGGTCGACGTCTCCTCGGCTTCCCAATGATCAAAGGACCGAAGCTAAACCCTAAACCCTAAACCCTAATCCCTAAACCCTAAACCCTAAACCCTAAACCCTAAGGGACTCCCTGAAAGAGTGCCGCAGCGTTTGCTTGGTTCGTCCGAGGAAGGGGTTGAGGCCTCTGGGGTTTATGGGAGCTCTCTTTAGGGTTTAGGGTTTAGGGGACCTCTCCCTTCAAACTCGAAGGGTTTTCGAAATTGAGGGTGCCTTCTTGGGGGTCCTTATTAAAAGGGAATCCCACTTTTTTTGGGGCTATCATAGGGGCCCAAAAAATCAAGAATAATCCCCATATTGCCTTTACAAGGAAGAGTGTTTGCGTTTTTGGGTGGTTCTTAAGCAAATCGTAGAAGCCTAAGCTCTAGGAGCGTATTTTCCGAAGAAGCTGACTTTAGGTCCAAACTGCCTTGAAACCCGAAACGGCTCAACGGGGTTGGGTCGGCTGGGCTGCTCAACTCGAACCTAAAATGCTACAGACTCTCGACCCTGAGCCCTCAAACACACACCCTGCACTTTAAACCCTGACCCTAAACCCTAAACCCTAAACCCCAAACCCTAAACCCCAAACCCTAAACCCTGCAAAACACGAAGTGCGCCAGGGTGCCAGGCGCCACGGCGGCCCAGCCACCGACTGTGGGCAGGTCAAGTAACCTTGTACGCGGTTTAGGGTTTAGGGTTTAGGGTTTAGGGTTTAGGGTTTAGGGTTTAGGGTTTAGGGTTTAGGGTTTAGGGTTTAGGTTTTGTGGTTGATTCGGGTCTTTGGGTACAGGCGGTTTAGGAATTGGGGCTTGGGTTTGTGCGTTTTTGGGGTTCAGGGTTCTAGCACGCCTTGGTACGCTTCTTTTTGTACCCGTGTAGCAGTCTTAGCCGTCAGTTTCGGGCTGAAGGATGTTTTAGGTTAACCAGTGGATGACAGTGCAGTGGGACCCTAAACCCAAAACCCGAAACCCCCCATGTGACGCACAACATTCAATTCAAGCCCCGGCTGGCGGGTCTAGCGGTTTAATTCAGGGGTTTACGGTTTACAGGGGTTTGTGTGTATCAACGAAAGCGGAACATGATGCTTAAGGAGGCTAGAGATGAAGCCCTTGCCCCCAGAATGGCCAAGCAGCGGATTGCGGTCGTCACCAAGGCGCCTGACACAAAGGGTGGTTGTCAAAAAACAATATGATCCCCTTTTGGGGCACCCTCTATATTTTAGGTGCCGTATTATAATAGGGATCCAAAAAGGGACCATAAATTTTGACAGCCACGCTGACATATCTCAGCAGCTGCGGGTTGAGGGTGTTGGCCATCTGCCCAGCAGCGTTTTTAGGGTTTGTGGGCTTTATGGCTCGCCATCTGGGTCTGCCCTGTCTACATCTGAGGTGTTTAGGGTTTAGGGTGTTTGGGCTTGGGCAATGTGAGGTTTGCAGGGTTTGGGTTTAGGGGCTCATAAGCTGCATGACGCGCTGACCAACAACTTAAAGGGTCACCCTCAAATGATATCCTTCCAACAAAACCCTAAACTTGCGCCGCCTGCTGGCGGCGCGCCCTCAGCTGGCCATACAGTAGGAGGGCACACCTCGGGCATTCTCCGGCAGCATAGCTTGGGCTGGGGAAGGCTCCCACATGCACCACCCCAAACCCTGCCCTGTCTTCTGCGAGTTCTAGACCCAGAATCCTGGGAGGATCCAGAAAGCAGAACCCCAAATAAACCCGATACTACTACAAGGGCATTCTTAGGAACCCTCCCAAGAGTGTCTGAGGAAGGGGGTCAGGATTACGATTCCGAACTGCTTTCCGAGCGAACTTCCCAGATCGGCCCTAAAACCCTACCTGGAGGTTCACGGGTAGTTATAGGGTTTAGGTTTTAGGGTTTATAAGTAGGGCCCTTTTGTACCCTAGGTAAGGTTTATAAGTATAGTTAATCTTCGTTACCTCACTGTACCCCCACTTCTAACTGCCTCGGGCCCGAAAACCTTCCAGATTTCAGGGTGTTTTGTGACTGAAGCATCCAAGCGGCTGTGTAAAGGCGTGCCTGAGGCAAACATCAACTGCCGGGGCTGCTTGGTAAGAGCGGCTTTCGGGTTTTCCTTTGGGTCTCAGGGGCCCTAAACCTCTATGCCTGGTCGAAATCGAGAGGAGTGCGGTTGAACAAAAGATGCCGCCTCGGAGAAGGGATTGCCAAAAAAGATGGGGGATGGAGGGTTTCAAAGGACTCGTGACTCGTGCGCTGGATGAGGAGCTGGACAGGGGGCTGGCTAACATGGAGAGTGGGGGCTTGCAATGGAGAGGGCCTCCCGAAACGAGAGATGGGGGGAGGGGGTGTGAAAAGCAAACCCTGGGGGGTCAACAAGAAAACATGGGGGGGCGGGGGGGGGGAGAGATGGGCCCCTGTAGGGTTTAGGGTTTAGGGTTTCTGTAGTTGAGGTGCTGAGGGCGTAGCTTCGCAGATGGACGCCTCCCACCCCCCAAAATCCCAAGTCGAACCCTCGCAGCGCCCTCGGAAGATGGATCCGAAGCCCCTCCACCCGACTTTGAGCCCCACGTGTAGGTTTTAGGGGTTTAGGGGTTTAGGGGTTTAGGGGTTTAGGGTTTAGGGTTAGGGGCTCCACGTTTAGAGGGGTTGGGGTTTAGGGCTTGGAGTTTGGGGTGTTGGGGTTGGGATTTTCCGCCTTATACTAACAGCCCTTAACAGGGATTATAATACCCCCCCCCCCCCCAATTAGAATCCCTATGAGGGACTGTTAGAAAAAACGGGGAACATCCCGAGGTTCAGGGGCTTAGGAGCAAGTGGGTAGCCCTAAACCCTTAACCCTTAACCCTTAACCCTAAACCCTAAACCCTAAACCCTAAACCCTAAACCCTAAACCCTAAACCCTAAACCCTAACCCTAAACCCTAAACCCTAAACCCTAAACCCCCTTGGCTTAAGGTGCCGGGATCATCCCACGCTTCTCGATGAGCGCATAGGCCAGTGCGAAGGCCAGGTGTGCACCGGTTCCTGTGAACTACTTGGCGGCTCATGGGGGGGGGGGGAAGGGTTTAGGGTTTTAGGGTTTTAGGGTTATAGGGTTATAGGGTTATAGGGTTATAGGGTTATAGGGTTTTAGGGTTTTAGGGTTTTAGGGTTTAGGGTTTAGGGTTTAGGGTTTAGGGTTTAGGGTTTAGGGTTTAGGGTTTAGGGTTTAGGGTTTAGGGTTTCTTTCTGCCACCCGACTAGCCACAGCACTGCGGGGTCTACTGTACGACATTCTCGGAGAAAGCCTGTCCCAGCTTTAGGTTTTAGATTTTCAGGTTGAGTTTAGGGTACTTAATTCTCACCCACTAAGGCTCACCCACTAAGGTTTAGGGCTTAGGGCTACTGGGCAGTTACATGTGGGGTTATAAATTGTTTTTTGAGCACTGATAACCCTGTCATAACTGCCCATGAACCTCCCAGCAGGGTTCTTACCACCCGCCCGCGCAAAGCCCAGTGCGCCTGGTTTAAGTACAGAATGTACCTCTTAAAGTATGTCCAGTCCTGTATTATGAGCTAAGCTATAGCCCTTCATCAAGTGGATTATTCCGCTCTCTGGGCACGACGAGGAGTTATAAGGCAGAACAACAGGTCGGGATAGGTCTGGCAAATCCTGGCGCTTTAGGGTTTAGGGCTTTCCCCTAGGTGTAGAAATCATGCAGAAGAGAAGAGGCTATCGATTAATCAGACCACGCCGAGCAAAAAATCAAGGGATTCCATGTCTCAGTCCCATGAATGGTCATCACTTTGTCAAGGGTTGGCTAAACCCTGAACCCTGAACCCTGAACCGTGAACCGTGAACCCTGAACCCTAAACCCTTAACCCTAAGCCCTAAACCCTAAACCCGAAGTTGGATGGCCCTGAAAACAGAGGGCGGTCACGCCTAGGCCGACAAAGGCCACGTTGTCCCCCGGCAGAATCGAGAAGGACTCCTCTCGGAGGACGCGGTTCAGGGTTTAGGGCTTTAGGGTTTGGGGGTTTAGGGTTTAGGTGCTGTTTTAAGGAGGACAGGGAAGGCATGGGCGCAGAGGAGGAATACTATAGGGGTCGGAACAATTACTAATGATATTCCTTTTTGGTCCCTATGTAATTCTACTCTGATATCCCCCGCCACCCCCCCCCCCCCCCCCCCCCCCCCCCCCCCCCCCCAAAAAAAAAAAAAAAAAAAAAACAAAAAAACATTCTAACCCAATTCTAATTACTAATGATGTTCCCTTATGGTCCCTGTATAATGCTACTGTACAACCCCCCTCCCCCCACCCCCCCCCAACCCCCCCCCCCCCCCCCCCCCCCCCCCCACAAAAAAAAAAATTGTTCTAATTAGCCAGGCCCCACTAGTTACCCAAAACCTAAACCCTGAACCCTAATGTGAATGTAATTATCCTATAATCCCCCCCCCCCCCGCCCGAAAGCCCTTATTCTAAATATGCAAGGCCCTCCTATATGACACCTCTGTCCTGAAGCTGCTCTGCCAGAGGCATAAGCTCAGACCACGGCATGGCAATCTCGTCCTGCACTTTTAGGTAGTGGGGGTTTGTTTAGGGTTTAGGGTTTAGGGTTTAGGGTTTAGGGTTTAGGGTTTAGGGTTTAGGGTTTAGGGTGTAGGGTGTAGGGTGTAGGGTTTAGGGCTTAGGGTTTAGGGCTTAGGGTTTAGGTTTGGGGTTTGGGGTTTGGGGTTTGGGGTTTGGGGTTTGGGGTTTGGGGTTTGGGGTTTGGGGTTTAGGGGGTTTCCGAAACTAGCGGGTACCTTCTTGGGGTCCGTCTGTTTAGGGAGTCCTACTATTTGGGGGTCCCTATTTTCATAAACCCCCGTGTCAGCACAAGAAGATCCAATTCTTGAATGCTGCAACGGTAATCTTCCACGCCCCCACAAAAAGACGCCTCCTTCAGACAAAGCCTTCCCACAAGGACTCATGTGGGTGGTTGTCAAAATCATAATCCCTTTTGGGGTACCGTAAATATTAGGTGCCGTATTATAATAGGGTGCCAAAAAGGGACCATAATTTTGATAACCACCCATGTGTAAAGTCCTACACTGAAGCCAAGTGCCCAGAAGCCGAGACAAGTTTCCCAGACCCCGAACCCTGAACCTCAGAGCGGCTGAGGTTTGGACGGTTTGGGGTATGTTCTTGCCCTATAAACCCTATAAACCCTATAAACCCTGTAAACCCTATAAAACCTTTAAATCCTATATACCCTATAAACCCTATAAAACCCTATAAACCCTATAAAACCCTATAAACCCTACAAACCCCATAAAGCCTCTAAACCCTATAAAAACCGTATAAACCCACAACCCCCCAAACTTAAAATCCTGAAGGCCTGCGTTCTCCCAAGCTCTGCCGGCCTCTGCCTGCAGCCACCGGCTGCGACCCGCACCGACCTCTTTCGGGGCATGCTCTCGAGACATTGTCGAACGGTCTCTACTTGGAGGTTCATGGGTAAATTGGGTAATCATAAGTAAATTGGGGTAAATAGGGTAATTTTAAGTAAGCTTATAAGTACCCTAGGTAAGGTGATAAGTTATAGTTTCCCGAATTATAACCCGACTTGTAACTATGCCATGGACCGCCAAGTAGGGTTAAGGAGGAGCTGGGTGCCGACATTCTCTGTCCAAACCTCCGCTTGCTAAGGCCCTTCGAAACCTATACACAACTCCGGCCACTGAACCCTAAGCCCCCTAAATCCTATTCAGCCCCTAAACCCAAAGCCTCTACACCCAAAAACCCCTAAGCCTGGACCCCCTAAACACCCTAAGCGGCTACGCCCGGAACACCTAAACCCAAATCTCTCAACCCTAAACCCCTAACCCCTAACCCCTAAGCCCTAAGCCCTAAACCCTAAACCCTAAACCCCCAAAAGGCGTCACCCGACACCCAGCAGCCAGGCTGCTGCATAAGCGACGGAGGCATCCCGGGCGGTCACCGTGGGATGCCAAGCCTGGGACTCTTGATGTTTAGGGTTTAGGGTTTAGGGTTTAGGGTTTAGGGTTTAGGGTTTAGGGTTTATAAGCTAGTAATTGCTTAAGAACCCACCAAAAAATAGCCAAAAGATCTTCCTTACAAGGGTAATATAGGGATGATTACTTTGTCTTTTGGGTTTCTTAAACAAATAGAGGTAAATGGGGAAGGAATTCTGATATTCGCCCGGCCCGGGGATCCCGGTCCAAGACTACTTTGGATTAGGAGAAGGTTTCGGGCTCCTTTGTCTAAACAGCGCTATATAAGAGGGTCCGGTGGAATTGACAACTACAAAAAATTGGCTGGCCAGGAATCCAAATTCTACTGCAGATTGCTTAAGAATGAAATTGCGGAGAAGCTGCTTCCTCAGACCCACAGACCCCCAGAACCACTTAATTGCCACCCCCTCTTTTTTTACCTCAAAACCCCGAAATTCAAAACACAACTGGGGGGGTTATCAATGTGACCCTAACATTAAACCCTAAACTCTAGACCCTCAACCCTAAACCCTATGCATACACGCACACACAGACACACGGAGACAAACTTTATGTTCTCAGGGCTTAAAGGCGTACGTGATTTACGGGGCCTAGGGCTCATAGAGCGTGGGGTTCGATGTAGGAGGACTTATAAAGAACATGGGGTATAAGGAAGGCCATAACCCTATGCCAGGTGGGGTTGTCTCTAAACCCTAAACCCTAAACCCTAAACCCTAAACCCTAAACCCTAAACCCTAAACCCTAAACCCTAAACCCAACCGCGCCCAGAAGCAAGGCGTTTCAGCTCCGGGGTGCCTGCCACCTCAGCAGCTGGGAGCCCCAAATCAATGAAGCCCTGGAGGGTCTAGGGTTTAGGGTTTAGGGTTCAGGGTTCAGGGTTTAGATTGAAGGGGTATAAGGAGGGGCCTCTAGACCCTTAATCTTCTTCCCCTGCAGTATAGAACCCCTCTATGTCGCCCCTCTATACCTAAGTAGCCCCTTAAATTACCCCTAAGATCCCTTGTAAGGGTCCCTCTTTTAGTCCCTTGATAAATTCAACATCTCCAACTAAACTCTACACGCGTACATAAAAGAAATGTATACGTATTGATTGATTATCCATCAACGATGTTTGTCTTACTATGTACACAAGATTTTGTGTGTCTATATAGTGTGTGAAAAAACAAATGTATATATATATATATATACACATACACATTTGGATGTTCCTCCTCTTACTAACAGTCCTGAATAGGGATTAGCATAGGGGGGGTACTAGAAACCACCCTGGAGCCCGAAGGGCCCGAAGGGCCTAAAGCCATACCCTAAACCCTAAACCCTAAACCCTAAACCCTAAACCCTAACCCTAAACCCTAAACCCTAAACCCTAACCCTAAACCCTAAACGCCAAGGTGCTGGGGTGACCTCACCTGGAAGCACCGAGGCAAAGTCGCTGGCTGTAAGGGCCGTGACTTTCCTGGACTTTGGGTTGCTTTGGAGGGTTTAGGGTTTAGGGTTTAGGCTTTAGGCTTTAGGGGGTTTAGGGTTTAAAAGGGTTTCGAGAGGGGGTTGGGGGTGTTGGATTTAGGGTTTACCTGTCTGTCTAGTTGAGCTGAGCTGAGAGTTTCGTTTAACGGCTTTGAGAGCTTGACTTTCTTCTTCGGTCGGTCAAGCTTTGAACTTTGGGTGCCTCAGGACTTTCTGGTTTACATTTTGGTCTTAAGGAGTGAACCTTGAGGGTTGTGGGGATTGTGAGGGGTTTTGTAGGGCTTGGCTGTAGGTCTTCGCTAGGCTTGGGGGAATTAGGGCATGACATGCTAAGGTTCCATGAACTGACGACCCAGGGTTCATGGGTTTAGGGTTTAGAGGTTTAGGGGTTGATGCAGGTTTAGGGTTTGGGTGTTTGGGGGGTTTAGGGGTCACCGTTTAAATGTTTAGAGGTTTGGGAGTTTAGGAGTTCAGGGATTTAGGGTTGAGGGGTTGAGGGTTTAAGGTGTTAAAGATTTAGGGTTCACCAGGAGGACCCCCCCTCCGCCGCCTCCCTGGTAAGAACTAGATTGAAGGGCCCGAGGTTTGTAAATGCTCCAGCTTAGGTTGCAAGGACCCTGCCAAGTGAACCTCAAATCCGAAATGCCTCAACTAAACGGGTTTCGGAGATGGTGCCGATGTGCCCAACCCCCAGAGTGTCCCTGCAACCCCAGAGTATCCCTACCCAGAGTGTGGGTTTAGGGTTTAGGGTTTAGGGTTTAGCGTTTAGGGTTTAGGGCTTGTTGACATTCTTATTCTTGTTATTGTTGTATCTCTTGCTTGTTTTTTCGGAGGGGGGGGGGTCAGGGTTCAGGCTTCAGGGTTGCCCAGAAAACCCTAAGCCCTATAAACACTAGCACCTAAAATCGTTTACGCACATCACATTTTGCGTTGGCATCTGTTTTGAGGGGGGCCAGAGAAACATTCTTTGACAGAAACGTCAGGATGAACAATGAGAACCCTAAATACGAAAGCCTAACAAACAATCGCCATAAACGCCATAAACACTAAATCCCATACTTGAAGGTTCGTGGGTAGACAAAAGTAGGGATCAGAAGTACCCAAAAACAGGCTTACAAGCTGTAATCAGTTCCCAAATTTCTCACCCCAAATTGTACCGTCCAAAGTAGGGTTTAACCCTTCGGGCCTGAAAACGTCCAAGCGCTTCTCGCACACCTCGGGGCTGGTCCGGGGGCTTGTTTGGGGGCATTGTGTAGGGCTGCGTCGGCTTGAAAAGGTAGTCTGATTCTTGGGTACTTGTAGGTTCATGGTACTTATTAACCAATTATAGCTGTACTTATGACTGTACTTATCACTCGTTGGTGAAGGTCTGGCCCGGCAGCCTAAGTAAGCTTCCCCCAGGGTGGGTTTTCGGGTTTCGGGTTATCTAAGGTTTAGGGCCATTCTTAGGGTCGTGGGGTTTCGGGTTTCGGGTGTGGGGTTTGGGGCCATGATTCTGCCGAAGCCATCTGAAAAGCCCACATTCGTCAGCCCTACTTGGAGGTTCAGCAACAAAGTGGGGAACACAGTAGGGCAGCGAACAAAAATGACTGGTTATACCCTTGTCTAGGGTACTTATAGCCCTACCTATAACTACCCATGAACCACTCTTTAATCCGCAACCCTGAGCCCTAAACCCTAAACCCTTAACCCTGTCCTAAGCCCGAGAAGCACCTGGCCTCAACCAGCTCCTGGGCCGGAAAGCGCGCCCTCTCCGCCTTCTCAAGGGCTTGTTGAAGGCTTAGGAACCCTAAACCCTAAACCCTAAACCCTAAACCCTAAACCCTAAACCCTGAACCCTGAACCCTGAACCCTGAACCCTGAACCCTGAACCCTGAACCCTGAACCGGCTTAGGAACCCTAAACCCTCCACCCTGAACCCTAAGTCCGGTTCAGGTCGGGGGGTTTCAAGATTGTGGGGCTCAGGGTAGCATGGTTTGGGGAGTCAGGGTTGTGGGGGGCGTTTAGGGTTTAGGGTTTGGGGGTTGAGGTTTTTCACTTTTTGGGGGCTATTTGGGGGGGGGGGGGGGTCAGAAGGATTAAGATGGGGTTTAGGAAGCTTAGGGTTTAAGGGGTCCATAAAGGATGTTATAGGGGAGGGTTTGTAGGGTCTAGAGTGCGAAGGGCACCCTTGGCTTCAGAGTGTTTAAAGGGCTTAGGATTTTAAATAGGTTCTAGGAGTTAGAGGGTCTAGCCCCTAAACCCTAAACCCTAAACCCTAAACCCTAAACCCTAACCCTAAACCCTAAAAACCTAGGGTTCATAGGTCTTTTTTGCGGTTTAGAAAAGAGGTCCGCAGCGGCGGCGCTGGCATGCCCTAGGATTCTGGTGGGGAGGAGAAGGCACGCAGTTCAAAACCCCTTAGGGTTTAGGTTTAGGTTTAGGGTTTAGGGTTAGGGTTTAGGGTTTAGGGTTTAGGGTTTAGGGTTTAGGGTTTAGGGTTTAGGGTTTAGTGGGAGCTGTTCTCAATTCTAGGGTCTCTTGATAGGGTTTGGGCCTTGGGGTTTAGGATTTAGGGTTTAGGTTGGTATACTTTATACTCGGAATCTGCGCGAAAGTTCCCTGGCAAGTGGCCCTGATGTGGAACAAACAACAACCACCCCCCCCCCCCCCCCCATTCTCCTCCGAAAGCCCCTGGCACCTTCACCTCCTCTGGACGGGGTCCATGCTCACCAAGCGGGTCTTCCACCACCTTTCGGTGAGGCTAACGCCGCCAAGTTTAGACGCATCAAGCTGGAATTGCTTCTGAGAAGTCGTTTTAGCTCGTGTCACCTGGTAGAGATACACATCCGGGAGCGTCCGCATTCACGGTCATTGCTGTGCAAGAAGTGCCTAAAAACATCAGTTCGCTAAGAAATGGTCCCGAGTTTGGTGACCGCAGGCACTGAGAACTGTTCACAATGCGGTTTAGCATGCTTTGGTGTGTATTCTAGCCGCTAATGTGTCATTCTCTCCAGAGGGCATTCGCACTGGAGTGGCGCTTCTTCTAGCAGCTAGCGTGAGTCAGAGAATCGGTCCCCGTAGTAAAACCCCTGACTGCCGGAATAGTCGCCGGATGTGGGAACACAATCCCCCAGTAACTTGTTGGGATTATGGCTGGGAGCCTCACGAATGAAAGGCCACACATCTGCACACTCATGCGGGCATGGCCTCCAGTTGAACCACGCACCAGCGTAGAATGACCTATCACCTGCTTATGCTGCACCTTGTGCCTACATGCTGCCTAAAACACTTTTTCCATCTGGGCTTGTGGAATCGCCAGAGTGCACTCTGCCTAAAACCCTAAACTTTGGGGCCCCTAAACCCTAAACCCTAAACCCATGTTTTCAGCCTGGCTGCAATGACCTTGATGGGCCCCTCAAGGGCGGGCGCCAGTGGCTCGCGTGGGAGAGGTAGCCAAAAGTCCTGCAACATGCGGATGCATCGAGCTGCCAGTTTTATGATGTACTGCGACATACTGAACTATAATTATGTGGGCCATAGAATCTTGAAAATTCATTCCAAGCCATATGCTCTAGTACTATGGGACTTACTAGGAATCATGACTCATTGCTGCCCTTGATATGCAATCCCTGCGCCATGCATGTACCAAGACCGACTGCCCTGCTCCTGATATGTCTTCGCCGCGTCTGACACCTCGATCTTCTGTCCAGAGATGGTGTCCTTGACCAGCCACTGAAAAAGTCCGAGTCGGCACTTTCGTTCGCATCCAGAAGGTCATGGAGAATTCAGATGGGTATTTCTCGATGTCTAGAGCTACCCCTGAGTACCCCCCCCCCCCCCCAAAAAAAAAAAAAAAAAAAAAAACATAATAATAAATGCAATCTCTACTATCGAATTCCCCCAAAAAGGCTACCCCCTCTGCTGGGATAGCCCCACAATATTCAAGGTCTGCCCTCGGGCTCAAACCTTCCCTGAGCCTAAGGCCCTGAAACGCATGAAATTTGCCGCTGCAGCATTTTGAAGACCTGAAGCCTGCCTCCTGTAGCAAAATGCAAACGTGTAGGTTTTAGGGTTTAGGGTTTAGGGTTTTGTGTTTAGGGTTTAGGTTTATTGAAGCCTGGGCCCCGTGTTCCCCTTCGGAGCAGGCCAGCCATTCTGTGCATGGCTAGCCGGGGCCCTTGTTTCGACAAAGCAAACTTGAAGGTTCATGGGTAACCATGGGTTGTAAGCAAGGTCCTCTCTAGGTTATGGGGTTTTCGCCACCCGCACTGCACGCACATCCAGGTTATGGGGTTTAGTGTTTTAGGGTTTAGGGTGCCCATGAACCTTCAAGAATGTGCACTTCAGGCCAGTCTTGGCCTTGCCAAAGATTTCATGCAGTCCCCCACATTCTCCCTGCTTCTACAAGGAGCGGCCCTAGAGTTCAGGGACCTAATAGCCCAGGTTCTGCTACTTAGGGTTTAGGGTTTCGGGTAGCTCAATTTAAATCCGGGGGCCGCTTCTTGTACACAGTGCGACAAAAGGGTAGCTGCCTGGCAAAACTCGAATTAGAGGCTGCACTTTGCCGTCCGTGCGGCCGAGGCTTCGGACGGCGGCTGCTCCCAATCTTTCGTCCTCTCGGGATCTTCGACGGAGGTATCTGAAGGCTGCCCAGAGCCTTAGCTGCTGAGTTCACAAGCCCCCCAAAAAAGTGTACACTTTCAGTTCTATAGGGGATTATGGTATCCCAAAAAATGCAAAGTGTGTTCATTCGGCTGCTAAGGAGCTGGCCTTTTTCCTAAAGCAAACGAAGCAAAATACCGGGGCGGCCAAGAGCACGATGCACCCTGCAGTGAAGAAGGCATTGTCCTGGGATGGCCCATAACAAAGCTCTGAAAACATATTCCGGATCCTCTTAAACCCAATAAGGGAAAAGTGTCCAAAGAGCCCACCGAAACCCAGGTTTAGAGGGTTTAGGGTTTACTAAGGGTTTAGGGATACTTCTAGGACAGATACAAAGTCATCCCAAGACCCCACCTCTAAACTGAACTTGGAACCCTGGCAAAAACTGTAATGTTTGCGGTTTCTTACAAACCATATATAGTGCCCAAACATGAAAATCACTACCACCTAAATCCTAAAACCCTTAACCCCCCTAAGACCTAGTGTCGTAGCTGCCGGTCAGGTCGTAGACCGTGCCGACGAAGGTGGGTCCAAGAGCAGTGCCAACTGCCATCCTCGGAGTTTTCAGCCGATCATGCGTTGGAATTTCCTAGGGTTTAGGGTTTAGGGTTTAGGGTTTAGGCTTTAGGGATGTTCCCCCTTATACTAACAGTCCTTTACAGGGATTGTATTACCCCCTATGATAATCCCTACAAAGGACTGTGAGTATAAGGGGGAACATCCCAAGTTTAGGGTTTAGGGCTTTGGTTTCAGGATCGTCTCTTTCCACATCGCAAGAACCCTACTGCTACAACTCCTGTTGCCCACCAAGGTGGGGGAAAAGAAAACGACCCAACCACAATTACAGGGGCCTTAAGAATTAGAAAAGGGTATTTGGGGGGTACGATGCTGTAGTCACATATAGGGACGATCAGGAAATACTACGAGTAACTTTCTAAATCCTAAAGCCCTGAAGGCTAAACTTTAAGCCCCTAAACCGACCTTAACACTCTAAACCCTAAACCCTAAACCCTAAGCCATAAACCCTAAACCCTAAACCCTACACCCTACACCCTACACCCTAAACCCTAAACCCTAAACCCTGTGCTAGACAGCCGGGGAGTCGGAACCCCAAGGAGGCCGTAGAGATGCGCCACCTTCTCGGGGTCGAAGAGCTCCTTAGCTGTCCAGTAGCCTAGGGAAGGGTTTAGGGTTTAGGGTTTAGGGTTTAGGGTTTAGGGTTTAATTAGGGTTTAGGGTTTAGGGTTTAGGGTTTAGGGTGTAGGGTTTGGGGTTTGGGGTTTGGGGTTTAGGGTTTAGGGCTTAGGGCTTGGGGCTTAGGGCTTAGGGCTTGATCTACTGTACTACCAAGGCTCATTCAACGTGAGGCTCAGCAGGACAACGCGCCCCCCCGAGGAGAAGCCATAGATGGCCTAGCATGGCCCTTCAAGCCCTCTGAAGAATAGGCTTAGGGTTTAGGGTTTAGGGTTTAGGGTTTAGGGTTTAGGGTTTAGGGTTTAGGGTTTAGGGTTTAGGGTTTAGGGTTTAGGGTTCCTGAATAGGATCCTCTTAAAACCCCAATTCTGGGAAGACGCAAAATAGATGCCAAGGGCCTACCTAGGGGCCGAGAAGAGCTTGAGCTCCGCGGCATTCGTGCAGAAGGGAAGCCAGATCAGAGATGCCCCCTGCACCAGCAACATCAACAGAAAGAGCCTGGATGGGGCTAAACCCTAAGCCCTAAACCCTAAACCCTAAGCCCTAAACCCTAAACCCTAAACCCTGAGCCTGGAGGGGCGTACGAAAGAGGAGCAAAGGCCGAAGAAAAGTCGGGCCGCCGTCCCAGCCGCGCCCAGCAGTGAAGTTAGCTCTCCAGCGATCTCCAGGCCCTTCTCCACCTCGGCGAAGTACACGAGATGCGTGTAGGGCACCATGAAGCCGATAAAGTAGAAGAGCAAGGCGATGTTGAACAGGATGAACCGCAGGTCGCGGTAAGGCTGGAAGAAGTCTCGGACAGGGTTGCTCTTGAGCTCCTGGTAGTCGGCAGCTGAATCCCCAGCATCGCATGGCTGTTGACGAAGACCCCACCACAGGGCCAGCACGGCGCCAAACCTATACTCCCCTTAGAACCTGAATAAGAAAAGTTGTTTCAATATCCTCTTGGGTTAAAAAAACAAAAGTAAGAAATGATTCCCAAGGGGGATATAGAAACAACAACGGGCAGAAGGCCCCGCAGCAGATCCGGAGGGCATCTCTCCAGCTGAACGTGTCGAGCAACATGTCAAGCCCGAGGTTGACGAGAATGGTGCCAAGCCCTGCGCCCGAGGAAGCTAGCCCCACGGCCACAGGCAAAAAGCCTTGACCTACACTGAATCGGGAATCCTAGCAAAAAACTATGAATTTAGCTGTTTCTTCGGAAATTATAGTGCCCAAAATTAAAAAATCATTCCCAAGAATTCCTAACTGGCTGGTATGGCCATAAAGGACCGTTGCACCTGGTGTGAAGATCATGGCCATGGACATACCGCCGACTAAGCTGGTTGACAAGAAGAGTAGGGCGCTGGAAGGGGCGTAGCTGTCTAGAAGCATCCCAAGCAGCAGCATTGCAGCTCCGATCGCAGGCATCCGCACAAAGCCCACACGACGAACCAGGAATCCGGCGGGCGCTGTGCTCAAGCCAAAGACGAAGTCCCGGATTGAACCCACAAGTGCCAGGGTACTCGCTGCATCACCCGTGTCTGCCTTTAGAGCTGCAAAGAGCGTGCCGTAGGAGTAAAACAGGCCCAAGACCACGACCTGCATGATGAAGGAGGCCAGGATCAAGCAGCCTTGTTGCAGCCTGGAAACCACGGAGTCGTCACTCCGTTGCATCCCCGGCATGCTTCGCAGGTGCACTGGCCCTGTATCCTCCTTTCCCACGCAGCTAACCCTGGTTTTCAAGCTTGAGCCGACAGCCCACGAATGAGATTTTTGGGGTTTAGGGTTTAGGGTTTCGGGTTGGCCGGCCCAAAACTCGAGATGACCGACATCGGAAGGCTCCTCGCTACTGAGTGTGGGATGGGTGGGTCTACGGATTTCGAGTCGGAATGAACGAGAAACCCTTGTTACTTGCAGTGAAGAGCAAGAAAAAGGGTGCCCTTATTCTTAGGGACTTACTAGGGAGCCTAGACAAATCATCGAACATGTTGGTGTGTATACATGTACATGTATGTATGTACGTACGCATGTACGTATGTATCATTATTTGCTGAAGTACTGTTTGTTTCTTTTGGTATGTTCATATACGCACATGTATGTAAACAGAGAAATATGTACAGACATATATATATATATATATCGTCATGTTCATATATTGAGAGAGATACGCGCACATGCCTTATAGGGTTCCTAGCTTGTGCATCTGTCTTTTTCTTGGGACCGAGCCATGACGAAATGTATACATGCCTATATTGTCAAGTTATGCGTGCGTAGACACCGGGACCAGCATAGGTATACAAGGGCCCACAACTAAACTTGGTAGCCCAGTAACCATATTATAATAAGGGCACCCTTTTTTGAGCTGGCTATTTTTCAAGGGAAACCATAACCGACAAAAATGGTAAAGGGTACCACAAGAGGGTTTAGAGGGTTTAACAGGGTTTAAGAGGGTTTAGCGGGGTTTAATTGGGTTTAACATGGCTTAATAGGGTTTAATAAAAAAAGGCCCACATGAGAAGAGCCCAATCTCCCATAGGGTGAGCCAAAGTTCGGCTTGCACCTTCTCGATAAACTCGTCCAGAATCTGGCATTCCTGGCTTAGGGTTTAGGGTTTAGTGTTTAGGGTTTAGGGCTTGAGGGCATGGGCCTTTCTTTTGGCAGGGGCTGCGGGGTTGAGGGCACAAGCCTCTTACACGACACGTCTACGGTTTTGGGTTTTTGCCGTGTGCAGTTGTCCTGTGGCCCTCGTTCTGTTGAAGCCCGAGGCTTTTGGCACAGAAACTTGTCTTGTAGTTCCAGCAAGACCCAGGAAAGACTGATGAGAGAAAGAACGGTCACAACGCGTGAGAGCAAGAGAGACATGCAGAAGAACAGCACACATAACATGCGAATTGTAGCTGGCCAAAACACCACAAGTGCAGTACAGAGGGCAAAACATCGCAATAACCACCAACACAAAGGTGCTGTGGATACTTGCAAGGCACAGGCAGAATTCGGAGGGTTTCACAGACTTCAGCGCCGCTATGCTTAGGGGCCTCAAGCGTCAAAAGCTCCCCAACCCACCCGCAGTCCCAACCCAAGTTAGGGTTTAGGGTTGAAATTGGGTGCTTAGAATCTCAAGCTTGCCTCACGCCCTCCCCCCCCCCCCCCCCCCCCCCCCCCCTTTCTGTGGCTTAGCCTTGGAGTTCTTCTGCATATTGGGCGGTCGATGCCCTTGCTCGTGAACACCTTTGGCTTCTACGTGGTTTCGGGTTTAGGGTGCAGCCAGCAACCCGTCTGACTCATCTGTATTATGCCCTAGGTACTTGCAAGGGTACCCTACTCGCCAAGGCGCTGTAACTCTTACTTTGGGTGGGAGGAAATGCTCCATATCCTAAGACATAGGGGAATGGCATCTCAGTGGATGTAGTCTAATTGGCATTGCATTATATACATATACATATATACATATATATTTTTTTATTTATCTAGGACTGAAGGAAGCTCATATTACACCACTATACAGTATCTTCCGGAAGGGTTGTATAACGACGAGGGCCACGACAACGGCATGCGCTCCAAGCAGCAAACTTGCCGGTAGTTGGGATGGATGTACAGAGCCTGGGCTGGGGCGGCTCAAGGCAAGGAACTCTAGGGTTTAGGGTTTAGGGTTTAGGGTTTAGGGTTTAAGGTTTAGGGTTTAGGGTTTAGGGTTTAGGGTGTAGGGTGTAGGGTTTAGGGTTTAGGGTTTAGGGTTTAGGGTTTAGGGTTTAGGGTTTAGGGTTTAGGGTTTAGGGTTTAGGGTTTAGGGTTTAGGGTTTAGGGTTTAGGGTTCACCACCAAGGCTCATGGGTAGTTATGTTGTCTAAGTAGGGTATAAGTAGCCTGAATAGGTTTGTAATCAGAACTACGCCACGTGGTACTGGGGGCAGGTTTGGGGGCCCTATAAAAATTCAGTCTTTATAGCTTTAGAAAGGGGATTAAGGTAACAGAGTTATGTTCAAACCTACCCATGCTAACCCTACTCATAGCTACCCATGAACCTTCAAGCACGTACAGTGCGAATCAGCACAGGGTTGGGATGTTGTAGGTTTTGTGAGCTGAATCTCCATTTGCCTACCAGGGTGGGGGCGGGGTGAAAGGGGGTCAGGGGGGGAGGGAGAGGGGGGAGGGGGGGACTCGCCAATGACATCGCTCTCGGATCATAGGAGCGCAGATTGCAGGCAAAAACTTTGAAGGGTGATCATGATAGTGCCTTCTGCGTCCTTCGTACAGGGTCTTGGGAATGTTAAGTCGTCCACAGCACTAACTCTAATTGTCCCGAAACCCCCATCCTGAGATTCATCCCCCTAAACCCTAAACCCTAAACCCTAAACCCTAAACCCTAGACCCTAAACCCCTACACTCCAAAGTTCCGCAAGAACCCTGGACTGAGCTGCCCGACAAGGTCTTCGTAGTTCGAATACTGCTTGGAGTCATCCTGCCCACAAAGTAAAGACAGGGTTTCGACTCTCACACTGGCACAAGCGGGCGAGGCAACTCCTGTCGAGATCTCTAGAGTGGGTGCATTGACCACCAGTAACGAACCAACCAGGGTCAGCATACCCTTCTCCTACATCCATCGGGTGTACGATTCCGGGCCATACCGCAGAAGAGCTGACTCCTGATCGATCCCAAGAAGGACAAACTCAGAACGAACCGGTACGTGTCCATTGGCCAACACAAGTTCTTTGACCCAGTTGGCGTGTCCAACGGGGGGGCTCAAACCATGATAGCTAACAGTATACCTCGATCACCTTGCCACCTCGAAAGCGAGCCTCCCCCATCGGGCCTGGTTGACTAAGCCTAGGTACACTGCGACCTAGCGAAGATACGTTGCCGCGAGCCTCCCGAAAAGCAAGTATCGACTCTGTCCCCACAACAACACAACCCGAGCGGCCATTCCTCCTAGAAAAGCAACGTGTGGCAAGGGGGCTATATGGGTGAGACTTCACTCTACTCTCAGCACTCGATATCCCGGGCAGCTGTCCATGGCTACACTCACACGGCGATGTACTTTTTACTCTGTCATCCCTGGGCGTCAGGAGGCGCAACTTGGCAGGCTGCGGCGGTCGTGCACACCGTCCATGCAGAGAGCATGCGCGTGGGACTCTCCAGTCCGAACTCGTGCAGAGCCCAGGCTTCACTCAGCGCGCAGTCTTGTAACAGGCAGTCTCCAAGGCAACCCTGTCTTTAGGGTTTAGTGTTTAGGGCGAAAACCCTAGGTTCATGAAGAAATGGAGCAAACTATATTAAAAGGGAGATGTGCCAAGACATTAAGATACATTGCCCTGCAAGGGTACACAGTTTTATCGGCACCATTCTCATGTGCAAAGGGTCTGTAGTTTTCTCTAAGCTTGGCTGCACTTAGGAGGGTAGCTATAATTTAAATTTTTAGCTGCCTTATTTAGAAACCCAATGAGCCCAAAAAGGCTAAAGATGTAAAGTTACAGCACCACAAAGTAAGGAAACAGGCCCTGGTGCCTTCCAGATCTGCCAGTGGGAGGCTGTGGAGACTGGTTCTTAGTCGGGCATTAGGGAATTGGCTACCCTGTATGCGATACCCTCATGTGTCTGGTCCCTTACAAGGAATTTACAGGGGGACGTGAGATACCCATTTGCCCCAGGGGTAGGTTTGGGGGCCCTAAATTTTTAGGGCTTTATAAGAACTGTATAGGCGATTAAGGGCTACTAAAAATCAACAAATATGTTCAAACCTGCCCATGTATTAAGAACCACCTTGCAAGCAAATTCACTCACACCGTGTAGTGAAACCCAAAGACGCGGGAACTTATCTCCTCTGGGGACCAGCAAAGGAAAGTCGGCAGCTGCAGTGGGGCTTTCGGACGAAAGCGGCCTCGGCTTTAGAGTTTGGGGGCTTGTAAGGCTTGTACGGGTTTGCTGGCTTGGGAGGGGTTTTAGGGGACGAAAGGGAGTCAGAAACATAACGCCCCCAAGCGCCCACCTACTGTGTGGCTTTCTCTAAGCATTGATGGGGAAATTCGTTTTGCAACACGCTAAACCCTAAACCCTTAAGCCCTAAATCCAAAACCCTTTGCTTGCAGGGGCTCGCCTGGGAAAAACCCTAAACCACACATTTTTTGCAAACACGGCGGTGGGATGAGGAGCGCCCACCGGCAATGCGGACCGCTACACCTCGAACTCCGATCCCTCGTACATGTATATGTATATATATATATATATCAAACCTTATATATATATATATATATGCTACCCCCCCCCCCCAGCGACCTACCCTTTTTAGGCCTTTTTAGGCCTTTTTAACAACAAATAACAAAGAAGGCCCAAAAGTCGCGTAGTTAATCACCGGGTAATGAAGGACAGTTACTGGGACACCCACCTCACAGACCCCGATAAGCCAGCATTGGAAGAATCTACATTTTGAATCTGAAGCGGACAATGCTGTTTTTAGATGTTTAGATCAATGTTTTTCTATGCAAATTGTGCCTTTCAAGGGCAATTAATGTTTTGTTGAGCAACTAATTTATTTATACAATTGTGTTTGTACGAGGCAAAGTATTAATCAAGTAGTGAAACATTTTTCTTGGTTCTATGCGAATTTAGCTACTAGAGTAATTATTCAGCAAAGAGCCCAATTTGACTCAAGTGAATACTATGTAAAGGAGCATACTCAACCAAGATACGAAATAAACACCATTCTCAAACAAAAATGGCAAAGTGTGCGTTTAAAGTGCAAATACTGTATTTATACAATTGTGTCTGTACTAGGCAAAGTATGCTCTCTGAAAAGTCCACTGAAATACCTTATGTTTACATATTCATGAATCGTTTTTATTCTTGAAATAATCATTTTATGCGAATTTAGCTACTAGAGTAATTATTGAGCAAATAGCCCAATTTGACTCAAGTGAATACCATTTAAAGGACCATACTCAACCAAAATACGAAAGAAGCAACATATTCAACCAAAATATGGCAAAGTGTGGTTTAAAGGGCAAATAGTGCTTTGTTGAGCAACTAATGCATTGAAACAGTTGTGTTTGTACCAGGCAAAGTATTATTGAAGTACTATCTGCAAAGTCAAATGAAACACCTTATGTTTACATATTCATGAAACAATTTTTTTGAAGTATTCATTCTATGCGAATTTAACTACTAGAGGAATTCTTAAGCAAATAGCCCAATTTGACTCAAGTGAATACTATTTAAAGGACCATACTCAACCAAATACGAAATAAACACTTGCGGAAATGGAAACGGTTCTACCTACATAACAATGAGACAAAGATTGCTGAAGTATTCACTAAAGACCACTTATATACTATGTCTGAAAAGCACAATTTGCATGAGCAAGCTTAAAAATGCACAATAATGGAAATAGAAGCGGTTCTACTTACATAACGATGAAACAAAGATGTCTGAAGTATTCAATAAAGACCACATATATACTAACGCAACTTGCACAATCAGGCTTAAAAAATGCACAAGAATCCTAGAAAAGTACTTAGTGAAGGCCATACACAAGCAAATTCACAAATACATAAAAACATCCAAAAGCGCAAGCTTTTCAGGAGAATCTCTGGTAAAGTTTGGATTATAGGGTTTTGGGGTACTCCTGGACGAGTAGGCGTCACTTTTTAAGCAAACAATTCTAAGCAATAAATGCTTTTTCTCAAGACAAGTATTGCAAATGCGGCTTCTAGATAATTAATCGCATTTACCAGGCAAATATTATCCATGCGAATTGAGCTACCAGAGCACCAAGTAATGGCTGAATAAGGTCTACTACACTTGAGTACAATCAAAAGATGCACTAACACTAGCGGCTCTACTTACATAATAACGAAACAAATAGTTCTGAAGCACTAGAAAGACCACTTGTATACTATTTCTGAAAAGCACAATTAGCATAAGCACACTTAAAAATGCGTAGTTGTTGCCTCGTGACCGTGAAGGCGAACCAAAAAGCCAAAATACCAAAACCAAAAAACCAAAAATACCAAAACCAAAAAAACCAAAAAAAACAAAACCAAAAAAACCAAAAATACCAAAAAAACCAATTTTCCGGGACTCTTGGAGAAGCCTCATAGGGATTTCCTGAGAGTCCCGGAAAATTGTTTTTTTTTTTGGTATTTTTGTTTTTTTTGGTTTTGGTTTTTTTGGTTTTTTTGGTTTTTTTGGTTTTTTTGGTTTTGGTTTTTTGGTTTTTTGGTTTTGGTATTTTTGGTTTTTCTACTGTCCCGTGTATGCGATTTTAGTTGTATTTTAGTCTACGCCCTAGGAAATACGCTATATTGCACACCGAGTTTGCTTGCAGTGCAGCTGGGTGACTTGAGACAAGGCGAAAAAGGGTAGGTCACTGGGGGGGGGGGGGGGGGTACCATATATATATATATATATATACCCTAAACCCTTCAGGGTTTAGAGTTTAGGTTTGGGGCTTCCTAGAACTGCTGCCTTTTTGGCGGGCACGTATCCCAGTGGCAAGAGGCCCAGCATCGCAGGACTTGCCATGAAGGGCATAGGGTTTCGGGCTTAGGGTTTAGGGTTTAGTGTTTAGGGCTCAGGGTTTGGGGCATAGGGTTTAGGAGCAGCTTTTTTCTGTTATACTGAGCATCCAAGCTTAACGAAGCCCCTAAATCCCAAAATATTTTTGCAGGATATTCGCATCCCTGGCAAGTGGCCTTGTGACAGCTGCGCCAGCTCCCGATGACCGCGGGCCGAGAAAAGAATCAAGTATCGAAACTTGTCCTGGTGTTAGGGTTTCGGGTGTTTCGGGTCTAGGTCCTGCCAGCAAAGGGGTTAGGGCTGGGAGAACCCTAAACTTAAACCCTAAACCCTACCCCAGAACCCTAAACCCTACCCCAGAACCCTAAACCCTAAACCCTAAACCCTAAACCCAGAACCCTAAACCCTGGGTTTCGGGCTTTGGTTCTCTTGCTGCCAAAGCCACATGGCATGACCAGGGTCTGAGGGCCTACGTTCTAGAGTATATGATATATACATGCATATCTCTATATATGTATGCATATACAAAGACATGTGTATGTATATATATATATATATATGTACGTTGTCAATGTATATATATATATATATATGTATATAGATATATATTTATATGTAAATACAAAAACAAATACACTACTACAACAGCAAATAATCAAAAACAAAAAACAATATAAACTAAGTATATATATATATATATATATATATCTATATATATATATATCCTAAACTGAAGTTCTGTTAGGCTGGGCGTTTAAGTTTTATGCAAGAAGTCATGTCCGCCCGGCTTGGTCCTGCAAATTTTGGCTTGGTGGACCATTGGTGGAATTGAAACTGCTATTGTCTAGGCTGCATGGAATAATGCAGATATCTCCTTTCAGCCCTTTCCCCCAAAACCCCCCGAAAGAGTTGGGCTCTTCAACATTAGGCTCAGAAGCAGAAGGGTTCACTGACCCTTCTGAAACCCCCAAACTACCCCGACGGCACCTCAAATCGCGGGTCGCCCTCTTGCGCCAACCCTGAGTTCCGCTGATCTTTCAGGGTCCAGGGTGCGGTAGAAGTTTGGGATGTTACCCCCTTTTTCTAGCAGTCCTGAATAGGGATGATAGTACCCCCCAATAAAAATCCCTATTGAGGACTGTTAGTATAGGGGGTCCTTAGTAGGGATGATAGCACCCAAGATTAGAATCCCTATTGAGGCCTGTTAGTATAGGGCAGGAGCATCCCAAAGTAGCAGCCAGTTTGGGGGCCTGGAAAGGTTCCAAGACTTTGGGCCGAGAGTGATGTAGGGGGGTCCCCTTTTATCAAAAAGAAACATCTCTGAATACCCATCAACATTGCGCTGCCCGAATAACCCGCCAAGGAGCTCGCAGCGTCAAAGGCCAGGCAGCCACCCATGTCAAAGCCACACCTTCAGGCTAAACTCGGGATGTTTAGGGGTTTGAAGAGGTCAGGGTTTAGGGTTTTAAGGGAGGTTAAGGGTGGATCTTGCTGTGTTGGCCGCCCCCCCCCCCCCCAGAAAAGAGACATAAAACCTTCTGTTCTCGGAAACAGTAAGCTCAACTTTCGTGACTACATATATATATATATATAATGGTACCTTTTGGCGTTTATTTAGGGCACGGAAACTTCTTTTGAGAAATGAACCATATTCCTTCTAAAAAAACCTGCATTCTTCTCGAAAGATGCACCCCCCCAAGCCGCTTCGTTGCATTCGACCCTCCAAACCCCTTGAGCCGAAGAACCTCCTTAGGCTCTAGGATTTAGGGTGAGGGTTTAGGGTTAATTGAACCTGTTTCCTGAGCAGCACTTAGGAGGGTAGCTATAAATCGAGTTTTTAGCTGTCTTATTAAGAAGCCCAATAAGCCCAGAAAGGCTAAAGATCTAAAGTTGCAGTAAAGCACAACAAAGTTTCGAGCCCAGGCCAAGGCACAGCCCATCGAAGGGACCGTGGGCCTTCAGGTGCTCGGCCAGGCTGTCGAGGACGTCTTCGTAGCCTTGGGGCCAGCATTCGGGTTTAGGGTTTAGGGTTTCGGGTTTAGGGTTTGATTGAAAAAGGATCATTAAGGCCTAGGGCCGACTTCACTGCCCTAAACCCTAAACCCTTTTCGCAACAGGCTTGTCAAACCCTAAACCCCAAACCCTGAAACCCTAAACACCAAACCCTAAATCCCCCAAACCCCAAACCCCAAACCCCAAAACCCCAAAACCCCAAAACCCCAAAACCCCAAAACCCCAAAACCCCAAAACCCCAAAACCCCAAAACCCCAAAACCCTAAAACCCCAAAACCCTAAAACCCTCCGGGAAGTCCGGGAAGCCGTGTTCTCCTGCCAACTTCTCCCCGGACAAGGCGGGCGCCGCGGCGGCGGGTCCTGGCGCTCTGCAGGGTTTGTGGGGGTTTGCACTCGGTTTTTTCTTGCCCACCCGCCTAGCTGACTCAGCAAAAAGGGTTTAGGATTTAGGGTTTAGGGTTTAGGACTTAGGGTTAGGGTTTAGGATTTAGGGTGTAGGGTTTGGGTTTTCGACTCTCACAGTCGCACAAGGCTTCGGTTGGTATGGTTTAGGGTTTGGGGTTTAGGGTTCGGGCTTGAGGGTGCAGGGCTCGTACTTGGAGGTTCATGGGTAGTTCTCGAGATTAGGGCGACTTTTGGGCCCTATGTATAGTACGGCATCTGGAGAAACGGTCAGTGCACCAATCAGTACACAGCTTCGCATTCTACGACCAAGAAAGATTAAGCAACCCTAAACCCTTAACCCTAAACCATCGCAAACCGCAGGTCCTAGCCAAGTCTCATCCTGATGACTCTCGTTCCACATGAACACGTAGCTCATGTAGCCTCTGGGCTTGGTTGCAAAGACCCCCTGGTTCTTAGTAGGGAATGGGAATGAGGTCCCTATAATCCCTTAACTCATTCCCTCATTCTCTACTAAGAACCAGCCAGAAGACCTTTCCTTTCGGCTTTCCGTCGGATCATTTCACTCTAAGGTTGTACCCTTGGGTTTGGGGGCTCGTTTTAACGGTTTCCTAAGGGAATATGTCGGGCCATCTTGGGAGCAGATCAAGGGAACCTCTTAGGGGTGCGAGTCTTAGTAGGGGATCCGAAGTATGGGCCCTTAATTAGGGCCCTCTGCCATATAACCCTTACATACTAAGGGCCCATACTTCGGATCCCTTTAAGTCCCTTTAAGCAAGGGCAAGGGGCCATACTAAGGGCCCATGGTTCCAACCTTAGACTTAAGCCCTTGATAGGAAGCCATCTTGGAGGCACCCTCAAATCCGAACCCCATCAACGCCAGTCTGTGGTAGGGGTCGTTTTGGCTACGGAGAGGTGCACACGTACTTCGAAAGCTAGATGTACCATCACTACTAGCTCTTGAGCAGGGTGGCAAGTGTTTTCATTAAAGTTGAAAGCCAATGCTAAACTCTAATTGTAATTTCCCTGCCTAGGACTGGAACATTAAACAACACGCATAACTAAACAAAACTAAATAAAAAAACACAAACATGTTAATAATAATAAGCCCCACTTGTAACTGACCTGCCTCCAAGTAAGCCCGATGCAACCGCAGCATCCTCGACAAACAAACAATAGACACGCAGACGAGCGGCCGTCGTAGCTGTCCCCACACTTCTTGCCGTACGGGATGAAGATCCTGCGTGAGGAATGCACTAAGAAATCTTCGCTGCTACCCTTAACTGGGGTATGTTTGGGGGCCCTATGCAATTTAATTGTTTATAAAGATTATATAATAGGAAATGAAGGGTAACAACACTTTAAAAAAAGTTAAATCCTGCCTATGTTAACCCGCTGGCGGTGCTCAGCATTCTAAGGCCATGTTGAGAGCAGCCCCAGATCCTGATACTGGGTGCCTGCTGCCTACTATGTTCCAGGCCCGATTTGTGAGGGGGATCTAGAAAATAGCCCCTGAACTCTCCACAGTAGGGTGAAGTCATCTTTAGGGGCTTAGGTTCTATAGACGGCTTATGGGGTTACTATAGGGGCCTTTATAATTAAAACAGTTTTTTTTGTTGGGGGGGGGGGGGGGGGGTTATGATAGTCTAATTTTATAATTAGGGACAATAAGGGAACAATATTCGTAATTCTTCCGACCCCCATATTACAGGTTGAGGGTGAAGTCATCTTGAAGATTCAGGGGGCTCAGGGGCGATCCATGGGTGGGCAGGTGCGGACTCCGAAAACCAGAGCCCTGTATATCCCTTTGTGAGCCCTACTGTATCCCTAAACCCAAAATCCTAAATCCCAAAATCCCTGCAACTGGCTTGCCATGCCAAGCAGCTGCTGCACAGCTGGGTCGGCGTGGATTTCCTTTTAAGACACAAAAAGGGCATGCAAATAAATGATGAAAGCCTTTGGGGCTCTCTAGCGCGCTTTAGGGTATTTGAGATGTTCATGCCGTAGCTGCTAGAGGCTTGGCACATACTTGGAGGTTCATGGGTAGCTATAAGTAAGGTTATAAGTCGGGTAACTATACTTATAACCAAACTTAGGATACTTATAACCCTAATAATAACAACCCATGAAATCTCTCAGTAGTAATGCCTGGGCATGCGGAGTCCATGACACGGCATCGCCTATGTTTGAAGTCGCCATTGTCTGAAATACATTAAGCACCCTTTCTTTTTGGGGGGTGGGTTTTGTGGACAAGGAGCTCAAACTATGACAACCCCAAAGTCCCAAAGATGCCCAAGCTTAGCACACTCCCCACACTCTCAAAGCTCCTCCAGCTTGTGGTTGATGGTCCCCTTCCAGGGGGGATTCGCTGGTTCGGAGGCGCACTTTCCTCTCTATTGAACCTCTGGAAGCTTCATGCCACACCCCAAGGGCTTCGTGCACAACGCGACCTCTCTCTCTCTCTCCCTCTTTCTCCCTCTCTCTCAACGCAAAGATATATGTATATATATATATATATATATATATATATATATTTATTTACCGACAAAAGGTGTATATTGAAAGGTATAATCACGGTTTTGCACTCGGGGCTTCAGGTTTCTGGTGGAAGTGGAAGAGTTCGCAGACGAAATTCGGATCGACAACGCCCTCCCAAGTCGGCCTGGTCGGCCTGGAAACCCACCTCCTTTTAGTCCCTAAACCCTAAACCCTAAACCCATAACCCATAAGCCTAAACCCTAAACCCTAAGCCCTCCTTCAGACGCCTCCAGAAAATGCCACTCCAGCACGTTGAAGTCGACCACCCATCGGAGGTTCCTCAAGCTCAAGCTTGGTCGCTCTGCGCACGTCTCCTTCTATAGATTCGGCCACCTAAACCTACGAATTGCATAAGAACCCTCAAAAAACGAAAATAAGATTCTCCCTTGAAATATAGGGACTATTTTCTGTGTTTTGGGGGGTTCTTAAGCAAATAGCAGAAAAGCGGAAGAACTGTACAGTCGCGTGTAAGTGCATCCAGGCAGCTTGAACACAGCTGTCACCTGGCCGGAAGACTACCCCATGACCCTGTCCCTGATCAGTGGCTTTTCGGATTGTTGTGGGGCACCTGCATCCTCCCACCGTTGAATGCCGTTGCCAGCCCAGTAAGGCAGGGCACACAGGATGCCAAGTCGGCTGCGATATCCCCCCAAAAAAACCCAGGCTTGTGTGACGTAGCTTCTTGGGGACTCGGACTCGACGGCTTCGGGGGGACCCCAGGGTTGCTGACTCGGCAGGATCACGTTGACGTCACCCACCGGATTTGTGTCAAGCCCTGAACCCTAAACCCTAAACCCTAAACCCTAAACCCTTTTCCCTAAACCCTCCGCCCGGACTGGTGCATCTGGACCCTGCCTGCTTCTCCGCCATGGCCGTGTTCGAGCCAGGGCCATGCAGGTACAGAACCTTGCGAAGGTGGTACCACGAGCGGTCGAGCTGCTTGCTTTTTGGGTTATATATATATATATATTTTTTTTCTTTTGTAAAAATGATGTTTGATGTTTGATTTCATGTGCTGATTCTCAACCAGTACTTAGGTTCCGAGCACTCGCCACTACTAATGAAGGCCCAATATGGGCCTAGTTTTATTATACTTGGAGGTTCATGGGTGCTATAAGTACCCTAAGTAGGGTTATAAATATACATGCTCTACTTATAACCCTGCTTATAACTACCCATGAACCTCCAAGTAGCGCCCGCTTGAAGTGTTGAATGCCAGGGGGCAAACACAACGCATGCAGTCTACTAGGGCAGGTTTGCGGGCCCTATAAACATAAATTGTTTATGGCTTCATACTATAAGTCTTTAAGGATTATATAGGGGATTCAGAGTATGCTCAAACCTACCCATGCCTAGGTACACTGCACATGTGTGTGCTTTTCACGCACTCTCTTTCTTGGAGCAAGCTGCACGCATTCATTGCTGTAAATCCTCTCCATCGCACGCCGTCCCATTTTTCCAGACACTGCAAACCAAGGCTTAAACAGAAATAGCCAGGTCTGTCGCTGCTGTGTTCACAAGGCCGCGGCTGTCATAGAACCCTGACTGCAGCCAGAAGTTGCATCGCGCAACATTGTAACGCTGTGCGTTCTCATCCTCTACCCCGAGGTCGATCACGTTATAGTCCTTGGGTTTCAGAAACCACAGCAACTAAACAGTCTTCTTCCTCAAAACCCCTGCCATGTATTCTCCCAACGTAGCGCCGCCTAGCATCCCTGAATTCCCCCTTAAACCCTAAACCCTAAACATCCCTAAACCCTGAACCCCGAACCCCAAACCCTAAACCCTAAACCACAGCCAAGACGCAGGCAGCAGTTCGCGGGACTTGCTGACATGCCCCTCAGCTTGGCCTCTCGTGGAAGTGGAGAACCGCTGCCAGGCCTGGACATCTCCGCTCGCCGCGAACTCGAGCATCCTGTGGGTTTGGGGTTTAGGGTTTTGGGTTTAGGTTTAGGGTTTAGGGTGCCGGGTGAAGGGTTTAGGGTGGACCCTGACTTGGAGATTCAGGGTACCTTTAACCCAATTTTACGTGTATCTATAACCCACTTATAAGCCCCTTAAGTACCCTAAAAGGGTTTTGATTGGGTTATAAGTGCAATTATAATTGGGTAGGGACCCCTCAAATGGTAGGATTTTCCTTATCAGATGGACCCCCCCAATAAGGTGCCCCTACTATCGTAAAACCCCCTCCTGGCTCGCAGCCGTTGCCCCCAGGCTTTGTCTTCTGCGGTGAAGTTGTACAAGAAATGAGGCTGCAGCATGGCAAACTCATCCATTGCGTGGAAAGCAAAGCGAGGGCAATACGGCGGCTTCATCTTTGTGAAGTTTGCAATGACGCAGAAGGGCTTGCTGAGATGTCTGGATGCAACATATGAGAACACGGGAGAGGCGTGCCGGGGGCGCTGTGCATCCATGACCCCCGCAAGATAGAAGTTGGGACAAACGGTCGTCATGTCACTGAGGATTTCAGCATATCTCTGCTGTGGTTCCCAGTCGTCGCTGAAGCCAGTGAGACCGTAAAGTCTCCCGAGCTCTTCCGCAAACGCAGGCTCCTGGGACTTGCCAGCGTATCCTGCCAGGAGTTGCATCAGCTGGCTTCGAGTGAGGCGCCGAACATCTTGGCCGGGTGCAAAATCGCTTTCTTCGCGAGTGACCCCGAGAATTGCGGGTACAGCTCCGTGCTTGGAGTCTTGAAAGGCTTGGAGATAGCCCTGTGGCAAGATGCCGCCCTCGCCATCAACAAGCAAGAGGGGCGCATACTGCCAGGTAGGACTGAAAATGTCAAGCGACCAAACGTCCGCGTGCCAATTGTCGGGCTGGGCTTGCAACAGCTCCCCAGCAGACAGGTGCAGCAAACAGTCCAACAACTCCTTCTCCCTTGGTTTCTGAAAGCCTATCTCCGCACAGGGACTTCGCTCCACAACCTCTCTGTGCCAATACTCGGCTGCTTCCTCTGTCGTACTGTTTAGCTTTGGCGATCCACTCATGCTTACACCCCTGTGGAAAAGACCTCAGGGTCTGAGTACCCTAGTCGAAAAGAACGCTAACCTTTTTGTTTTCACAAACGCGAAAATGTTAAAGGAGACCCCCCAAAACCCTAAAACCCTCAAGCCCTAAAAGCCCTAATCAAAACTCTAAAGCTCTAGAGCTCTAGAGCCCTAGAGCCCCAGGCCTCTCGCGGCCGGGGACGCAAGTAGCGCCAGCACCTATACTCCCCTAAGAACCTTAACAAAAAATGACATTTTTAATCTCCTCTTGGGTTTTGGGTTTAGGGTTTAGGGTTTAGGGTTTAGGGTTTAGGGTTTAGGTTTTAGGGTTTAGGGTTTAGGGTATATTATATAAACAAAAACATAAAGAATAATTCCCAAGGGGATATAGGCACAAGGGATCCACCGGAGCTCTGCCCCCAAACGGTGACCTGCTCCGGATCACCTGGGGGGGGGGGGGGGGGAGTGGGTGGCTTTGGGTTTGGAGTTTAGGGTTTGGGGTTTGGGGTTTAGGGTTTAGGGTTTAGGGGTTCGGGTTTTAGGGTCAAGGGTTTCGTGGTTGAACTGAAGGTTTACAGCAGTACAGCAAGGAAGGGCTCTTTCGAATGCGAAGAGGTATCATCCACTTGTGGGGCACTTTTGGGAAACTCCTCACCTCCAAAGGCTCTGATGTTGCCTTGGATCCAACGAAGCGCCTCCAATCAGTCTATGTAGGGTTTAGGGTTTAGGGTTTAGGGTTTAGGGTTTAGGGTTTAGGGTTTAGGGTTTAGGGTTAGGGTTTAGGGTTTAGGTTTAGGGTGTAGGGTTTAGGGCATCCACCGAAGTGCCTCCAAGCAGTCCAGCAGGCCATAGTTCCCCGAGGTGCCACGCACGTCGTGGTGGGAGAGCGATGCCAAAGACAGGAACCCGGCTACTCCTTGGGGTTTAGGGTTTAGGGTTTAGGGTTTAGGGTTTAGGGTTTAGGGTTTAGGGTTTAGGGTTTAGGGTTTAGGGTTTAGGGTTTAGGGTTTAGGGTACTACCGTAGCCCCACAAAAGGTTAACCTCATATATATATATATATATATATGTACATGTGTATATATATATATATATAGTAGGATTCCATATAACCCAAAAAGGTTAAAGGTTACCTACCCAGCCCCCAAGATTCCCAAACGGTACTGCACGGAGACCACAACGACGTCGTTCTCCGAGGTCAAGTTGGCCTGAGCTCCGTAGCCAGACTGTAGCGCGAAGGGAGAGCCCTCCAGGAGTCCGCCGCCATGGAGCCAAACAAGCACCTACACTGATTTCGGAACCCTAGCAAGAAATTGTGATTTTTGCTGCTTCTTAGGAATTACAGTACCCAGATTTAAAAAAAAAAAAACACGCTGTTTCTTAGGAGTTGCAGCACCCCCACCCCCCCCCAAAAAAAAAAAAAAAAAAAAGAAAGCTATTCCCAAGTATCTCTAAAGGCACAGGCCTCAGCTTCCAAGCGCGTGTCGCAGAACTTCGGGCAGCCGAGCTCCTTGCTCGCGCCTCCAAGTTCTTGGTGTGGACATGAAGGCGCAAGCCTTAGCTGCTGAGTTCAAAAAAGGCCCCCCCAAAAAAGTACACTTTCAGTTTCTGTAGGGGTACAGTTTCGGTTTCTGTAGGGGGTTTAATAGTATCCCCAAAAAGGGTAAAATGGTGTACTCACTCAGCTACTATAAGAAGCAGTCTTCGGAGCTCTGCACCCCGTGGCTAAAGTGGCTCCCTTGAAGGCACGCCTAGTTCATTGTTGGGATAAGATTAAAAATTCATGTTTTTTCTTCCTTGTTGGGTTTAAGTACCCTTAAAAATGTTAAATGTTTCCCAACTATGACAAAGACGCAGGCCCAGGCTTGGTTGCATCCAACAGGCCCTTCCAGCACTCGGAGCGTGCTCCGGGAAAGGTGCCGATGCCAACCTTGGTAGCCCAGCAACCATGTTATAATAAGGGCACCCTGTTTTGAGTTGGTTATTTTAGATTTGAGTTGGCTCTTTTAAAAATTGTATAAGGGAAACCATAACCAAAAAAAGGGTTTAAAGGGTACCACTGGGCTACCAAGCAACTGGAGGCTGCCACCTCCGAACTCCGATGGGGGGCAATGCGTAGGGAATACCCAGGAAAGCCGCAGACCCCGATGCGGCGTCGACAGTGCCTCGGAGGGTTCCACATGTCACGGTCGCCACTGGTGCCTCCTCCGTTATTCCCATGTCAGCCGCCGAGAGCCAGACCGCCAAGATGATCAAATAACCTTGCGCCATGGCCCTTGTGCGACCCCTGCAACCTTGAAGAAGCGACGTCAGGAGTCAAACCGCGGGCTTCAAGGGCTTAAAGGGCTTGAGGCCTCAAAACTGGGAAGAGCCGAATTCAACGGATAGTAGCCTAGACCCAGGATTGCCTTCCATCACCTGGCATTCCACCCGAACATCGACACACTGTCCACGTGTCACGCACAGGGTTTAGGGTTTAGGGTTTAGGGTTTTCATGTAAATCCTCTGAGCTGAAACGTGGCTGCGATGGGTACTTATAACCCTACTCATAACTACCAATGAACTTCAAGTGGAGTCCGGCTTTTAGGAATGGAGCGCTTGAAGGAAGGAATCTCATTCGCATCTTCTACGAAAATTTAGGGTTTAGGGTTGAGGTTTTAGGGTTCGCAGGGTTTAGAACTGACAGGTGCAACTACGTTTTTGCGCTGAAAGAGGTTCTGAACTCGTCTTGCCCATGCATACCAGGTACACAGGTACTTCGGGAGGAGCGTCTCTGCTGGAAACTTCCAGGCGTGTGTCAAGCGGCATCCCGAATACCCTTCACCCCAGTCCAACAATCCCTGGCAAAGGATGATCAACACGAGGGAACGCTGATTCTCTGGAGCGAGGAGAACGACAGCTGAATTTTGCGCCTGGATGTCGGAATTTCTGGAGCCCTAAACCAAAACCCGCAATTCGGAAACCCTTCGCATGCTTAACTCTGCTCTGTATCGAAACCTAAGCAATCGTATTCGACTATTCTGTTGTTCTAGTATGATAGAATAATGCCGTCGATTACGCTCTTCTACAATTGCGCGACTGTGCTAGCATGCTAGGATGGCCATTAAGATCCTCTGAAAAATACTCTTAAATATGATCCTCCTAAGCCCAACAAGGGAAAATATAAAATGTCCCAAGGGCTTTCCTTAAACCCTAAACCCTAAACCCTAAACCCTAAACCCTAAACCCTAAACCCTAAACCCTAAACCCTAAACCCTAAACCCTAAACCCTAAACCCTAAACCCTAAACCCTAAACCCTAAACCCTAAACCCTAAACCCAATACAAAGCAAGCAGCCTTTTGGAGGCGCTTCGTTCCACCGCCGAAGCCTTTGCCCTTGGGCCTTCAGCAATCGCATGGAGGCTTGGGCTGAAGCTTCGAGGCGCTTTAGGGCTTTCGGGTTTAGGGTTTCGTTTAGGGTTTAGGGTTTAGGGTTTAGGGTTTAGGGTTTAGGGTTTAGGGTTTAGGGTTTAGGGTTGAGGGTTGAGGGTTGAGGGTTTAGGGTTTTTTGCCACCCGCCAAGCAGTCCAGCCGCACCAGGGTAACATTTCGGGACGATGTACAGTTTCAAATGTGTTTCAAATGTGTCACTACTGTGTCTGTTGTTGCTGGGGCCCCCCAGATAGTCATTGATAACCCTTCAGATTCATGGGGAGCGGGGTACTTAAGTTTTGCAGGGGCGCCCTTCGTGAGACAGTGTCCGCGGAGCATGTTCGGGGGCACTCATACCTAGGGCTTATACCATGTGTCCGGGGGGGGATATTGGGGGGTCATAGGGTGCTCGCGTCCACGCCAGAGGCAGCTACCTGGGTTCCGGGGGTCTGTCCTCCCATCCTGTAGGCATCAACCGGTACCCCACAGGGTTTAGGGTTTAGGGTTTAGGGTTTAGGGTTTAGGGTTTAGGGTTTAGGGTTTAGGGTTTAGGGTTTAGGGCTGACCTGAACCCTGCACCCTGAATCTCAAGCCCCAAGTCCTAAACTCGAAATCTACGCAATCATTCGAAAGCCATGAGCTGTGAACCATCGCCTGACTTCAAGACTCGAGCCGGAACACAGTTCAAGCCAAAACCCACTGAAAGGATCTAACAGGGCTTAGGGTTTAGGGTTTAGGGTAGTTAGAGGAATTATTAGGGTTTAGGGCTAATATGGGGGGGCCTGAATAATTAGAACAGGGTTTTGGAGGTTTTTATAGTACACCTATAAAGGGACGCTAAGGGAATGCTAGTAGTAATCATTCCGACGCCTATAGTAGACGGAGTCACCTGCCACAGCCCACTTTTTTTCATTTCATGCCGGACCTGGAGCCTCAGAGAAACTGGGCTGCCATTACGGCCTTCAACCTACTAGTAGACTCCCAAAAACCAGTGCCCCCTAATTACTGATTGCCTTTTTCCATCTATATCCCCTCAGTTGTCATGCAGACGATTCCCGCGTGCACTTCCCCATCCAACTTCCCCCTGAACCCCGCACTGACCAGGAAATCACGGCCTTGGATGGCGGCATGCACCAGGAATCGCGTCCTGTCGTGAGGGCGCGTGCATTAGAGTCCCTACAGGCGCACATAATAGCTGGCTAGGTTGTCCAGCCAGAACAAGGTTCACCTTTGAGCATGATCAAGGGGTTTAGGGTTTACAGTGCCAAAGGGGTCCAGGGTCTAGGGTTTACAGTACCAAAGCACGCAAGGTGCTAGCAAGCCCCCAGCGATGAGAAAGGCTACATGCTCAGAGCCTAAAGCAGACTGTTAAGCTGCTAGAAGCCGTTGGAAAGGATCTTGGCCCTAACAAGCCGCCTAAACCTAAACCCTAAACCCTACACCCTAAACCCGGTTCCGCTACTTGAAACCCTACTTAGAACTACTCATGGTGTTGGGTTTCGGCTTTAGGGCTTTGGGGTTGAGGGCTTAGGCACAAGCAGAGCCCCAACCAATCTTCACGAATCTTCACTTTCAGGCGGCAAGGTTACAATGTCGGTTCGGCAGTGATAAAATGAAAGAAACGCCTTGCACTCGGCAGGGACTGCTTAAATCCACGTTGTACGAGCGGGCGTGTTTGTTACCCCACAAGTCAGAAGTTACCCCAGCCCCCTAGCACAGAAGTTACCCCACGTGTGCAGAAGTTGGCCCAGAGGCCGTTCCCCGAGGGCACAGCGGTGTTCAAGAGCCACGTTTTCAAAACCATTTCGGACTTCACACGACCGTACCCTCGAGATTGCCGCTGCCAAGGACTCTCAACACAAGCCAAAATCATCTTCAACGGTTGGCCGCCCCGCAGGGCACAGGCTCTTTTTCTTGAAGAATGCAGCTAAATTACAGGGAGCCTTCACACCGCCACACCTTTGAGACACTGTTCCAAGTACCCCAACCGAGCCAGATTACAGGGAGCTTGTCATCATGCAGTGGCATTCGTCTAGATATCCCGGGCGCCAAACAGTGCGACGGAGACTGTGGTTTAAAAGGCTGACCTGCCACCCAGAAAGCTCCGGCAACAAATCGGTAAGTTGGCCGACCGACGCCCAGCCCACTAAGGCACTAAAGCGAGCAACGACACATACGCCAAAGGGAGCTCAACTTCTGCTTCAGGGTTTGTGGCCTTTCCCGAATGGCACGCCCGCACAAGCCATCTGAGAACATAGCCCATGTGACATGGTATCACAGTTTTGCAGCGTTCCCCGAGGGCACAGCGGGATTGGGACAACTTCCGTCTTGCGGGACAACTTCCACATCTACTCATGTAGCAACTCCCCAGAACAGGGTTGTTGCAAATTTTGGAAGAAGCTTAACACACAAAAAGGGTGACTCCGCCCCTGGAGGCCTTCCTCTGATCAGGTTTAGGGTTTAGGGTTTAAGAAAATTAGAAACAACATCCGACAAATCAATGCTTGAAGCCCGAGCAAAACCGAGTCCATTCCAATGTACTAAATGCCAAATGCTCCAAGCCCAGAAAGAAACCGTTTGAACCCTAAACCCATTTCACTCCAACCCTAAAAACCTCACAGGCTGAATACCCTAGCCCAAAGAAGGTGAATTCTTTATACATAGCAGGATTCTATGAGCCCTCTAAACCCCAAAAACAAACCTAAACCCTTTTTTTGCTCCAACAGCCCTCAGAACACAAGTAAGCCCCCCTTTAAGCCCCCCTTAAGCCCCCCCCCCCCCCCCCAAAGGGCTCCGGCTGCCGCTGCTGCGCCAGCGTCGCCCGCAGCTCCGCGGGCGTTGGGCCAAGAGATGCCTGGGACGAGGCGCCGGGCTTCAGCACTATAAGTGCTAGTAGGACGTTAATGTTTCATTTTGTTGTTTGATACTAATTTTGTATTTTACGGTATGAGATGACATTGTATGATAACATCATTTTGTTTGTAGATTTGAGAATGAACCAAAGATACTCCTTTGGCGGGCTGTCAACAAGCATCGTTCAGCGAAACAAGGCGTCTCTTGATCGAGGCGTGTAAGGAGGATAGGGGCGTCTCCAGCCAGAACAAAGCCTTAAATGAGCATCGGATGTAGACTTTTGTCAAGGCTTGCTTCGTCTGACATTCTCACGGCAGCAGGAATAGGCGTCCAACGCCTCCCAACAACTGACGCTATCAGACCCCCGCACTTATCGACCACGTTCTTGCCAAGGAAGGTCGTGCGTCACAAATTTGTGTTCCAAGTGCTCATCCAGAAGAAGCACCGCCCCTCTGTTGTCAAACTCTCCACAGTAGTTGGACGCCGTAAACACTTGAAGCAGCCGATCACCAAGCCGCGCTTCCTTGCCTTCTTCCAGGACTCGTGGTGAACAACACATCTTTTCCAAGCCGTTCTTTGTCAGAAACTCTTCCACCACATCTAGACCGAAGCACATCTCAATGGACTTATCACCATCTTCCCAGCCTCGGACGTGGTCATCATAATAGGCAAAGAGCAGATCACAGAGCAGGCCGTGATCTGGTATATCTGTAGGCCGGTGTATCTTTCGCAGGTCATCGAGGCTCTGCAGGAAAGGGGACAAGCCAGAAGGAACACACAAGATGCGCTCCTGAACCAAAGCACAGATGGGCATGCTGTTGAAGACCCGCACAAACTCCTTCCAGATTCGCACGCTCAGCTCCTTCTTCTTGCACTCATCATAGAAGCCATAGATCCTTGACAGGCTCAAAGTCTCAAACTTTCCACGCAGCAAGTGTATCCTCTCTGGATACTTCTTCTTGTACAGGAGCAGGAGCGTCAAGGTCTCCACTGCTCGATGCCCCCTGTTGACATAGTTTCCCAGGAAAAGATGCTGTGATGCAGCAGGATCACCGAAGGTATCCTTGGTAGCTCAGCAGCCCTATGATATTTAGGCTACTGTTTCAGGGAGCCTTGAACCAAAGGTGCAAAAATGGTACCCTTACTGGAACCCCCAAAAAAGACAACAACCAACAACGAGGGTACCAAATGGGCTTCCCCAAGTATCGAAAATGTGGTGCAGTTGGTCTGCGCAGCCCACGAGATTGCCGCTGATCACCAAGGGAGGTTCGAGTTGCAACCTCAGATTGCCCTTTGAAAATCCCTCAGACAAGTTACCCTAAACCCTAAACCCTAAACCCTAAACCCTAAACCCTAAACCCTAAACCCTAAACCCTAAACCCTAAACCTCGGATGGCCCTTGAAACTCTTTGACTAACTACCCTAAACCCAAAACAATAAACATCCCTGAGCCCTAAATGCACCCTTTAGGGTTTAGGGTTTAGGGTTTAGGGTCTCTTTAAAAACCGGACCTGACGACTGCCAGCACTGCCTCCTCTGCCTGAACCCTGAACCCTGAACTCTAAGCCCTTTTTAAACCCGGGCTCTCCGACGTGCCGGCACTGGAGCCCTCAAGCCTGAACCCTGAACCCTAAACCCCAAACCCTCAACCCGAAACCCTAAACCCGAAACCCTAAACCCGCCTAGCAACAAGGAAGGCTCCTTGAGGAAGATTTTCTCGGCCATCGCACAAAGAAGCTTGATATCCTCCGCTTCCGTCAGGCTCCCTTTGGCACGCAGTCTTTCAATGTGCAGGTCAACGTCAATCCCCCTCACAAGCAGCGTTACGGCAACGTTTCCTTCAAGGCCACATTCGGTCAGTGTCTGCTTGCTGTCATTCAAGGCGCTCTCCTTGTATGTCCTAAACCCTAAACCCTAAACCCTAAACCCTAAACCCCAAACCCTAAACCCTAAACCCTAAGGCGCTCTCCTTGTACGTCAGCTGCTGCACTTCCACCAGGTGGCCACATCGAGTGGCTATCGCCTGCTTCAGATCCAGAACCGTGCTGCTGCTGGGGAGGCTCACAACCTGTACTCCCCTTAGAACCTTAATAAACAGAATCTTCTCATTAAGGTTACTATACTCCCCTTAGAACCTTAATAAAAAGAATATTCTCATTAAGGTTACTATGCTCCCCTTAGAACCTTAATGAACAGAATATTCTCATTAAGGTTACTATGCTCCCCTTAGAACCTTAATAAACAGAATATCTTTGATTAAGGTTACTATACTCCCCCTTAGAACCTCAATAAAAATATGTATATTTTGCTTATCCTCTTGGGATTTATATAAAAAATAAAAAGAAAATAATTCCCAGGGGGGATGTAAGCAACAACCAGCGGCTCACCAGCCAAAGTCAGCACCGTGACCTCAACTTCAGCTGCCTGCGCTTCGGCACCCGCTGCAGCTGCTGCATCTCCCACTGAGGCTGCCATCCGAGGTTTAGGGTTTAGGGTTTAGGGTTTATTTCCATCCGCGGAAAAGATGCATGGGAGGGCCAAATCTTTGGCCAGAAAGCTTGGCGAAGATACCCCCTGAATGTCAGGGGAACGATTCCGAAAAACGATCCAGGGGACTTAGCTTTAAACCAAGTTTTTGGCTTCTTGCAGTTTAAGGTGCTTAAGGTGTCCCAAACCCCTTCACCCTAAAACTCACAAAACCCTAAGCCCTAAAACCCTAATACCCGAAACCTTGCATTGGACTCCCTTCAGGCGTGTTTTGCCGCTTAGGCTCCAAGTTCACGAGGGTTTTAGGGTTTACGGTTTAGGGTTGTAAGTAGAGCGTTTTGTTTAGGAGTTTGGGGTTCAGTGTGTGGGCTTTAGGGTTGAGGGTAACTGTAAACTCCGCCTAGCTAACCGTAGCTACAATGCCCCCAAGTTTACAGCTTCTCAATGTGGCTGGGGCGTGGGGTCGAGGGGTTTGAGGGTTTTCCCAGTGGGAGAGTGGGCTAGGGGTCTTTGGCCGTAAGGGTTTAGGGTTTAGGGTTTCGACTCTCGTGCTAGGACACGCGCAGGCAAGGTCTGATTTTGCGAAACCCACATCTACAGGTAGATGCTTCAAGGACCGCGAAAGGTTAGCCTTCGGGCCCTAAACCCTAAACCCTGAACCGTAAGTCCTAAACCCTAAACCCTAGCTACAGTAGCGAATAAGGTTCAATTTTACCTACTCTGCTGTGCACCTGACCCCGCAAAGTGAAAACAACCCAACACAGAAAGCTTCGGTAACTGGAACCTAGGACCCAAACCCTAAACCCTAAACCCTAAACCCTAAACCCTAAACCCTAAACCCTAAACCCTAAACCCTAAACCCTAAACCCTAAACCCTAAAACCCTAAACCCTAAACACTTTTAGAGATCAGCTGCATCTCACTTCTTGAAGGCGGAGCTGCTGCTATGGGTCGCAACAGCTATGAGTCGCAACACAAGGCCACACAGATCACAAAATCCCTCTTGGCTGCACTTAGGAGGGTAGCTATAAATTAAATTTTTAGCTGCCTTTTTTAAGAAACCCAATAAGCCCAAAAGGGAAAAAATGTAAAGTTACAGTAAAGCACCACAAAGCCCTAAACATCACAAAGCTGCAGCCCATGTTGTGTTTGCCCTTTTCTTCTAAAGACCTTAGCTCCGAATCCGTTTGAGCCGAGGACCTCTGCATCGTCCAAATCGTCGAAATCCATGGCTCAGCGCGTAGGCGTGTCCAGATGTGCTCAGGGTTGATAAGGGGCAGGGGCCTGGGAGCTTCACACTGGCTTCCAATTAAGGAGTACTTTAAGGAGTTCTCATCTAAATTAAACAGGAGTCCTTTAAGGAGTTCTGAGCTAAATTAAACAGTGGTCAAGAGCCTCTGTCCCGGGATGTTGCCGTGGTCCTGCTTGTTAAAAACTCTTTGCGGCTCAAAGCCAGCAATGTTGCGGGTAGTACCTGACGTCTAGGCAAAGCAGCCCCTGTACTCTGAAGTCACTGTGTCATGTGTCGGCAGGCCTTTGCGGTACCAGTGGGTGCTATCGAGCTGGGACGCCTATGTTGGGCCCGTGGTTATCTGTCATCGCGGACAAAAAAAGAGCAAAACGACTAGGCTCCAACATGTCCTGACTGGCATGAGTTGTGCTAGAATGGTCGTTCCAGAAGTCAGTGCTTCGGGAACGACACGATGCTCACAATCATAATGAGACAACTAATCAACACACCTGCCACTGACAAGGTCGGCAAACCTCATGCCGACTCTTATGCTGGAAGCATCCTAATCCTAAAACTATGAGCCACTTAGAAACCTTAGGTAACCTGAGGGAACTAAAGGTTAACCCTTGGCATTATAAGGGGATTCTATTACCCCAAAAAGGTTAAAGGTTACCTACTCTACTACTAGGAAACGCTCCAAGGTTGGGACTGTGAGTCTTTGTGTGCGTGCGTGCGACTAAGCCCTAAGGCCTTGCGGTTGAGGGTAACCACAACATCCATTCTAGTTTCAACAATGCCAAGCTCTGATTCTAACCCACGGCACGCCCTGGGTCTCCCGCTTCAATTTGCGCGGTGTATGTGTCGCTAAGTCGAAACTTAATGGTTCAGCAGTTGAAGTGCCAAGCTTGCCAGCCAGAGGCATTCATGTAGTCTGAAATCCACGAACTACCGCAAGGTGCGTCTTCCACGCACCGATGATTGTAACAGGCGGATCCTTGAGTCAGGCTGACCCAATTGGTATGTCACGTAGGGTTTCAAGAGTCTGGAGTGTACTGAACTTACAGGCCCAAGGTCTTTAACACCCGCGGTTTGTACTGTAGGGTCTGCCTGACGTTCCCACTGACCCGTGATCACACAGCCATACTCTTTGGCTGCCGCAGTCAGCAAAGCTGGTCTGCGAAATATCTTTGTGCCCCTCCCTCGCAGGCGAGTCTTCGGGACTTCTGCAATCTGCGAGTTCAACCCTTCTTGGCCTTCATCGTTGACTTTGCCTTTGCCTTGGCCTTCGCCGATGACTTCATGGCTCCCTGCCAAAGTCAGGTCAGGGAGGCACTCCAAATTAGGGTTTAGGGATTAGGGTTTAGGGCCCCAGCTCCCCATCTGCTGCTTGCATCTGGGGTGAGCTGTCTGTGCAGATAGCATAGAGCGTCCGTGGTTGCTGGGACCCCAAACCCTAATCCCTAGACCCCAGGCCCTAAACCCTAAACCCTAAACCCTAAACCCTAAACCCTAAACCCTAAACCCTAAACCCTAAACCATAGGCCGCCCGCGCCAGGCGGCGGCCGGTACAACTGAACGCTACCGCTTCGAGATCTGCTTGCTTTGCCAAGCAGATCGAGTTTGCCACACCTGATGCATCCCTGCTAGCCATAGGGCACAATGTAATAATGGATTAACCCTAAACCCCCGACGCGCCACCCCGGCGGGGGAGGCAAGGGTTGCCCCCACCACAGGGTTGCCCCCGCCAGGGTTGCCCCCGCCAGGGTTGCCCCCACCAGGGTTGCCCTTCCCAGGGTTGCCCGCCCTCGCCGGGGTTGCCCCACCTAGAGTTCCCCCCAATGTCCTGCCAGGGTTACTGCCCCCGCCAGGGTTGCCCCCGCCAGGGTTGCCCTCGCTCTCCGCAGTTGCCCTCGCCAGGGTAACAGGGTTGCCCCCGCCAGGGTTGCTCACATTTGTCCGGCAGGGTTGCCCCCGCCAGGGTTGCCCTTGTGAGGGTTGTCCCCTCTCAGGGAGGGTTGCTTCCGCGAGGGTTGCCCCCACCAGGGTTGCCCCCGCCAGGGTTGCCCCCACCAGGGTTCAGATGCCCCCGCCAGGGTTGCCCCAACATTCCCCCGCCAGGGTTGCCCCCGCCAGGGTTGCCCCCGCCAGGGTTGCCTGCCAGTTGTGCCCAAAATTCCTTTCCAACTTTCCAGTCCCTCTCCGCAGGGTTGCCCTCGCCAGGGTGACAGGGTTGCCCCCGCCAGGGTTGCTCACATTTGCCCAACAGCCCCCTGCCCTTGTGAGGGTTGTCCCCTCTCAGCGTTGCCCCCGTCAGGGTTGCCGCCAGGGTTGCTTCCACGAGGGTTGCCCCCGCCAGGGTTGCTCCCGCCAGGGTTGTTTTCTGGCGCCTAAGCGGGGGCAACCCTGGCGGGGGCAACCCTGGCGGGGGCAACCCTGGCGGGGGCAACCCTGGCGGGGGCAACCCTGGCGGGGGCAACCCTGGCGGGGGAATGTTGGCGGGGGCAACCCTGGCGGGGGCAACCCTGGCGGGGGCAACCCTGACGGGGGCAACCCTGGCCCAAAATTCCTTTCCAACTTTCCAGTCGCTCTCCGCAGGGTTGCCCTCGTCAGGGTGACAGGGTTGCCCCCGCCAGGGTTGCTCACATTTGCTTGGCAGGGTTGCCCCCGCCAGGGTTGCCCTTGTGAGGGTTGTCCCCTCCCGCGGCATTCCCTCCATCTCACGGCTCGAAAAACCGACACGGGGCTTGCCCTGGCTTTAGCTTTGGCCTTGACGGTGTCTTAAACACAGTAGTTTGGATCCAGGACAGTGTAGGCTCAAGCAACAGCAGCAGTACGTCCCATCCCGGCCATGGGGGAGAGTTGCCTTGATAGGGCCCCCTGCCCCCCCCCCCCCCCCTGCCCACCAGGGTTGCCCCCACCCCCACCAAATTCCCCGCCAGGGTTGCCCCCGCCAGGGTTGCTCCCGGGTTGCCCCCGCCAGGGTTGCCCCCGCCAGGGTTGGTTTTTGCGCCCAAAATTCCTTTCCAACTTCGCTAGGGTGACAGGTTTGCCCCCGCCAGGGTTGCCCACCAGGTCTGCCCCGCCCGGGTTGCCCCGCCAGGGTTGCCCTTGTGACCCCCGCCCCCTCCCCCTTCAGGGTTGCCCCCGCCACCAACTTGTGCACCTTCTCAGTGACGGCCCTCCCAGACAACCTGGTCCTCCTTGCGCGCTTGCAAGGCTTCGTCGTCCTTCTCTATGAAGGAACCACAAGCTCCCTGCCAAAGTACTCTATTATTCTGCCAGGGTGGAGGCAATGTTGCCCTCACCGGGGTTGCACGCCAGGGTTGCGCCTGCCAGGGTTGCCCCCGCCGCATTCCCTCCATCTCATCCGGGTTATTCCAGAGTCCTGCGACCAACATGGCTCGGGTTGGAAAAACCGACACGGGGCTTGCCCTGGCTTTAGCTATGGCCTTGACGGTGTCTTAAACACAGTAGTTTGGATCCAGGACAGTGTAGGCTCAAGCAACAGCAGCAGTACGTCCCATCCCGGCCATCGGGGAGAGTGGTGGTGAAAGCCCCCTTGATAGGGGGGGTGGGGGGTAGACCGCTCTAAACCCGAAACAGGCGGTAGTTTGGGTGGTTGGGGTGGGATCCGCTGCACCGAGGCGGCCCGACCCGCCACCACTCCCTGGCGCGGGTCGGGACCGCGGCACTTTGGAACACCCTAAACCCTAAACCCTAAACCCTACCCCCTAAACCCTACCCCCTAAACCCAACCCTCTCCGAGGCACCCAAGGTGTCGGGCACTGCAGGGATGCATGGCCAGGGTAGGGTTTAGGGTTTAGGGTTTAGGGTTTAGGGTTTAGGGTTTAGGGTTTAGGGTTTAGGGTTTAGGGTTTAGGGTTTAGGGTTTAGGGTTTAGGGTTTAGGGTTTAGGGTTTAGGGTTTAGGGTTTAGGGTTTAGGGTTTAAGTTTTAGGGTTTAGGGTTTAGGGTTTAGGGTTTAGGGTTTAGGGTTTAGGGTTTAGGGTTTAGGGTTTAGGGTTTAGGGTTTAGGGTTTAGGGTTTAGGGTTTAGGGTTTAGGGTTTAGGGGTTAGGGGTTAGGGGTTAGGGTTTAGGGTTTAGGGTTTAGGGTTTAGGGTTTTCGGTTCAGCGCATGGTCGAGTCAAGTTGCGTGCTTCAGGGATTAGGGTTTAGGGTTTGGGGTTTCTGCCTTAGGGTTTAGGGTTTAGGGTTTAGGGCTTTGAACCCTGTCCGTCAAAACCCTCTAAGCTCCACACAACCTGCAAGCCCTGAATCTTATACACCCTACCGCCACTACGCAAGCCATTTTCAACTCGATAGACCCAACACCCTTTGGAACCCTGCTTGAAGGTTCATGTGTAGTTATAAGCAGGGGTTCTAGTCTAAGGGCCCGAAACAGGTTGATTGTTACAGCTACCCTACTTCTAACCCTACTCATAACTACCCATGAACTTTCACATACCCCCTGGGCCCCTAGTCTCCAAACCCTAAACCGTAAACCCTAAACTCAAAGCCCTGTTAACCTTGGTAGCCCAGTAACCATATTAATCATATTATAGTAAGGGCACCCATTTTGTGGTTGGTTACTTTACAAGGGAACCCAGACCCAATGAAAGGGGTAAAGGGTATGACTGGGCCGCCAGGCTACCAAGAAACCCAAAACCCTGAACCCCAAACCCTAGACCCTGAACCCGAAACCCTAAACCCTAAACCCGAAACCCTAAACCCTAAACCCTAAATTCGGTTGCGGCGACTCATGTCCACGCCCGGGCCGGCCTTGCCCTTCAAGGCTTTGAAAGCCAGAACGCTGAACTTCGAAGTCTTTGCATACCTTGGGTTTTGGGTTTAGGGTTTAGGAGTTTAGGAGTTTAGGAGTTTAGGAGTTTAGGAGTTTAGGAGTTTAGGAGTTTAGGAGTTTAGGAGTTTAGGAGTTTAGGAGTTTGGGAGTTTGGGGTTTAGGGTGCAATCATGTGGGTCAGCGGCGGCATTGGTTGGAGCAATTGCGTGTCATGAAAAGACATGGTTGGGCAAGGGGCTGCACTTTCGGCACCTGTTTGTTTGGGTGTTTGGGGTTTGGGGTTTGCGGCTGAAAGCTCAGTTTCTAGCTGCCTTGTTAGGAAGCCCATGAACCACTAAACCCTAAACCTAACTTAACCCTTCCCGGAAGAAAGGCGAGAAGTGACCAAAGGTTGTACAGAAAAGGCCCGGAGATACCTCGTCGGTTCAACCGAACCCGAACCCGAAACAGTCAGGGGCAAGGTACTCTCGCATGGCTGCCACAGCTGGTGTAGGGTGAAATTGTTGTTTGGATTTTTGGGGAAACGGTAACAGCCCCGCCCTGAACCCCTGAGCTCGCAAACTAGCGCCCACTGCGCCTCAACAGCAATTTGCAGTGCAATGCAAGTGCAATTGGCTGACTCTTGGTAGCAGGGCCTCAAGATAACACTGCAAGTTGGGCCATCACAAGGACGAAGCCCGACTGTATCCACGCCTTGCCCCCCCAAAAAAAGGTTGGCCCAAATCAATCGCGAGGCTTGCTCCAAATGCTCGCTGGCAAGTCTTTTTTGGACACGTGCTCCTGGTGTCAGCTTGGAGGTTCATGGGTAGTTAAAAGTTGGGTTCGAAGTCGGATAACTATATGTGATCTAGGGCACATGTAACCCTACTTATGACTACTCATGAACCTTCATGGGCTTTAGGGTTTAGGGTTTAGGGGTTTAGGCAAATAACAAAAAGCGCTCCTAAACGAAATCCTTAAAACACAAACGCACTTGCAATGACTCGTGCACCCTTGGCCTGGGCTTGTGACCTTTAACGTCTTCGGGCCTGGGGCCCTGAAATAACACCTAGCGATTGGGATGTTCTCCCTTTGCTAACAGTTCTGAATGGGGATGATAAAAGGACGTACTATAATCCCTGTCAAGGACTGCTAGTAGAAGGGGGAACATCCCAACCTAGGGACATACAGTAGATGCTGGAGCCCTGCTCCATGCTTATAAACCTAACCAACAATCACAGCTACGTGCGCGAGTCAGTCCGTCGTCCGATGGGACTTCTTCACTTGGTAGGCGCCCGTGTCAATGACCTGCCGCCGCAACTCCGAGCTAGGATGGCTTTGGTGATTCGAGGCCTGCAATTGTCTCGGAGCACAGGCTCTCCAAAAAGGCGCTCGCATGCTTATCATCAGACTCCTTCTATTCAACAACACTATCCCTAGAGGCATATAAATACTGCCCGTCTCTCAGCCCTAAACCCTAAACCCTAAACCCTAAACCCTCAACCCTAAGCCGATGAGCCGATGAGCCTCAGTCTTGCGCTCCTGCATGGCCTTCTCCTTAGCTGTTAGGGTAGTTATAAGCAGGGTTGTAAGTAGGGTAACCTTATTACAACCCTGTTTAGGGTACTCTTAACCTACCGATGAACAGTAGGGTATCGGTCTGTTTAGGGTACTTGTAACCTACTCATAGCTACCCATGAACCTTCTAGTGCACAGGCATCGGCATTGTGAAGTTGCCTTTCCTTGTGGCCGCTGCAGGAGACCTCGCAGTGTTTAGGGTTTAGGGTTTAGGGTTGCGCGTTGAAGAAGAACCAACTAGCTTCGGTCCTGAAATTTCCCGATCGCTGTCACATGCCGAGACCCTTTCGAAAAGATGAATATAGGGTTCTGAAAAATTAGAGTAGGGTTTTGGGTATTTTTGTATAAGTACAAAAGGGCCGCAGGGGAATACTATTACCAGTAGTAAATATTCCGACTCCGATATTACGCACTGAACGCTCCATGCGAAACGTTCAGAAACCCTAAAATCTGATCCCTCAAGGGCCAAGTCTCAACTTGTGTTTTACACATCTCGATCGTCTTCTTCATGGCTGCCTCGCACTCGCAGATCTAGGTATGTCCACAAACAGGTGTTCCTAAAGACTATAATCATTATTCTTGGAACCCCAAGAAGGGTACTAAAATTAGCGTTCTAGGCTTGGATGCTCTGGGTATCAGTGATTTGCTGCAGTCCCTAATTCGTAAACCCTAACCCCTAAACCCTAAACTGGCCCTAAACCCTGCAAGGAGACACGGATTGAGTGGGTGTCGGGGCTTGGGTGGTGGTTTAAAGCACCTGTTGCCTTTCGCCACTGAGCAAAGCTCAACGACAGACAAAGGAGGGACCCTTTGAAGGGGTCCTGAATCTCACTCCCCTATATAATTCCTTAATATAACCCCTACAAAAACCCTGTATAATAAATCCGCCGACCCCGCTGTCGGCGTCAGTGAAGTCCCGAAGGGTTGCCCAGCCCCGCTCCACCACCCTCCACCATCCCCCTGTGACGCCTCTGCCACCTGAAAATTGAAGTTCTAAGCACTCGCCCCTCTTGCCTATCTTGACCAGACCCACCACCCTCACCATCCCACCGCCCCCCCCTCCCCCCCCACACCCCCCCCACCGACCACCCCCCACCCCCCCCCCCCCCCCCCCCCCCCCCCCACCACCCCCCCACCCAGCCCACCCCCCCCCCCCCACCCCACCCCCCCCCCCCCCCCCCCCCCCCCCCCACCCCCCCCCCACCCCACCCCCCCCCCCCCCCCCCCCCCCCCCCCCCCCCCCCCCCCCACCCCCACCCCCCCCCACCCCCCACCCCACCCCCCCCCCCCACAAAATCCCTTTTGTCCTACCTTCACCACCCCCGCAGCCCGCCCCCCTCCGCCATCCCTTTTGTCCTACCTTCACCACCCCCGCAGCCCGCCCCTCCACCACCCCCACAGCCTGCCGTAGCAGGTAGCGCACCACGTCTGTGTGGCCGAGGTCTTCTTCTTCTCCGCACGTCGGCTAGCACTGCCGGCGGGTCAGCACCGCACTGCCGCGCTCCCGAAATCGGCGGCATGGGCCATTCAATAACCCCTAAGGTCCCTTAGAAGGGTACCTCCTTTAGTCCTTGAGTTACGGCGAAGTTGTGATTCGAGTCTTGCAGCCTCACAAATGTTCCAGGGCCCTAAACCCTAAACCCTAAACCCTAGACCCTAAACCCTAAACCCTAAACCCTAAACCCAGGATTTTATAGGGCTTTATGGAGTTTGCATGCTTTCGCAGAGTTGTATAGGGCTTATTGCGCTAAACTCCCAAAACTCCCCCTAAAATCCTCTGAGCCCTAAAACCCGAGGTGCCAGGATACCCCAGCCTCAAAAGGGTTTAGGGTTTAGGGTTTAGGGCTCCCACATATACCCCAAAGACTATCATCCTTATTCTAGGAATCCCGCAACAGGGGACCCCAAGAATCGGAATCTCCCATGTAACCCAAAATAAGCCCTACTTTACGCCTAAACCTTGTTCTTGCTGATTCAGAAGGGTGCCCCTGTTATTGGGAACCAAATTGGATGAAGTGACCAAGTGTCGAGATCGGAGCAACTCTCAGGCTCTGAATCTTGCTTCAAGCCGATTCTTAGGCTTTAGGGTTTAGGGTTTAGGGGCTTGAGATTATTTTAAGGTCTTGGGCTTAAGACGTATAAGGCTCATGCAGACACCTTATTAAACTTGTACCTGAAGTAGCAAAAACCTACTGTTTTGTAGGTTCTTGATACAAAGCCCCTTGTAGGATTCGTAGCTAACCCTAACCCCTAACCCCTAACCCCTAACCCCTAACCCCTAACCCCAAACCCTAACCCCTAACCCCTAAACCCTAAACCCTAAACCCTAAAACCTAAAACCTAAAACCTAAAACCTAAAACCTAAAACCAAAACCCAAAACCCAAAACCCAAAACCCAAAACCTAAAACCTAAAACCTAAAACCCTATCCTACCAAAAAATGCGGTTCTTGAGGTCAACCCCAAAAACTTCCCGGGCGCCTCCTCTCCCTTAGCCCAGTTCCATTTCTGGAGGACCAAGTCAAGGGCCGTGTCCTGCAAAGGGCTGCTCAGGATTGAGAGTTTAGGGTCTATAGGGTCTCTAGGGTCTACAGGGTCTCTAGGGTCTCTAGGGTTTATAGGGTTTTTAGGGTTTATGGGGTTTTTGGGGTTTGTAGGGTTTACAGGGCTTAGGGCTGCGGTTTCGGGTTCGGCTTCGAATAAAAATTGGCTTTTGCCTTGGGAACTGCGACTTTTTTAGGTCAAGGGCTGGGTTGACTGCAGAAGCACCGTCTTGTAGGCGACGAGATCTGGGGTCAAAGTGCTCACGTCTGCTGCGCGAGTGGACCGCTAGTGGTACGTTACTCAGCAACCATCCGCAGCAGCAACTTCCGACAAGCCAAGCATGGATCCAAGAGCCCTAGAAGCTTCCTCCAAACTACAACCTTAAACCCTAAACCCTTCCGTGGCATAGACCCCCGAGTCGTAAGCCGTAGGCGCCCAAAGCCTCTAGGCACATCTACCCGCAAAATCATAACCCTAAATCCTGCACTCTAACCCCTAAACCCTTTTTGAACCCAGACTCTGTACATCAGCTGGCACGATGACAATTGCATCGACTTACTTCCCAGAAACTAAATGCGACATCCAGGAACGTCAAGCGACCTCAACCTCAAGACCTGCAAATCGATGAGCCCACGAAACATCCTCCAGCCGAAAACCCTAAACCCTAAACCCTAAACCCTAAACCCTAAACCCTGAACAAGCACTCTCAGCGCTCCGAGATGACCATGGCGAGAGCGGAGAGGGCCTTCTTCCCTTCTCTGACGTGAGCTTCGAGCCCCAACACTCACGTTTAGGGTTTAGGGTTTAGGGTTTAGGATTTCGGAAAGTTGTTTTAGGGTCTGCTGTTCTGCTTATTCTGGTCGTATTGCGGTTCGGTTCGTGGGTTGCTGGTAGTAAGGTACCAGTCTCAGTAGCAAGGCCACAACCAAGTTTTAGTATCCCCTCCTCATAAGTCAGAAGCCCAAACACTAAACCAAGGAAAGGGCTTCGGAATTGGGGCTTGCAAGGTTCGGGGGTTTTAGGGATGACAGTGGCCAGCAGGCACAGCCTCTTTGTACCGGTAGCAAGCAATCATGCAAAGCCCCCGATGCGAAAGCAGCCAGTCATCGAACTGTAGGCAACAGCGCCACGCTTGCGTAAGCCCTTGGTCTACTTGGTGGTTCATTTGGGTAGTTAGAAGTGGGGTAAGGAAAGGGTAACTCTACTTATGACCTTATTTTGGGTACTGAAAACCCTACTTATAACTACCCTTGAACTTGAACCTCCAAGTAAGAAGCCAGCGTAAATGAATACTGTACATGCGACTCACAAAGCGGAGTCGGCCGGAAGTGAATCTTGAAGATACACCGGCTCGTCCAGGAGTTCAGCCCCCAGGAAACATGACACGTGGATGCAAGACAAGTGATTTCCAAGCTGCAAGCATCGCTTCTCGTGCGGGCTTCACAACTCCTAAACCACATTCATTTTGGAGGTTCATGGGAAGTTCTAAGTAGGGTTGCTTAGGAGCAGGGCGGTTATGACGTCATTTCAGGCATGTGCAACTTAGAGCCCTACTTCTCACTTACAACTATCAAAGCTTGCCCCTACCAGTACACCCCCCCCTCCCCCCCACCCCCCCCAATGCAGCTCCTATGTGGACTCTGAACTGCTTTACCCCAAACTCTCTGACTCAAGGGTTTACAGGCTCAGGAGTAAGGCACTGATCGACCCAGTTCTTCCTCGCGTGCTTCCTGCGGAATGAGGGAGCTCGTGTCCCCTCCTGGTAAAGCCACTCGCGCGCTCGAGGTATCTGGTGCAAGAAATCGGGCTCTGGGTCTTGGCAGCGCAGGCTTCTATTTCGCTTTAATGCAGTGAGAGTGTTTGTAGGGAGCAGATCTGCAGGCTACATCTCCGGGGGGGGGGGGGGAGGGGTGGGGTTGAGGTGGCATACAGCGTATGTATGTATGTAGATATGTATACTGCGAGGGTTTAAAGGACTTTGGGCGTGAGCCCAAAATCAAAATGTTGCGTTTCGATGCGGGCAAGCCACACAGGTACCTATGGCGCGCTTCCGAACTACATGCTGGTGCCGACAGCCTCAGCAGTTCCATGCATCGCAAGTAAGGCGCAGGGAGAACCGATCGAGTGCCCGAAGACCAACGTGGCTAGCTTGCTGGTCGGTCCCTCGTGGCAATGCTCGAGATCAGGGAGCCAGTTATTAAACGACCCAGGGCCAACGGGCTGTGGGGTAACCCTAAACCCTAAACCCCAACCCTAAACCCTAAACCCCCTTTTGCATCTGGCCTGCTGTGACCCTGCCAGAAACGATGGGTTTAGGGGGAGGATAAATAGCTTCACGATGGGTCCTCAAACCCGTAAACTATATCCGGTAATTCAGGTTGCCCTCTTCAAGCGCGTTTCGAGCACTCGGCCGCGCCCTTCTCAGGAGAAGCATTAACTGAATTCTGCGGGTGCCGAGGTCGACCCGGGCGTTGTAAGCTCTTAGAGTGTACTCTCGGCGTTCCTCTGACCAGTACATCCTAAACCCCAATCCCTAAACCCTAAACCCTAAACCCTAAACCCTAAACCCTAAACCCTAAACCCTAAACCCCAATCCCTAAACCCTAAACCCTAAACCCTAAACCCCAATCCCTAAACCCTAAACCCTAAACCCTAAACCGTAAACCTCAATCCCTGTACACCACTTCGGCTGAACCCAACACAGATGTGCGAACCGCCGCTTCGGGAGTCCAGGCGTGAGAGTTTCAAGGGACCACAGAACCTGATAGCAAGTTTTTGCCACCCGCCAAGCTGATAACAAGTTTAGGGTTTAGGGTTTAGGGCTTGGGGTTTAGGGTTTAGGACTAAACATCGCCCCTGCGTAGCTTTAAACCTGACGCTCTTTTCTGACGGGTAAGCCTGCCGGCACCTGCCAGACCGGTCTTCGTGCCACAGAGCGGCAGTAGTATAGATAGCAAACGCTAGAACTGTTAGTGTCCTGGTCCCGGCTGATATTTATTCAGAAGTCAAGCTTTCCCCAAGGGTCCATGGACGTAAATCAAGGCAATGTTTGGGCCTTAAGGTACATCCTGTTTTGGGGACCTTGGGGCTCACGTTTATAATAATGGGTTTACACCCCTCCCCTAGGTTCCCGCCATAAATATCTATCAACTAAGCTTTGTCATCCCTAAATAGCCTTAAATGAACTTAGCCGCTGAGTTCAGAAGCCCCAAAAAAGTGTACACTTTCAGTCTATAGGGGAGTGTCGTATCCCAAAAAGCGTAAAGTGTACTCACTGATTAGGGGGGGGAAGCCCAGGGGGCTTAGTATAGAGGGGGTAGTAGGGGAACCCATGAAAAACCCCAAACCCGAAACCCGAACCCCTAAACGAACCCTAAACCCTAAACCCTAAACCCGAAACCCTAAACCCTAAACATGAGATGCGGTACGCCGGACCCTTAGGGTTTGCTGGAAAGGGAAGGCTTGGAGGATGCGCCGCTGCAGCAGGATGCCTTGGGATGGAGGTTTCAGGGTACTGAGTCACCCAATTAGAACTGTACTTATAGGTTTAGGGCCAGTTTAGGGTTTAGGGTTTAGGGTTTAGGGTTTGGGGTTTAGGGTTTGGGGTTTAGGGTTGCGGGTTATAACCCAACTCTAACCCTGTTAGGGTACTTATAACTACACGTATTGTGGTCTTTGTGGGACAGAAGGCAACTGGGGTCTAAGGTGGTACCCTCGGGTTTGGGGACCCTTTAAAATAGGGTTTAGGGTTTAGGGCTTGAAAGTCTCCTGTAAGGTCATATAAGGGCCATATTGGGAGTATATCAAGGGGAACTTTGAGGGGCACAATCTTCGGGGTACGAGCCTTAATCCCTTGCGGGGTTGGGTGCGGTTCCTAAGCACCGTTGCCCTGCGCGGCAGTGGAAAGAACATCTAGCCATAAAGGGCACCTCATGATACCTCATGAGGACTGAATCTCGGGTTTAGGGTTTAACCCCTAAACCCTGAACACTGACACTAAACCCTAAACAAAAACCTTTTTGTCACGTTTGTCGGTGCCGATAAACTATTAAGGCGTGGACAGGGGAGCAGTCATTTACCCTAGGGTTCCAAGTGTACTAAGAATACCTACTTTGTGGTCTCAAGTCTACAAATAATGCCTAATTTGGGCAAACTTAAAGCCGTAGGGTTGAAGTTGTCAAGTGTGCTCTGGAAATCGCGGTTTGAGGCATGTAGTTGTCACGGCAATGGTTGAGCGTAGGGCGCAAATCGCCCCTACCGTCTCAGCTCACTTTCGCGCGTTTACTAGGTCAACACTCCATGTCTCTTGTTTCGTCGAGGGCTTGATTGTCCATCCGTCAACTAGGATGAGGGGTTGTGCGCGTGTCTCACTCAACCATGCGCTGCCTGCACCACTCGCAAGGGCTGTCATTCGACCGCTCATTTCCTGTCTGAACCCTAAACCCTAAACCCTAAACCCTAAACCCTAAACCCTAAACCCTAAACCCTAAACCCTAAACCCTAAACCCTAAACCCTAAACCCTAAACTCTAACTGTAGCAAATCAAGTTCAACCAAGGCGCTGCAGGCGTGGATGTTCCCGTGGAAGGGGTCCGGGCCGGGAGGAGCAGAGTGAGCGTGGCCATGTTCCTGCCCAACGCCGGACTTTGTCCAACATTGAGGAAATACTGACAGTAATTACCATAGCAGCTATACAAATCTTGATAATAGTAGCAATAATTAGGGTGTTGCACGAACACTCTTCCTTAAGAATACAGGCCTTGTAAACTTGTTGTTGACTACTGTCATGTCTTTTGATGTTAGTGTTTGGTTATCTAAAATTACAGTTGTTTTTTGCTTTGGGCAGGTGGCTTGTGGTCCCCCTTTCAGATTTGCCCTGCTCCAATGCAAAGCTCACAAAGCTGACTCCGCCGACTCAGAGCCCAAGCATGACAGGGTTTAGGGTTTAGGGTTTAGGGTTTAGGGTTTAGGGTTTAGGGTTTAGGGTTTAGGGTTTAGGGTTTAGGGTTTAGGGTTTAGGGTTTAGGGTTTAGGGTTTAGGGTTTCTGGTTTAGGGTTTAGGGTTTAGGGTTTAGGGAGGGTTTGAAAGGGTCATAGGGGGTAGAGTTTAGGGGTGCAACAAAAGCGAACCCTAACCCCTCAACCACAAAAACCCACCCAGCCCCCCCTGCCTGGATTTCGATCCTTTCCCGCGTAAGCTGGACTCGTGCCTGTCAAGAGAAGATGATGTCGGGTTTCGGAGGTTCATGTGGCCTGAGCATCCCTGCGGGTAGACCCTTGCTCCTTGGAGGTTCAAGGGTAGCTATAAGCAGGGTTATAAGTACCCTAAACCCTAAACCCCAAATCCTAAGCTTAGTTACCCTACCTATAACCCCACTTATAACTACCCCTGAACCTCCAAGTCTCATGACGAAAGTGAGTTGGCGCAGCTTTTTGTTTCCTCCTTGGGCAACTCCCAGGCATCCCTGGCCCACTCCCGGCTTGCCAAAGGTTTAACCTCTGTGCAGGAGTCCCATCAAGCCTTGGAGGTTCCTGGGTAGTTCGAAGTCGGTTCTAAGTAGGGTGCTTAAAACCCTACTTCTAACGCCCTAAACCCTAACCCCTAAACCCTAAATCCTAAACTACCTGTAAACCTCATAGAAAGGAAGGGCAAAGGATCCTGCCCAGGCCTTGATGGTAGCCAAGTCACGGCAAGAGTCGATCTCGCAGACTACTTGCAGCAGCAAGTTAACCTACTGGTTCTTTACCTATCCTGTACTTATGTACCCCTTCTCAGGGATTATACAAGGGCATATTTGGTACCTTATTAAACCCCTATCCATATATACATATATACATAAATATAAATATATATACTTGTACCCTGTTTCAGGATTCTATAGGGAGATATGAGGTACCTAATTCCCTCAACCACTACGAAGAACCAGCGGGTTAACTTTTCAAGTGAGCAGTTTGCCCTTTCTTCTTCCTGGGCACGAAGGGGGGGGGGGGGCATCCTGAAGATGTTGCGAAGCACGCTAAAAAACTTGTGCTTGCTTTAGGACTTCGGGTTTGGGGTTTAGGTTTAGGGTTTAGGGTTTAGGGTTTAGGGTTTAGGGTTTAGGGTTTAGGGTTTAGGGTTTAGGGTTTAGGGTTTAGGGTTTAGGGTTTAGGGGACTGACCACGAACATTGGCACTCCTCTCAGGGTGGTTTTGCCTTATCTGGGGAAACTAACCTCAGCCTCTTGCTTGCAAGGAGCAACTGGGTCTTCTGAACCTGAATCGCTCTTCGCTGTTCCTTTCTTCGCTGCTTCTTCGACTTCTCCTGAGAACACAGAAGGACAACATGCTGTTCCGATGCTGGTACCGGCCCAACCAGGCACGCGTTATTTGGGTAGTTCTCCAAAACAGGGCCCCTTTTTTTGAGGTCCTTTTCTATTAATAAGGGTGCCGCACTATATAGGGGACCCCGGGACTACTCAGTTTGCAGAGGGCTGAACTACGGCGAGCCATGAAGATGCCTGCATGCCATTTGGCTGTGTTCCAAGCTGAGGCCCTAAACTCTCCTGGAAGCCCCCAGAACCCTAAACCCTAAACCCCAAACCCTAAACCCTAAACCCTAAACCCTAAACCCTAAAAAAATGTTTGAGGCTTGGAGGCCGAAATCAAGCTCAGATGCCACTTCGACCTTCATCTTCGTGTCCTCCTCGGGGTTCATCTTGGGCGAAGCAACCTCCGAGGCTTCCCTAAACCCTAAACCCTAAACCCTAAACCCTAAACCCTAAACCCTAAACCCTAAACCCTAAACCCTAAACCTTCCCAAAAGCATCTTCAGACCATTTCGAGCCGAAGGGGTAAGAAACCTGAATCCAGCTCGGGGCCATGTCAGGCCGTACTGTACACCTATATTGACTGGGAGCGGCTTAGGGTTTAGGGTTTAGGGTTTAGGGTTTAGGGTTTAGGGTTTAGGGTTTAGGGTTTAGGGTTTAGGGTTTAGGGTTTAGGGTTTAGGGTTTAGGGTTTGTAGTAGGAGCCAAAAAACTGGAAACTCAATAGCCTCAATCCCTAAGAGTAAAGTATAGGGAATCCCAGAACCATTTAAAACGGTTTCCAACTTTTTGGGGTTTACTGTAGGAACGTGCAGACACTTTACTTTCTCCAGCCAGTGTCCTTCTTGCCACTCTCTGTACCGACAGCGTAAGGGACATTAGCAATTGCCCCCTTCAGCTAAGAGGTGTAGCCGTGCAACCCATAAAACGTAGTTGTCCCCCTTTAGATAAGAGGTGTAAAAAAGTGTAGCCCATAAACCTGTGGCTAGATGGCGGAAAGCATTGGCTAAACCCAAACCCTAGACCCGTTTTTTGTAAGCCCTGAACCCTAAACTTCAATCCTAAACCCTAAACCCCAAACCCCTAAACCCTGCCCACTCCCGCGCCTTCAAGATGGGAGAGGGTGCAGGCATGGCCTTGGGCGAAGTCTTCCCGACTTTGCCGAGGCTGATGGCTTGCTTCCTGACATCTGGTGTGGGGTCCCTAAAGCCCCCTAAGCCGGGGTTTAGGGTTTAGGGTTTAGGGTTTAGGGTTTAGGGTTTAGGGTTTAGGGTTTAGGGTTTAGGGTTTAGGGCTACTTGAAGGGTTTAGGGCTACTTGAAGGTTCATAGGTTGTTATAAGTAAGGTTACAGGTAACCTCAGTCAGGTTATAGCTTTAGTTACCTGCATATAACCAGACTTATAACAACCCCCAAGCACCCTAAACCTTTTACCACCCTTTGCTTAAGAGCCCCCAGAAATAATGGAATCCCTCTAGTGGCCTTATAGAGAAAGAAAAAAGTATACATATATATATATATATATATATATATAATTTCTTTTTTTTTTTTGGGGGGGGGGGGGGGGCTTCTTGCGGCCACGTGATGAGGACACAACTTCACAACTTCGTCGATCTTTGTCTCCCATGTCAGCCACACCCAGCATAACAGTATCACTTGAGATGCTCCCCCTAAAACTATATTGTGGTACCGCCTATTCTGATGCGAAAACTAAATTATAGTACCCCCCCCCCCATTATGATCCCTATGAAGGACTGCTAGTAAAAGGGGGAACATCCCACGGTAAGATTCCCACTGCAATGCTGATAGCGGCACCCTTTACATGAAGCCTCTCGGTGTGGAGTGCATTTCTGTCCCTAAACCCTAAACCCTAAACCCTAAACCCTAAACCCTAAACCCTAAACCCTAAACCCTAAACCCTAAACCCTAAACCCTAAACCCTAAACCCTAACCTACTGAGCCTCTTCTCCCGCTTCTGTGACTTTGTCAACTTTGGTGCCTTGGGCTCCTCGGATGAGAATGCTCCAACGCAGCGGAAGATACATGCACACATACACACATACATGCATACATATATACATGCATGTATATATATATATATGTTTAGTTATTTATGTATTTATATATGGCGTGTGATGTTGACGCTCGGCCCATGCGATCATGTCGTGCAGGACGTCGGCCAAAGCACCGAAGAAACGTCCATGTTCTGTGGCTTGCCGGCAGCCTTTTTCTTCTTCGCTTTCTCCTGAAACAAGGGCTACAAAATCTCAGAAACCTTCAAGAACTTCAAGGAGGGCCTTCGGGTTCGCAGATAATCCTCTCGGGTCTGCTACCCCTACTGCGGGCCTGGAGTACTGCACTTGTTCTCCTGCATAGAACAGACGACTCTAAGGCATCTGACGATCAAACTGCAGGCCTGTCACTGCAGAGGGACCCATGTGATGAGAATTGGTACTTGGAGTAGTTTATAACAGGAATATTTCCAAGTAGTTTATAACAGGAATATCAGGAGATGAGGCTGGTCATGTTGGTCATTCATGGAAGTTCTGTAGGCGCCTGCGTTCTGTTTGCTTCGCAATGCTCCCTGCAGGACTGGCGGTGCCACGTGGGAGCAGCATTGAGGTTGGCACATGAAGTGTCCGAGGCTAAATGGAAGAGCTCGATACAAAAACCCGAACTGCTAAACCCTGAACACCAGTTGTAACGGACCTGTCCAAGGTGTAGAGCTTCATCGGGATTTCAGCCTAAGTCTTACAGGGAGGGACCCCTGTAGTATGCTAACTCTAGTGAACTAAATCACTATTGCTACAACCCACTTGAGAGCCCTTATATCACTCTACTAATGACTTATAACCAGGCGCGCCCGCCTTGAAAGGAAACCCTACACCCTGAACCCTAAACCCTAAACCCTAAACTAAGCCTGATGGAGTGCCCGAAGGAGTTGCATGAATTGCTCAGTCGTCGCCAGGGCTCTTCTATGGACATGGCGGTGTACTTGGGCAGGTTGTTGACGACCTTCTTCACCGTCCCCTTGTACCTTGATTTTAGAGCTGAGAATGAGAGACATCCCCTAAACTACCCTTTTGCGCAGGCTTGTCCCAGCGCCCATGGTCGAGTACGTCGCTCCCTAAACTACCCTAAACCCTAAACTACCCTAAACCCTAAACCCTAAACCCTAACTACCAAGCGCCATGCCCCGAAGCTCCATGGGATGGTGAAGAAAGCACAAACTCTTTGGCGGAATCACTACATGGGTTTAGGGTTTAGGGTTTAGGGTTTAGGGTTTAGGGTTCAGGGTTGCCTCTAAATTAGGGCCCCTTCTTGGGGGTCCTATACATCTAGGTGGCCCAATCGCCATATCTTCAAGAAGGGCACCCTTTTCTGGTTCGGTTGCTTTACAAGAGAGCCTTGAGCCAAACAAAGGAAAAAGGGTACCACTGGGCTACCAAACGGACCCTAACTCAGAGAAATCCCCCCGAATACAGCTTGGCTGCTTGGGCCCATTGAACTTGCGGGCGCCCTTGCACTTTCCGTTCTTCACGTGGCGCTTCACCATGCTTGTGCGAGGCAGCGGGAAGACTTTGACCTCCCCTGCTTGCAACCCTAAATCGCAGTATATACTGACTGTGATGCACATTGACTCTATAGATGAACCCATACATACTAAAAACATTGTATAGATTATAGAAATTAATTATAGAGCATAACGTCGCTGAATATCTCGTAGTAGGTAATAGAGTACTAGGGACATGTGATGACATGCTTTGACATGGCTTTGCCTTCTTCGGCAGTGCTTGCATGTCAACCTCGCACCTCAAAGCACACATGACTGACTCTAAGCCCAAAACCCTCTTTTGCAACAGGCCTCACCCTAAACCCTAAACCCTAAACCCTAAACCCTAAACCCTAAACCCTAAACCCTAAACCCTAAACCCTAAGGCGTGTGAGTCGCTTGGAAGCTTTGTGTAGCATGATGGGGCAATGGGCATCTTGAGCCGAGGTTGGCAATTTTGGAGGGATGGGAGATGTGGCGGTTTCCGATCTTAGGGTTTAGGGTTTAGGGGTAACCTGTTGGGGGGGGGGGGGGGTCCCCTTAAGGGGTTCCATTCTATTTCGGATTTAAAGGAGTACCCCTATTTTGTTAAATACCGTGGTTCAAAGTCCGGTGCTGAGTTGTTAAATCTCTCTGCTGCTTCGAACTCTAAGGTAGGGGTTGGCTGCAACGACTGCGCTTTTGGGGGACACATAGCCTATCCTCCCCTTGGAACCTTAATTGCAATAATATTTTTAATGTCCTATTGGGTTTTACTTAAACAAAAATTATGAAAGAATTTCCAAGGGGGATATCGTAGCGAGGCTAGCCTCCCGGCTGAGAAGTCTTTGCGACGCGACATCCGGACGAACCCAATTTCCAACAGCCACGTGAGTTCCACCCTGGACCCTACTTGGAGGAGGGTCATGGGTAGGTATAAGTGGAGTTATCAGTAGGGGAACTCTAGTTATAACTGGCTGTAACCTTATCTAGGGTCCTGATAACCCTAATGATAACTACCCATGAAGCTCCAAGTATACACTCCACACTCCAAACATCCCTCTGCCGCCCCCCCAAACCCCAAACCCTAAACCCTAAACTCTAAACCCTAAACCCCAAAACCCTAAACCCCAAAACCCTAAACCCAAAACCGTAAACCGTAAACCCTAAACCCTGCACCCTAAACCCTCCCCCCAAGCCTTGAAACGAAAGGAACCTGCTGACGCCTTGTGTCTCCTGCCAGCTCGGAGGCCTGTCGGCCGGAAGTTAGGCTGAGACATGCCATGCTTGAAGGTTCATGGCTAGTTACAAGGTGTTTAGGGTTTTTTTTGGCACCCGACTAGCCACAGCACAGCGGGGTTATTAAGTTGGTCTCGGAGAACTCGAAAATGAACCCAGGCAAGACTTAGGCTCACCTTGGGAAATCGTCTTGGGCATTCAGGGTAGGAAATGATCGTCAAAGTGGTTTCCCGCATCCTCCCTCAACCAGATCTCTCGCCGAAAACATCAACCTCAGTTAAAACACAACAAACAAGCCCCGGACCCCGTTCAGGGAGGTGTGGGAGGTTAAAGTTCGAGCTTCCTCTACTCCACTCCAGTCAGGCTCGACGGCGCACGGAAGACACCCCCTATACTAAAACAACAATGTCAGAGAAGCCCTTCAAGCCCGACCACACCATGGCTGGCTCGACCCCATGGCTCCCCTTGCCATGCTCCGCTGTTGGCTCAGGAAGGCTTCGACAAACATGACAACCACAGATTATGACACTAAAACGTAAAAACGTTAACTAGGGGGTGGGTCAGCCACGTAGCGCAACGTCATGGGCACGGGATTTGCGCAGGCACTCCCCATGGCTTTTTGCGGATGGGCCGAGTCTCCAGGTCTCGAACCCTAACCAACCGTAAAGTCCTCAGTCCCGATTCGGCTCATCCTCCGTGGATCTGCGGGCTTTGAAATGTGGCCCTACATTGGTGCATCTCAAAGGTGAATCGCTTGGGGTTCACACAGGAGCAATTAGCTTCTGGGCACGCCTGTGGCCAGTAACTAGGTCATCGGTCTCCTCGCGATTCCCCCTCGTCCTGTGCATATAGGCTGCCAATCGGCCTTCATGCGGCTTGAAACGTGCCGCGTGTCGGACGTATGTACAGAAATTGGACTACAAAGGGGTCCCCGGGCGATCAATAGAACAAGGACTCAATTGGCAGCTACAGGCTTCACCGGGTTTAGGGCTGGGGGGGCTAGCAAAACCCAACAGTATCCAACATGAGTAACCTAAGAGTAGCGAGGCCCTGTGGCCCCCCCCTCACCCCGACTGGCCTTTGAAATCGCCAGCGACTACATCTTCAAGGTGAATCGCACGGGCACTTCCAAGTAAATGTCATATGGGCCCGCCTGTGGCCAGGGCGTAGGTGCAAATCTTCCCATGCAAGTCCCCCCGCGTGCGTGTAGACTGCTGTGCAGTCCTTGCAACGGGAAACATCGATCAGCGGGCCTTTCAGAGGGGCGCGCTGTGAGGCATCTCGAGGGAGAGTCATCCGAGCACCCAAGGATATAATCTCTAGGCCCGCCTGTGGCCGGTGAATAGGTACACCCTTCTCCCATGATTCTCCCGTTTAGCCATACATCCAGCCGGACAGCTTGGTGAGTGCGTGCAACTCAACATGAATTAAGAGTAAGGAAAGTAAATTTACTCAGAGCGAGTTGATGCATGGTCCAATTTCGAATTGTGGGGAGCTGCGAATTAGGTGATACAGTCGCCTACCTACTCTCTGCGGGAGTCAGGAAGGCTTGCATTGCGGGTTCAGCTAGGGATGTGGCCTAAGATTGAGAAAAAGTCTTCCCAGTCTTTCCTTGGGTCTCGGGCCTAAACCCCAAACTCCCAAGCCTCCTGAAAGCTGCCTTTGGCTTTCCAGAGGTCCCAGGACGGATACCAGAAGACGAAGTCGGCTCTGGGTTCTCAGCTGGCGGCTCGCCTGAACCCTCCTCTCCAGCCGCTGCGGCTGGCTCCTGCTCCTCCACACGCGGCTTCTTTGGCGGGGCCTGGAGGTCTTCAGGGATCAGCGTAGCCTCGAGCAAGCCGATGGACTCGATGGAAGTGCGGAAGGCCTGCTCCGGCAGATCTTGCAGATGTCGCATACTGGCCAGCAGCACATCGTTGGCGGTGCACAAGCAGGCAGGGTGCGCTCGAGACACGTGGTCGGCAATCAAGGTCGCGCATTCCCGAGCCTCTAACACCTTCAACTCCTCGTCACCCCGCGCGAGCCACTCCACCTCTACGTCTGGGGCGCCGGGTGCAGGCCCAAATTGGTTGACGATCTCTGACATCGTTGTCCCCAATGTCATAACACTGTGCTCTGAAGGGGCTGCTCGGCGATCTTGGAGCTCAGGCGCCGAGCCTAGGGCTTCAAGGTTTTCCTTCTTCAGTCGTATGGAGGAGGGGCTTAGGAGCAGTGGAGTTCAGCGTGTCAGGTACTTTCTTAGCATGACCCCAATCAAGCTGCAGGATCTGCAGGTGTCAGGATGAAGTAAAGGCTCCACGGGATTCGCTAAGGGTGCATGTACCTGGAGCCAAAATGGCTACGGAGGGTTTAGGGTTTAGGGTTTAGGGCTACTTGAAGGTTCATGGGTAGTTTTTAAGTAGGGTTCTAGGTACCCTAAAGAAGGTTATAACCAGTTGTAATGATAGTTACCCCAGATGTAACTACCCATGAACCTGCAAGTGAGGTTTCAAGCCTCTGCAGCACATTTCGCATTTCGGGGGTGGGGCGAGGTGGGGGGTTGTCCTAAGCCAGGGCTCATCTACATAGGTACCTTTAAAACACTTGCACAAGGCTTTCAGAAAGAAACCCCCTAAACCCTGAACCCTAAACCCTAAACCCCTTGTAATCTTAAATCCTGAAGCCCAAAGCAAGCAAAGCTCCGCTCTGCCCAGAACCTCAGAATACCCAAAACGATGGCCTGTCTACCCTGTTTGGGAGGGATGGCAGGTGTCGAAACCCTAAACCCTAAACCCTAAACATATTGAACTTGCAGTTTGTTAAACCTTAAGGTCTAGCGGATTCAGGAATCCAGGGTTCAGGGCCTTTGAGTTAAACACTCTCCTCTAGTGTCAGTACCTTCTTTTGGGAGATTCTAGATTCTAGTGTTGTGGGGGCATTTAGAGAAAATGTGTGTATATGTCTATATACATATATATGTATTAATGGAGGGTACCCCTATTTCAGGTAAACTCAAACCTCGGACCTTGCGGGTCGCATATCGGATCTGCGGCTCGCTGGTCACCCGCCAGAGGCGCTCCTGGGGGGCGAAGGTTTCGCGTTGCACGCCTAGCTGGTCTCTACCCTGAATCTGCACAGCCCGAAGAAATTTTAGCTGAATGTCATGAAGTTGGGGTGCGGCGCGATCCCGCCCGTGTACGCTCCAGCACTTTTCGTCATTTTCAGGTGTGGAAAGAGGTTTTCGCGCTTCTCCCACTGGTTCAAACCAAGGCAATGTCTGTGCGTAACATGCCAGCACGATGATAGCGTCCATTGCCATGTTGGAAGTGCTTCCATTGGCCAAACAATCCATGCGCGCAGGATGATAACATCCACGTGGTCAGTGCTGCAATCAGTGCAGTTTTGCAAGATTGTTGTTTCGTCATCGCCGACAGGCGTACTCAGACAAGCCGACAGAGGATGCGGCTGCCTGTGACCCCGAAATCGGCCTTTTGAACATATGCCCTTCTTGGAAATCACACGCCTGCCTAAGTCTTGTGCATGTAAGCAGAATTAAGCAGGCGCGCAATGATGTCTCGTCACGGGCGGCAAAGCGCCACTCACCACATTGTTGGGGCAAGTCGCGAAAAAATTGATGCTAAGCCCAGGTTAACCTCAGTTGTTTAGAGATTTCGTGCTGCTTTTGAGTGCCCGAAGCTGCTCGAAACACGACCGAAAGGAGGAGTCTACTAACCCAGCATCTTCACCGCCTACTGAAAGTCAGTCCTTCTGCCGTTCCAGCTGGTGCTGCAAGTCTTCGATGGTCTTCGCCTGGTCCTGGATCTGCTGCCTTTGCCTCATGGCTGGGTTGCCAGTACAGGGGCTCGGGCCCTTCCTGCCCGAGAGGTGACTGCAAGAACCCTAAACCCTAAACCCTAAACCCTAAACCCTAAACCCTAAACCCTAAACCCTAAACCCTAAACCCTAAACCCTAAACCCTAAACCCTAAACCCTAAACAAACTGCTTGGACAACTCACACCGTGGAGGTTCATGGCGAGTAAGTAAGTAGGGTTATCAGTAGGGGACCTATGCTTATAACCTTACATAGGGTAGTTATAACCCTACTTATATCTACCCATGAACCTTCAAATAAGGGTCTCCTTCCTGGAGTGGGACTGGATGCCTGAGCTAGTAAGATGTTGCTTCGACTTTGGCCGGATGGTGGGAACTGACCACCCTGCACTTTGCTAAGGGCTGGAGTTTTGAGCGTCTAGGGGCCATCAACTCTGCCATGTGATTTAAGTAGCCAGTCCGGCTACATCTACCGCAATTCTTGGCGAGAGTTCGAGAACACCCAAAAGCGCTAAACTATCCAAATTTAAAACCTCCTAAGAAGTTGAAACCTTAACGCCCTGAAACAATCAGACTCAAGCCATAAAATGACCCCTGCAAAACTTTAGCCCTAAAGCCCGAAACACAAACACCTAAACCCTAACCCTAAGCCCCACAAGCCCTACAACACCCAACAAAAATGACAAAACCCTCAAACCAAGGATGGCTCTTAAAACCGAAAAATCTTCTAAACATGATCCTCCTAAACCCAAAAAGAGAAAAATGAAATACTCCGAGAGCCTACGTAGAAACACCCATATACTAACAGTCCTTAGTAGGGATTATAGTGTCCCCTATTATAATCCCTACTAACACCCCCAACCCTAAACAATGAACCCTAAACGCTAGGGTGTCTAAGCATGATCGCCCTAAAGCCCGACACCGGAACTCCCCGCGCCTGAGTGCCTCAGCGGCACTGGCCTCGCGCGAGGCCAGGAGTGAGAGGCGGCGCCTGGGCCGGGACCCTAAACCCTAAACCCTAAACCCTAAACCCTAAACCCTAAACCCTAAACCCTAAACCCTAAACCCTAAACCCTAACCCTAAACCCTAAACCCTAAACCCTGAACCCTAAACCCTAAACCAGGGGTTTCGGGTTTAGGGTTTGGAGGCTGGGGAACGTTAGGAAACTTTGGGGATTTTGAGAAACCAATGTTTGGGGGGGCGGGGTTCTTTTGGGGTTTCGAGGGTGTTTTTGCGGCAGGCTCAGAAGCTTGAACCCTAAACCCTACACGCCAAGGCCTGTAGACTTTCTAAGGTCTGTAGATGGCAGCTTTAGTACCAAGGGAGCCTAACAGTAATATTAAAAGGGAAATAAGAGCACTTTAAGGGGCCTTCAAGGGTGGCTACCACTGAGATGCATCTTCTGTTAGTCCTACCGGTTCCTAATCCCGTAACTTGGTATATAAGAGGACAGCAGGTGCCTCAGTCCCTTCTTAGTCTTCCCACTCGTACGCAACGTCATGGGCATGTTTCGTGCTGATGGTGGATGTGAAGCCCAATGATGCTGCGCAGCCCAATTGCTCGTCATGTGCACAGCGAGGATGTCCCTACAACAAAGCGTCAGAATATGAACCAAAGCCAGCCCTTCAAGTCAAACATCAACGTTGGCAGCCTCAGAACCGCTACTAAGCCGCCCTCGAACCCGAAAGATTAAGGACTTCAAGACCAGGTAACATACCCCGAAACACCAACTCTTTGACACCGAACCTTGTAGCGAAAGGCTAAAGCCAAACCTCGTATGTTTAACCTTCTACTTGGTAGCCCAGTAAACATATCATGGTAAGGGCACCCTTTTTGTTCTTGGTTACTTTACAACCCAGAACCAATAAAAAGGGTAAAGGGTACCACTGGGCTACCGAGTATAACTCTGTGAATCTCCTTTCCAGCTCCAAGAATCTCCAACTCCACCTCTGCCCTGCGGTTGCAGTCTGCCAGCTGGCTGTTCACACGATCTTCCTGGGTTGCCACTTTTGGGTGTCCCCCCTGAACCCTAAACCTAAGACCCTAAGTTGGGCAACTCCCAACAGCCGAAAAAAGTTGGGTTTCTGTCTCTAGAGGCGGGGGGCCATTTGCCACCCCGGAACCCTCGGAACGGAACGGAACAGAACTTGACGATCTTTTTCTTGCTGGCTGTTGGGTTGCACAGCTGGGCTAATAGGTTGTGCATCCTAGGTGCATGCTGCCCAGTAGGTTAAGGGTTGAGGTACCCCCCCCCCCCGCCAAATTTCAACCTAGGTGTTCCTCGTTTCTAAGCCCTTTAACCAACGTTTGTATAGTTAGGGGGCTTCTCCTTGTAACCCACTACATCCTACGTAGTAAATATCGGGAGGGTCTCTTCAGGAAGGGGCCAGCACCACCCTAAACCCTTTTGCAACCCAAACTCCACTCTTGCCACCCTAAACCCTAAACCCTAAACCCTAAACCCTAAACGGCCCAAAGAGCCCTACTGCCCGAAACCCCAAATTCTCTTCCAGGGGGCGCGAAGCTGGAGGCGAGCTCGGAGCTCCGACTTCTGCCTCTCCACTTCTTGCCTGCTTTCTGAGTAGGGGTAGGGTTTAGGGTTTAGGGTTTAGGGTTTAGGGGTTTAGGGGTTTAGGGGTTTAGGGGTTTAGGGGTTTAGGGGTTTAGGGGTTTAGGGGTTTAGGGGTTTGGGGGTTTGGGGGTTTGGGGTTTAGGGGTTTGGGGTTTGGGGTTTAGGGGTTTGGGGCACTTGAAGGTTCATGGGTAGTTCTAAGTAGGGTTGTAAGTACCCTTCAGAGAGTTAAAAGTGTCGTTACCCTACTTGTAACCCTACTTATATCTACCCATGAACCTCCAAGTAGAGTCTAGGGTTGATTGGAACCCTGATGAGCAAATCTAATGTTTGCTGTTGCTCGGAATCCATGATGCCGTTTCTTAGGAATGTTATAGAAGCCAACCATAACATTAACATAGTAAACATATGATCAAAATTCCCGTAGTTCGAGGCTTGTAAAGGCTCCGTCCCATCACTTATCGATATGCAGCCTCTCACAGTTTACTCGGACCTCCCTTTCTGAAGCCTCAAGCTTCCCAAAAAACGCCCTAAACCCTGCAAACACTAGACTTGCGAAACCCTAAACCCTAAACCCTAAACCCTAAACCCCTTTGCAGCAGGTCTGAACCCGAAACCCTTTTTCCTCAAGACCCTCAACCCTCGCAACCTCTCCCCAAATCTAGGGGATAGGATTAGGGGGACCCTTGGGGATGTAGACCCTCTGAATAAGGCCCCTGCTTAAGAGAGTCAGAAGAGGGCTCAGAAGGGGTTCCTGTTTAAGGGTCCCCCTTATCCTACCTAGGAAAATCGCATGGGCTGCTGTCGACTGACCTGCACTCCTCAACCAGATGCTGGCGCTGCGATTCAAAGGACTCCTGGTGGGGGTTTAGGGTGTAGGGTTTAGGGTTTAGGGGTACAATGGGAGCTTTGGGAGGTCTTGGCCCCAAGGGGGTAAATTTCTTCAATGCCACCAGTGGCTAAACGTTCAGCCTTGGCCAGACTTGGTGGGCCAGTGGGCATATTCTAGTAAGGGTACACTTTTTTTGGTGTAGAGTTTAGAGTTTAGGGTTTAGGGTTTAGGGTTACGTTTATAAATTTATAAGGGGACCCGTAACCACCAAGTTACACCAGGCACCACCCCACTTTGAAGACTTACTGGGACACGGCCTCAGCCTACTCTACCAGAAGCTTCGGTTCCTTGCGATATTCCAGCATCTTCCTCCCTAGGCGGGAGTACATCCTAAACCCCAAGCCCCAAAACAAAGGCACAAACCCCATGGAGCCCCCTTGTAAAACCCCAGGAGCCCTATAAACCCTCGGATCCCGATGGCCCTAGTCTCTACCGAGATTCAAGGGGCATATGAACCCTAAACCCTAACCCTAAACCCTAAACCCTAAACCCTAAACCCTAAACCCTAAACTCTAAACCCTAAACCCTAAACCCTAAACCCTAAACAGGTATACCTATGAAACCCAACATAAAGCCCAGAAAGCCGCAGGAGAGAGCCCCTCGCCACGGTGTTGGCTCTGACTTAGGCGAGGCTCAGCGGTTCTCTGCACATCGCCTGGCGCGCTGGAAGGGTGCTATCAAACCATCTACTCAGCCCTACAAAAGCCCTTTTCCAAAGCCTAAACCCCAAACCCTGAAAAAGAGCGAAAACTTGATCCTGTAAGCCCCAAAACCCTATAAGGGTTGAACCTTTCATTTTATAACTTCCATCCCTCCCCTCCCGGCTTCCTAAACCGATATGCCCTAAACCGAAAATCCCAACCTAGAGTGAATTTGGCGAAACTTATTAAACATCTAGGTGTTTTCTGTTGATTTCTCTAAATTATGGCCCCTTTTGCGGTCCTTACTAGAAGGCGGCCCCTCTTATTTAGGGTATCCACAAAGGGACAATCCTTTAGAGAACTAGGAACAGATAAGGTTTATGACCCATGGAACTGTGGTTTCTTGTTGAGAAACCTTACCCCAAGACAGCTAACCCTCACCAAAAATGGGAAAATGGAAGCCCGCAGGGTTACCCTAAACACTAAACCCTAAACCCTAATGTTGCACCTGCTTTAGTATTGGCCCCCCCTTTAAAGACAATTTGGCTGAGTTATTCAGGACACCCTGACTGTTTGGAAGCCCCTCTTCAAAGACAAACAGCTCCCGAAATCCGAATTTTTTTTGAGGATTTGGGGCTTGTTTCGGCCCGGAGGCTCCGGCTTAAAGCCGGGCCTTATGATGTTAAAGGCTAACATTGTGATTTTTAAAGGCCGACATCATGCATTCCAACCGGCCGGAAACCATTAATTCATTTCGTTCAATCCGGCAAGGGGTGGTCCAGGAGCCCCCTTCGGCCCCGAATAATGGCACTGATTTGGGACCCTGTTTTAGGTCAAGGCCCCGGCCCGGAGGCTCCGAATTTGGATGCCTTGGTCTCTTGGCTTAAAGCCGGGCCTTATGATGTGATTTTAAAGGCCGACATCATCCATTCCAACCGGCCCGAAACCATTAATTCCCTTTAAGAAACCATTTGAAAAAATGGTTTCGTTCAATCCGACAAGGGGGTGGTCCAGGAGCCCCCCTCGGCCCCGAATAATGGCACTGATTTGGGACCCTGTTTTATGTCAAGGCCCCGGCCCTGAGGCTCCGAATTTGGAAAAAAACCTATGGATCCTTTCTAAATTCATATAAACTCATCCCGGACCCCTTTTCGATTCGCGCGGCTCCCTTTTAGATTCATATAAGCTCATCCTTTTAAATTCATATGGATCTCTTTTAAATCTATCTAAACTCCTCCCTATTAAAATCATATAAAATGCCGGGCCCGTTTACAGAGGTCACAATCCAGCCTCGACTGTTCAGGGGAGGGGGGGGGGGGCCCACACTAAAGAGGGTGCAACCCTAAACCCTAAACCCTACACCCTAAACCCTAAACCCTAAACCCTAGACCCTAGACCCTAAATCCTAAACCCTAAACCCTGCACAGTCGCGGCCTTCGCGGCGCGCCAGCTCGGCGCTGCGTAGCTCGGCGTCGGCCAGGAGCTTCTGAGCTGCGACCTCTCAGGGTTTAGGGCTTAGGGCTTAGGGCTTAGGGTTTAGGGTTTAGGGTTTAGGGCGACCTCTCCGGCTTCTTAAGTGTATCCTCCTGGTTCTTCGTAGGGAATGATGGAATTACTTGGAGGTTCATGGGTAGTTAAAAGTGGGGATATACGTCCTGCAACTCTACTTATAACCGTTTTGGGGGCAATAAATAACCCTACTTAGAACTACCCTTGAACCTCCAAGTAGGGCCCTATAATTTGGGGTTTAGGGTTTAGGTTTTCTATATACTCTTTAAGAGACTATATAGGGTACCTCATTCCCTCATTCTGTAATAAGAACCAGCCAATTGTCTCTTGAAACTTCCTGGGTACTAATCAATGCTGACAGTAATTAGACATTTCTAGATGCATGCTCAAGACTTGCACAATCTAAAAACATTTGCTTACATGCACTACAACTGTATATACATAAGGTTCAACAGTAGCATGAACAGAATAATGTGAACAGTATTGTTCAGGGCCATGACGTTAGGGCTTCGCACTGGGCATGAACAGGCCATGAAACTTCGCTTGGTTTGGTCCAGCGGCGGTTTAGGGTTTAGGGTTTAGGGTTTAGGGTCTAGGGTTTAGGGTCTAGGGCATCGTATCTGCGGCTTCACTCCCTTGGAAGCCGAGCTGGGGATGCCTTCCTCCTGCATGCCACTGCAACTTCCCCAGCTCCTTCAGTTATCCCTCCTGCTCTGAACTTGGCTGCACTTAGGAGGGTAGCTATAAATTAAATTTCTATCTGCCTTATTAAGAAACCCAATAAGCCCAAAAAGGCTAAAGATCTAAAGTTGCAGTAAAGCACCACAAAGTAAATAAACCCTATACCCTAGACCCAAGACCCTTTTTGCAGCAGGACTCCTCGCCGCTGCCTCGCCCTTATGCCCCCGCAGCCCAGGACAACCAAAGACCCAAGACCCTAAACCTTGAACCCTGCACCTAAGCAACTGGCTAAACAGATGGCGCAAATTGAAGAAGTCGATCCGGGGGATCACGAGGCCTCGAGTGAACGCACTTGGAGGCTCATGGGTAGTTCTAAGTAGGGCTCTAATAGTCTAAGTGCCCTAAGTAAGGTTAGAAATATAGTTGTCCTACTTATAACCTTCTTGCAACTACCCATGAACCTCCAAGAAGCAAGCAGCTTTTTCACAGCAGCCAAAAGCAGCGAACTCACGGTTTCGGCACAGTCGAGACAGCCTCAATGTTTTTAACGAAGGCTTGTCCTGTTGCTTCGTCCGGATGAATCGCAGCTTCGGTCGACTTCCCGACATGTTCCCTTCCTTTGACGTGCCTTCTCGCAACCACCAAAAGGGGTCAACTTTCCATGTTGCTTGTAGGTTTCGCATTCTAAAGAGGATGGTTACCATTGTAACGTTAAGGGTGCGCTTCTGTAGTTCAAAGTTCAGGAAACGAATGAACAAGGGGTTCTAGTTTAGGCCTTAGGGCTTAGGTTTGAAACATCCATAAACTCAACAAATGGGTAGTTCTCTAAATTAGGTCCCTTTTCAGGGGGTTCCTTGTGTTAAGGGTGCCGTATTGTTTAGGGGACACAAAGTGCAGAACTAACCCTAAACCCTAAACCCTACTGCGGGGGGTTAGGGACTCTTTTGGTCGCTGACCTCCTTGGCGGATGCCGATCGGATGATCGAGGAGAGCGCCCGCCCCTCCGTGGTCAATGCCTCGACTCAAAGCAGCGAGGGGCCAGAGCTTGGTAACAAACCACCCCAAACCCTGTCAACCCTGTAAACGCTGTAAGCCCCAGAAACGCTGAAACCCCCCCCAACAAGAACGCACCCAAACCCTGAACCCTGCAAGCGCAAAGTACACAAAAGCCTATAGGCTTTCTCAAAACGCTTCTGAGCGAGGCGAAAAGAAAGCAAGATCCAACGAGCCCCCCCCCCCCTCTCGCTCTCTCTCTTTCTGTCTCTCTCGCTCTCTTTCTCTCTCTCTCTCTCTCTCTCTCCCTCTCTCTTTCTCTCCCTCTCTCTCGCTCGCTCGCCCTCTCACTCTCTCTCTCTCTCTCCCTCTCCCTCTCGCTCTCTCTCTCCCGCTCTCTCCCTCCCTCTCTCTCTCTCTCGCTCTCTTGCTGTCTCTCTTTCTCTCTTCCAATCGCTCAGTAAATGCCACGCTCTCAGGAGGGCCCATAAAATTCCAAAACCTTCACATCCTAAACCCCGAGACCTGTAAACCCTAAACCGCAAGTAGTTTTCTGGAACCCAACATCCTTCCTAACAGAAAGGATGCAGCTACAAAGGAGCGGCAAGAAAGCCGAAGACCCACCTCAAGTGCATCCACTCCTACTTCTGAGGGCGGCGCGAGAACGAAATTCCTTCCTGCTTTAGTATGAGAAGGACGATGTATCCTCAGGGCCTAAAGCCTTCAGAATGTAGAATACCTTAACCCTTAAACCCTGAAACCCCACAAACCCCAAAAACTAAAAAAACTCTTAAAACCCTAGAACCCTGAGACCCTGAAACCCGTAAACCCTTAAGCCCTTAAACCCTTAAACCCTTAACCCCTGAAACCCTTAAACCCTAAACTTAGAGCCCCAGGCAAAGCATACCACCGTCTCCGGCCTGTTCCTTGCGCTGCAACTGCAGGCGCAGCTCCTCGCGGTTTTCTTTTTTTGGGGATTGAGGTTTGGGGTTTGGAGCTTGGGGTTTAGGGTTTAGGGTTTAGGGTTTGGAGTTTGGGGTTTGGAGTTTAGGGTTTTGGGTTTGGGGTATGTGAGGGTTCTAGAATTGAGGGTTCGAGGTCACGAGGGTTTGGGGGCTTGAGGGTTTGGGGGCTAGTAGGGTTTGGGAAAGTCATCTTGGCGAATGTGTCAGCGAAGGAGGGAGGCACGAAGCTGAAACTTGTTAACGGCCCACCCTAAAGCCTAAAGCCTCAAGCCTAAACCTCGAACCCTAAACCCTAAACCCTAAACCCTGAACCCTAAACCCTAAACCCTAAACCCTAAACCCTAAACCCTAAACCCTACCCTGAACCCTGAACCCTGAACCCTAAACCCTGATCAAAAGCTAACCGGAGCCTAGTCTTTAGCAACAGGCGGCCAGGAGCTTACAAAGCTCATTGGTTCCCCTACTACCCGGTTTAGGGTTTAGGGTTTAGGGTTTAGGCCCCGTATACCCCTCCCCCCCCTAGCTTCCCCCCATACTTCAGCTAAGCCCTAAGCCTTAACCTAGGTTCCCCCCAGAATTGAGGAAGCTTAGGGGTATCTAAGCGTAATTTGGGTTATTTAACAGGGGAACCTAGGGGGGGGTAGCCCTCAACCTATCCCTAAACCCTAAACCCTAAACCCTAAAGAGGGGGGTAGTAGGGGAACCCATGAAAAGCGCTGTTGCAGGGGAAACTCCTCCGACAGTGCGCTCTGCTCCTGCGCCTTCACCTGGCGACAGCCAAGCCCTAAACCCTAAACCCCAAACCCCAAACCCGAAACCCTAAACCCTAAACCCTAAACCCCTACACCCTAAACCCCAAACCCTAAACCGCCTGAGGACTGAGAGGATGACGGAGGAGACTCGGAGATTCATGGGCAGTTATACCTTGGGGTTACACAAAAGGCAGGGAAACTGGAGGTCCCTGAGGTACAAGAGCTTGCAGCCTTACTTAGGGTTCAGGGTTTTAGGTTTTAGGGTTTAGGGTTGAGGGTTTAGGGTTTAGGGTTGAGGGCTGAGGGTTTAGGGTTTTGAACAATGGAAACATGGCAAAGCGGAAGGATTGGGCAAACGTGCGTTGCAGCTCGATCAGTACCTCAGCCAGCTTGGGCCAGAATGGTCAAGGTTGCATTCTCTACTTGCGGCCGTTGGCCGGCACACACGCACGCATCCCTAAATACAAAAAGCCCCGCCCCAAAACCCGGTTCGGCAGTCGCCCCTCTTAATATTTCTACCAAATACATTGGGGGGGGGAGGACGCCTCAAACCTAGTAGCCCTAAAGCTTGAAACCTGCTCTATGACTGAGGCAGCAAGCCAGAAGGACGGGATGTTTGGATAAGACCCCCACTTCCCCCTTCCCCCCCTCTTATGCTAGAAACCTGTTGCTCCTTTTTTTCGTATGCTATGCCGGGGGGGGGGGGGGGAGTATATACATATGAAAGTATGTACATACAGTATGTATGTATGTATGTATGTATGTGCAGGCGTATACTATGGATGTCATGAATGCCTACTACCTAGGAGACGTCAACAAAGGTGCCTCCAGTGCCCGCACTTTGTCGGACAGCTCCTGCAGCATGTTCGCAGGTGGTGGGTTTAGGGTTCAGGGAAAAACCAAGCAAAAGCAACATGAGTCCCAACTTGCATCATAGACCATCATGGTGAGGACACCTGGTGACAAAGAAGCCCTGAAGTCGTTTGAAGCAAATTGCAGCTAGCTTGGCGCGCTGTGGGCCTCAATATCACGTTGCACAAACATGTTCGGGCTGCATTCGAACCCCTCTCTTCAGAAATGTTGACTCTTGCCATGGAACTGAGGGGGGGGTTGATCTACATGATTAGCCCTTTTGATAGACAGCTCACAATAATTGTCATGGGCCCCCACGCAAGGTTTATCCGGTTGCTTGGGAGCCTCCGTGGCTCAAGACCCTGTGGCTTAAGGTTCAAGACTTCTCGGAGCACCTGCGCAAAAGATTCACGTGGTAGCCCAGTAAACATATGATAATAAGGGCAACCTTCTAAAGGTTGGTCACTTGACAAGGGAAACATGAACTCGAAAAGGGAAAAGGGTACCGCTGGGCTGCCAAGTTCGTAGGTGTTTAGGGTTTAGGGTTTAGGGTTTGGGGTTTGGGGTTTAGGGTTTAGGGTTTAGGGTTTAGGGTTCGGGCGTCACCCCTGTTGTCGCGCTCCCGCTTTCGGGTTTCGGATGCTTGGGTTGAGGCTGTGGGAATAAAAACTTACAGGGTTTTGGTGTATGTTCTTTTTTTGCAAACTCTTGTCGCCGACTGTTTGTCGCAGAGCCGTAGTATAACCCTCGCACAGGAACATTCCCCTAAACCCTAAACCCTAAACCCTAAACCCTAAACCCTAAACCCTAAACCCTAAACCCTAAGCCCTTTACTGGCGATGTACTTAATGTACTTGCTTTCTATCCATGGACCTTCGGGACCTTCGAAGCCTTCAAGTAGACCGATACTCGAAGGTTCATTGGTAGTTCTAAGTAGGGTTCTAAGTACCGTAAAACCCTAAACCCTAAACCCTAAACCCTAAACCCTAAACCCTAAACCGCAAAAAATCATGAAACCGCCCCACCTCCGCCTGGGCCATCAGCAGAGCCATAGCCTTGGACCGATCCTCGGAGCCCTAAACCCTAAACCCTAAACCCTAACCCCTAAACCCTAAACCCGAAAACCCCTAACCCCTAAGACCCTAAGACCCTAATTCTCAGGACACCTGATCCGAAACATCCTCTTCTACACTGCCCACCCGCCTACATCACCAAAAAAACAACAACCCTTTCACACAAGGCAACCCCCTCCACTCTGCATACTCTCCAGCCCTGTATGCGCGTGCTCGCACAGAGGCAAAGAGCTCCGCAGGCATGCTAAGTAGCGCAGTCCCCCTCAAAGCCAATAGTCCCCTTAAAGTCTAAGAAGTTCTATATGGGTTGTTGCTAAAATTAGATTCCCTTTTCGGGTACCCTAAATATTAGGTGCCGTATTATAATAGGGATCCAAAAAGGGACCATAATTTTGACAACCACCCATATAAGGGCTCTCTACCATTATAGTCCCTTAAAAAAGGCTTGCGCGTTTACATAGGAAAATCATCTGTAAGTTACCTATCTAGATTCTAGATCCAAGAGTAAGCTAGGAATAAGAAGGGTGCCCTTATTGGTTTACAGGAAACCTTAACCCTAAACCCTAAATTCCCTAGTAAGAACCAGTGAGACGAAGCACCGCAAGCTGCCCCTCCAGGTGGGTCACGGAGTCAGTGAGCTGGCCTGGGGGGGAACTCAGGATCATCTCCTAAACCTTAATTCAAACCTCAACCCTCAACCCTCAACTCTCAACGCTCAACCCTAAACGCTAAACCCTAAACCCTAAACCTAAGCCCTGCCCAGAAAGGGCGGGAGGTACAAGGCCGGATAGAGTTTAGGCTCTGGTGTGCTTCTCATGAGGCAGATAGTCATTAGGGTAGTAGGACAATTAGGGTTTAGTGGGGTTAGATTGTCCAAGGTTGTCGTTGAAGGAACGCTTCTAGACTTGGCTGCACACAGGAGGGTAGAAATAAATTATATTTTTAGCTGCCTTATTAAGAAACCATAAGACCAACAAGGCTAAAGATCTAAAGCTACAGTAAAGCACCACAAAGTAGAGAGACTTCAATCCATCCGAATTGCTTGCAGCCCTTTGACGTACTCCAAGCAGCAAAAACTCCTCCACCCCCAACACGTCCTGCGCAAAACGAAGCTCGACGTTCGAGAATACAGCCCGCAAAACGCTGAACCTAAATCCTAAACCCTTTTTGCAACTGGACTGCGAACAACTGCCGCGAAAACCCAAACCCTAACCCTAAACCCTAAACACGGAACCCTGAACCCCAAACCCCAAGCCGCCTGAATGGCGTCTCTCTCGCTCCAACGCTTCAGCAGCGAGATGCCTCTGAACCCAAAGACTCAAGCCCCAAAAAAGACCTTTAGGGTTTAGGGTTTAGGGTTGAGGGTTGAGGGTTCAGGGTTCAGGGTGGAGCTCAAAAAAAGCTCGACCCAAGAGTCACCTAGGCACAAAAGGGTACCCTTCTTGGTCGAAAAGGGAACCTAACCCCGGGCCGACTCTGGGTCCTAGTAACCCTAAACCCTAAACCCTAAACTAAACTCTGAACCCTCAGACTGCAAAGGCGTTTGGCGCTCAGGAGGGGCTGAGGGCTTAGGGTTAGGGTTTAGGAACTTCCGCGGATTGAATTTGTGGGCTTTGCATGGCTTCGCCTGCCTCTCCCGCTGACGCATGGCCTCCGAGGCCGCTGCCTCAAGGTTCGGTTAGGGTGTAGGGTTTAGGGTTTAGGGTTTAGGGTTTAGGGTTTAGGGTTTAGGGTTTAGGGTTTAGGGTTTAAGGCTTACTCAAAACTTTAGAATTTCTAAACCCAAACCCTGCCAGGCGAGAGCCTCGTCGCCAGCACGCCTCCGCTCCATGGCGGCCGATGCCTCAGCCGCAAGCGCACGCGCCTGCGGCACGGTGAACGGTACAATTTCACACTTGCTGCCCTTTCCTTGCGTCGAAAACCACGAGCAGGTGCCTATACTAACTGTGATGAGGCACCTATTGCTTAAGTTACAGTACCAACATGCCTAAGTTACAGTGCCAACAACCCAATCCAAGGCCCAACAGCGCTACACAAGTAGCCGGCAACTCCCTGCAAGCGCTTCAATGTTGTCATTTTGGTATGTGGCTCTGGAGCCTTGAAGCACTCTCGCGTTGCTCAGGCCATGATTCAACATCAAGGCCTTCCCTAGGCCTTCCTGTGGAGGACTCCGGACCTCTGAAGAAATTGGGTGCTTTCGCTGACTTCGGCATATCGCCCACCTGAAGGCCAAGTACCCTGAAGCCCCTAACTAGGATGGCCCTTAGAACCCTCTGAAAAATGTTCTGAATATGACCCCCTTAAACCCAAGAAGAGAAAATATGGAAAATATCCTAAACCCTAAACCCCAAACCCTACACCCAATAAGGAAAAATACAAAACATCCCAAGCACCTACCTAGCAAAATTCAGGCTCCTCCCACTGCGCGGCTGCTTCTTCCAGCACCGCCAGCCTTGGCTCTGGTCACCCTGAACACAGAACCCAGAACCTAGGGTTTAGGGTTTAGGGTTCAGGGTCTAGGGTTTAGGGCTACTTGAAGGTTGATGGGTAGTTGTAACTAGGGTTACAAGGACCGTAAGGTTATAAGTATAGTTACCCTACTTGACTCCTGGAATGCCCATGTCCCGCCTCACTAGGAGAATGAAAACTTACATGTGCAAAGCCATGCAGGCCTGCGGCGTGGCCGTGGCCTGCGTCCCTAAAACCAATGTCCACAAAGAGTTCTTGGGAGGAGATGTTGCTGGCATTGTAGGGCGGAAGAAGGTCTCCTACCCTAATGCGTTGTGGGCCCTCTTCCTTAGTGATCAGACCAGGTTCGTCCTTAACGGTTCAAGGCAGGCTAATGCTCATTGGATCCCAAACTTTCACGCCCTACTCCAGTAATTCCTTTTACGGCAGCTTGGTTGCATTGTACACAGCTTAATTGGATGAAACTCTGATGCTCGTGCGGCAGAGGAGTGAGTGTCTGTAAAAGTTACTTATAACCCTACTGTTAACTACCCATGAACCTCCAAGTAGAACCTCAACCCAAAACTTAATCCCTGGTGGGTTCCTAGTCGTAAGCCACAAAACGTCCAACATCCTCAACTCCAAAACCAGCGCATCAAATAATGGCTTCGGGGTGGTAGTCTCCTGCAGTTCATAGATAACTAGCGATGCTTTGGGGGTCTTTGACGAACCCTCAACCCACCCTCCCTCCCTCTGCCCCTCCCTATGTATCAGAAACGCTTTTCACAAAACCCTAAACCTTAGTAGGTGCGTAGGCCTCTTTAACTGTTGGGCATCCCGCATGGTTCAGGAACTATATATAATATTCCTCGATCTATATATAAAAGTTCTCAGAACTATATATAAATTTTCCAGCAGATGATTCGAAATCGTTCCAGATAGTCCGGAACCGCTCGGAACCGTTCTGGACTATATATGAGCCCGACGTTTATAAATGGTTCGGAACGGTTCCGAGCGGTTCCGGGCGACTTATAACCACTGTGGAGCTATTGTTGCGACTTTGATTTGAGCGATGGTCGGCGATGGTGTCTCGCAACACGGTTACAAACAGTCTAGAACGGTTCCGAGCGGTTCCGGACGATTCATAAATAGTTCGGCCAGTTTTATAAATAGTTCGGGGGAGCTTTGTGTATAGTTCGGACGCATGAAATCTGTCCCAACAGACCCATGCCCATAAAGAGGCCCATGCACCCACTAATCTAGACCCTAAACCCGTTGTACAGCAGGCCTCGGTTCACAGCAGCCCGCTAGCCCTAAACCCTAAACCCTAAACCCTAAACCCTAAACCCTAAACCCTAAACCCGCAAACAAGCCTAAGCGTTCTGGGCCAGGACGTGCCTCGACTCGACTTCGCTTCGGCGACGCTCTGCCTCGCCCAGGGCCTCCTTGGGGGGGCAGGTGTGTGGGGTTGTTGGGGTTTGGTAGGTTTCGTTGGGGTTTAGGGTTTAGGGTTTAGGGTTTAGGGTTTAGGGTTTAGGGTTTAGGGTTTAGGGTTTAGGGTTTAGGGTTTAGGGTTTAGGGTTTAGGGTTTAGGGTTTAGGGCTTAGGGCTTAGGGTTGAGGGTTTAGGGTTTAGAGTTCAGAGTTTAGGGTTTCGGGATTGGGTTCTCGTGCAAGGCTTCGGCTTGAGGGTGTTTTGTGCTGTCCGCCTGGGGAGGCAATTAGGGTTTTGAGGTGCTGACTCATGCAGGCGTGGGGTCTACTTGGAGTTATAGGGTCCTCAACAGAGGGGGGGTTCAAGGGGGTTAGGGTTTAGGGGGTAGGGTTGATATTCAGGGAACCTTAAAGAAGCTTAGGGAGGCTTTGGGGAGTAGTGGGGGGTATGAGGGAACCGTGGGTTACATAACCCCCCCTTGAACCCCTCCTTCACGCTATAATGGAGGTTAGCGGTAGTTCTGAATAAGGTTCTCAGTAGAGTTACCCTGCTTGTAACTCCACTTATGGCTACCCATGAATCTTCCAAGTCCTATACCTTTCAACCCTAAACCCTAAACTGGAACGTGAAAACCCCGATCCCCAAACCCTATGGACCCCAAATCATACTCCTCCCACAAAAAATACCCTAACCCTACACCCTTTTGAACCCAAACGCAGAGCATCCACCCTAAACCTAAACCATGAAATCCGGTAAACCATATAAACACTCTCATATAAACACTCTAAAACCCTCTAAACCCCTACAATCCCCAATAAAGCCCTATAAAACCCCAGAAAACATCCAACAAAAAGCCTCGAAACCCCTCTGAAACCCTCTAGAACCCTATCAAACCCCGAGCCACGCCCAAGAAAATCATCTACAACACCCAATGAACCCCAAACCCCTAACCCCCTAACCCCCTTAACCCCTTAACCCCCTAACCCCCTAACCCCCTAACCCCCTTAACCCCTTAACCCCGAAACCCCCTTAACCCCCTAACCCCCTAACCCCCTCACCCCGAAACCCCTAAAACCCCTAAACCCCTGAACCCCTCAACCCCTAAACCCCTAAACCCCTAAACCCCTAAATTCCTAAACCCCTAAACCCCAGACCCCCAAACCTAAACCCCTAAACCCCTAAACCCCTAAACCCCTAAACCCCTAAACCCCTAAACCCCTAAACCCCTAAACCCCTAAACCCCTAAACCCCTAAACCTAAACCCCTAAACCCCTAAACCCCTAAACCCCTAAACCCCTAAACCCCTAAACCCCTAAACCCCTAAACCCCTAAACCCCTAAACCCCTAACCCCCTAAACCCCTAAACCCCTAAACCCCTAACCCCCTAAACCCCTAAACCCCTAAACCCCTAAACCCCTAAACCCCTAAACCCCTAAACCCCTAAACCCCTAAACCCCTAAAACCCCTAAACCCCTAAACCCCTAAACCCCTAAACCCCTAAACCCCCTAAACCCCCTAAACCCCCTAAACCCCCTAAACCCCCCTAAACCCCCCTAAACCCCCCTAAACCCCCCTAAACCCCCCTAAACCCCTAAACCCCTAAACCCCTAAACCCTAAACCCCTAAACCCTAGCAGCTCCCTTCCGGTGCCTCGGCCTTGGCTGCGCGCTCGGCACCTTGGGCGGCGGCCAGGCGGAAGCCTTCGGCCTTTCAGGGTTTAGGGTTTAGGGTTTGGGGTTTGGGGTTTGGGGTTTGGGGTTTGGGGTTTGGGGTTTGGGGTTTCGGGCGCAGGGATCTTAAGGGCTCTTTTATTGTCTTTAGGGGCATTAGAGGTTCTTCAAGGGTACATGTCCATTGTGTGTTATTACGGGGTAGTGCTCTGGAGTGTTTAGGCGTGTTTCATCACTCACGTAAGAGAGCTAGGGTCTTATGGTTCTCAGGCTTTTAGGGTGTTTAGTGCTGTGGTTTAGGGGCTTCGGGCCGCAGATTTTGTTTGATTGCTAACCCTAAACCCTAAACCCTAAACCCTGAACCCTGAACCCTAAACCCTAAACCCTAAACCCTAAACCCTAAACCCTAAACCCTAAACCCTAAACCCTAAACCCTAAACCCTAAACCCTAAACCCTAAACCTAACCCTAAACCCTAAACCCTAAACCCTAAACCCTAAACCCTAAACCCTAAACCCTAAACCCTAAACCCTAAACCCTAAACCCTAAACCCTAAACCCTAAACCCTAAACCCTAACCCTTTGCAGGAGTTTCTGTAAGAGGCTTTTGCTCTCCGATGAAAGTATGAAGGGACTCTCAAGATCCTTCAACCCCCAAAGCCTGTAAACCCTAAACCCTGAACCCTAAACCCTAAACCCTAAACCCTAAACCCTGAACCCTAAACCCTAAGCCCCCGAATGTGGAGCTTCTATCACATACTTCGAGGTTCATGGGTAGTTCTAGGTAGGGTGTTACGTGCCCTCAAGCAGGCTCATGTGCAGTAGCTGCCATACTTCGCCCTACTTTCAACTCCCAGGCTCCCGGGCCGCTGTTCGGGTTTGAGAACCCTAAACCCTAAACCCTAAACCCTAAACCCTAAACCCTAAACCCTAAACCCCAAACCCTAAACCCAAACTAACGTTTAGCCTAGAGCCTAAAGCCTAAACCCTGAGTTCGGGCAACTTCTTGACGGGGTTGCAGGCTGAGGGAAGCCCAACTTCTAACTACCCAGGGTTTGGGTTTAGGGTTTAGGGTTTGGGGTTGAGGGTTCAGGGTGTATAAGGTTTAGGGATGTTTAGAGTTACCCCCTCCTCAAGAGGGCTCTGGGTGCACCCCTGTCCTGCTCGGAGAGGCCCCGCACGTATCCTTAGTTGCTGAGTTCAGAAGCCGCCCCAAAAAGTGTACACTGTGAGTTCTATAGGGCCCTAACCCTAAATCCTAAACCCTGAAAAGTGTAAAGCGTGCTCGTTTACCAAGTATCCCTCCACCCAGGGCTCGGCGGGAGCGGAGGGCAACACGTTGACGCAGGCGTGGACTTCCTGGTTTAGGGATTTAAGGCTTAGACTTTAGGGTTTAAGGGTTTAGGGCTTACGCAGGGTTTTCGGTTTAGGGGTTTAGGGGTCTAGGGGTTTAGGGGATTTAGGGGATTTAGGGGATTTAGGGGATTAGGGGATTAATTAGGGGTTTAGGGGTTTAGGGGTTTAGGGGTTTAGGGGTTTAGGGTTGAGTACTTAGGGGCTATCTTAAGGGTTCGTGGGTGATCATCACAGGTAGGTTTGTGGTGTATAAGCAACATTGTTTGAGTACCCTTTATAGCTAGCTATAACCCAAGTCACCCCCAGTGTTGTTTCAGGTTGCACAAGAAAGGCCACCACCCCAAGCTCTAAACCCTCTAAACCCTCTACAACCTCTACACCCTCAACCCTAAACATAATCTACGGCCGAGGAGCAATGTGCATAGCTCTGGAGGCAAACTCCAAGCTGCTCAGCGTCTCGGCAGCATGGGAGGCACAGGGCCCCACACAAACGAGCCTGGGTTTGGGGTTTAGGGTTTGGGGTTTGGGGTTTAGGGTTCGTTCGGACTTGCGTCGTTCGATCAATGAAGTCGGGCATTGCCTACCAGGGTGACACAAATGATCTACGCCGCGCAGCTTCATCAACTGCTCAATCTCGTGATGATATCATCAAGTGCGAGTATGGTGTCTTTAATGTTCAGCAGCCAACTTTGGGCGTCGTCAGAACAAAGGAGTTCTTTGGAGGAACATCTTCTGGCGAACCTTTCAGCTTTACAAGAAAAGTTGAAAGAAGTGGAGCAAAAATGACATTTGACAATCCGTCCCCAATGCGGATTGCAGACGTGCGGCATCAAATCAGGATTAACATGTGCATAATACTGCCTTTCAATGATGTTGGTACGGTAAAGATTAAACTGTTTTCTTAAAGAAACAAATCTAGCCTTGGCATGAAAAGGTGGCAAGAGTCTGTTGCGAATGCCTTCGGCAGTCACGTCACTCCATTCTGCCAATGGAAGACATGTGGCACAAGCGACCGTACGGCATGCAGAGGCTTGAGTTGGTTTCAGGTCTGGAGGTGACGAATCAGGTAACCTTTTTGCGGGTATGTTCGGGTGCGCACGAATGCTGGGACCACGTTTAGCGTTTGGGGTTTCGGGTTTAGGGCGGATAGGGCAAAATCAACGATGAAAACTGAAGCAAGCAGTGTGATGCTAGATCCGATAAACCCAGCTGCTTCAAGCTTACAAGGCTGAAGACATGGATCTAAACGCCCTAGACACCCTAAACACCCTAAACCCGAAACCCCTGACGCCTCCGCCTCCGCCTGAGGCTCCCACATTGCAGTCTTACAGTTTCCGCCCAGCGAGTCGGACAGCATCAGCGTGAGCTTGCCTAACCCAAAGGGTCCATGTGTACCCACATGAAAATAAACAAAGGTGGTTTAGGGTTGAGAAAAAAGGGTTTAGGGTTTAGGATCCATGTGCCTGTGTAGTATATTCTTGGGCCGAAAAAGGGGGTGTGAGTAACTACTACATGTTCTGGACTGAACTGCATCTTGCCACGCGATGTTCGCAGGACAAGCAGCCAAACCTGTTTCTCCTTCAATCGAAGGCTTAGGGTTTAGAAGCTCATTGTACACAGGTTCCCATCAGCTCGTCAACCGTACTCTACACCGTGCGTTGGAAACTGAACACGGCTTGTATGACGAGAAGTGCATCGCAGCTACGCACGATCACATGGGCCCTTTTGCGGTCATGGTGTCAGGGTTTCTCCCTCTGCACTTACTTTAAACTTTGGTCCAGAAATAAGTTTACGACAATGTCTGAAGGTCTGAGCATGCAGAGCTGAGTCAACACTGAACCCCTAAACCCTAAACCCCTAAACCCTTTAAACCCTAAACCCTAAACCCGGGGATGCAGTGCACACTGCCCTGATCCTTCAAATGCCACAATGTTTGCAACAGCTGATCTGGGACTACTCGAGGTGGGACTCCCAAAATACATGAGAGGTCAGCAACAACACTGAACCCCTAAACCCTTTTTTTTAACCCTAAAACCCTAAACCCCTAAAGCGTAAACCCCTAAACCCTAAACCTTCAAGCATAAGAATTCAGGATCAAGCTCCGACCTCCTCTCGAACGCCAAAGCTCAAACACCTTAAGCACCTACTTGAGGGTTCATGGGTAGTTCTAAGCAGGGTAGCTATGATCACAAAAGATGTCCCAGAGTTGCTAGTGGCACTCGGAGACCTTCTACTGGGGCGGTCTTCGCTGACACTTGCAACAACCCTAAAACCTCATTGGGTTGAGGTTGCTTTTTTAGGGTTTAGGGTTTAGGGGCTGACATTGCTTGCTGCATGGCCAAATCACCGCGTCCTACCTGGTTGAGTCTTGCGCCGGACGCCCGGTGATGCAGGATGCGACCGCCCTACCATGATTATAACTGGTCATCACCTTGTCTAGGGTACTTCTCACCCAACTTAGAACTACCCAAGGAACCTCCAAGTACACACACACAGAGGAGTTTTCTTGCAGCCTCAAGTGGGGGTTTCCGACAAAAGGGGCACCCTTTTCGGGGGGCCCTTTAAGGAGCTTCTACTCCGTTTGGGGGGTTTAGGTTTGCCTCTCTCTTCAGGAACCATTGGGATGCAAGTGCTCTTTGAAATCGCAACTCATCACACAGCTTTGCTTTTTTTGTGCCGGGGGTGTGCTGATCTGGTTTGCATCGCTCCAGCTTCTTCGAGCGACTTTAAGACGTAAGGCGTACAAGCAGTATGGACCTTTACTCACCGGCAGGTGCTCGAGGCAGTTGAGGGTTCTGGGTAGCCCAGTAACCATATTAGAATAAGGGCACCCTTTTTGGCGGTGGTTACTTTATAGGGGAGCCTTGAACCAAAAAAGGGTAAAGGGTACCACCCAAGGGTTTCAGGTTCCCCCCAAAAAGCAAAAGCCAACGGCAGCAAGGCGGCTGTCCCGGATCGGGACGTGTTGCTTCCGGAAAGCCAAGGCATTGACCACATTTCCTGTTTGGCGTGCGCGACTTGGGATGTTCCCCCTTTTACTAGCAGGTCCTTCACAGGGATTGTAGTACCCCCTATTATAATCTCAATCCCTATTCAATCCTATTAAGGACTGTTAGTATACTTTCAACCGTCTCACGAGAGACACCACCCGACTGCAAAGAACCCTCACAGGTCAGCCTAAGGGTCCATCTACCCATTTTGTATATGTTTGGGCCCTAAAGCTACTGTATAGGAACCCCTTTAAAGCCCGAGTCTAAAATACATGCTTTTGTTGACCACCTTTGGAGTAGACCCTGGAAAAAAGTATATACTTTTTAGGTATAAGTAACTATAATAGGAACCCAGAACCATAAAAAGTATTAAAGTATAGTACTCCAAAACCCAGTATGGGTACATGGACCCTTTGGGTCAGCCCCTAAACCCTAAACCCTAAACCTGATTTTTTACACGACCTGGAAATCTCCCAGATGCTATAAACCTTCGAAAAACCCTAAACGCCCCTATAGTCCCTTAGAAGGTAAGGAAGGAGGATATTCGTTTCCAAAATCCCGATGGAGAACGCGTAAAAAGCGAAGACAACGCACGGCCTGTCCCTAAACCCTAGACCCTAAACCCTAAACCCTAAACCCTAAACCCTAAACCCTAAACAAACAAAAAACATGGCTCCGCCGGCTCTTAGTCCAGGGTCGGATGTCCACATGCCCACCTCCGTTTGGGGTTTACTTAGTTTAGGGTTTACTTAGTTTAGGGTTTACTTAGTTTAGGGTTTAGGGTTTAGGGTTTAGGGTTTAGGGTTTAGGGTTTAGGGTTAGGGTTTAGGGTTTAGCGCTTAGGGCTTAGGGTTTAGGGAGTTGTTGAATTCATGAGCCCCCCAAAAAGTGTACACTTTTAGTTTTGTAGAGACTACAGTATCCCAAAAATGTGTGAAGTGTACTCACTCAGCTACTAAGTTTAGGGCTTCGAACTCTCACGCTCGCACGCGGCTGGGCATAGGGGTGTATTTTTTGTTTTAGTAGGGTTTGGGGTTTTAGGGTTTGGGGCATAGGATTTCAGTGTTTAAGGGGTACAGGAGGATCTTCAGAACCGAGCGTCCCAAGGCCAGCAAGCTCCGATTGATTGCGTTCGTCTCTTTGAGACCTGCGGCTATTTCGGGTTTAGGGTTTAGGGTTTAGGGTTTAGGGTTTAGCTGCTCGGAGCTTCCGCTGGCTTTCAGCAAGGCTACGTCGATGCTGCGCTCAGTTCTATACGCAAACCCCAACAGTGCCCGTCATGAAGGTTTCCAACCCGAAGCCCAAAGCCCCAAAATGAAGTCCAAGAAGGCTTCTTGTGGTGTAATTAACTGGGGGCGACCCCGACATTCCTGGCAAAATGCCCCTGTTTTGAGGTTGCAGGTGTGGTCAAGGCTAGCTTACGCAACTTCTCCAGGTAAACCCCTGAACCCAAAACCGCTAAACCCCCTCAACCCCAAAAGCCACCCCCCTGAACCCTAAACCCTAAACCCTAGACCCTAGACCCTAAACCCTAAACCCTAAACCCTAAACCCTAAACTCAACATCTCCACGCGACCAAGGTGCGAAGGCCCTCAACCTGGCTCTTCTTCGTCCTTTCCTTATTTGGCCCCTATGGGTCCATGTACCTATACATATCCGGGGGTTTAAGCTAATTCATAGGAACCCTTAAGACCCAAGTATATACAATGTAGGTACATGAACCCTTTCTCTGGGTAGTTCTCTAAATTGCGGGGCGAGGGGACGCTCTTTGTCAAATGTGCCGTCGTATACAAGGGGACCCAAAAAGGGACCCGAATTTAGAGAACTGCCCCTACAAAGCTTAGGGTTTCTAGGGCTTAGGGTTATGGGGTTGAGTGGGCTCCCTATAAAAGTGCCGTACTCTGGAGGAAGGCCCAAAAAAGGGACCCAGGCTTGGGCAACTAGACGTAGGGTTTAGGGTTCAGGGTTCAGGGCGACTTGGAGTTCGTGGATAGTTGTAGGTGGGGGTTGTAAGCCGGGCAACCATCATTGACCGTTTGTAGGGATTGGGGCTTGACTTGTAGCCGTACTTATGCAAGGAGGGCCCCCTGCAGTACACGACAGTGACGGGTTTAGGGTTTAGGGTTTGGGGTTTAGGGTTTAAGGTTTAGGGTTTAGGGTTTATTGGGATTGCTACGTCGCTTCATTTGGGCTACCGACATCCTCACGAAGGGCCCGAGAACAGGAGAACGAGATGTATGCGGTCTATTCCCTACCATGCAGGGTTTAGGGGTTTTAGGGCTTAAGCAGCCTTTTCAGTGCACTTCAGCACTGGAGAAACAAGCATGTCGGAGTTGCAGGAAGCTGCGAAAGCCAGACTTTAGCCCTGTAGCCCTCCAAGCTCTGAGCCCTGGCCCTAGCTATATGTAGGGTTCTAAGCAGGGTAATTCGGGTTATAAGTATAGTTACCTACTTATAACCCTACTTAGAACTACCCATGAGCCTCCAAGTAAGTCCGTTTGCAGACGCCCTGAAACGGACATGAGTCGGAACCGGCCAGGTCCACAATGCGCAGAAGAGAGCAGGTGCCTTGTTGCCAGACCACGGGTTTAGGGTTTAGGGTCTAGGGTTTAGGGTTTGGGTTCAGGGTTTCGGTTAGGATGGAGTGCGACAGATGCATAGAAGCTCCAACGGCGCAGGAGCACACACACAACAATCAGGGAGTTGATCTCCATGGCAAGCTGTCCTTACGCCAGTTCTTGCTCTTAATCCTAGACAGTTTCGTGCCCTCAGCACCCGAAGTCAACCCTACCCCTCAGCCAGACAGACCCCAAAACCATCCAAAAGCCCCAAACTCCCCCTCCCCAGCCTGTCACGCGATCCTCGGAGGAAATGCGTCGCCGGATCCTGCGATATCAGCCCCAATCCCTAAACCCTAAACCCTACGGCCGATGTCCCTTCTGCATGGTTCGGCTTACACCTGCCTAGCTGACACTCAGGCCACATTGCAGGGACTCATTCCGAAAATGACTGCTTACAGGGTTTAGGGTTGAGGGTTTAGGCTTGAGGGTTTAGGGTTGAGGGTTTAGGCTTTACCGTTTCGGAGGGATTAAGAGGTGCAGAAGTCCTCAGCTGGAAGATCGCGTGGCTCCGACTGGAGGCCTCGCCGGCAAATTTCAAGTATGGGTCGTGGTGGTGCCGTCCGATGTCACCCCTACTTCCTAAACCCTTTTTTTGCATCCGAGGCCCTAAACCTATACCCTAAACCCTAAACCCTAAACCCTACATCCTCTGAAGCACCTTGTTCATCCGCGTCTCTGCGTAGACCAGGCTCTGGCCTGAGCGAGGCTCTGGGCTTCACCAGAAAGGGCCGTAGGGTTGAGGCCTTATAAGAAACCTTTTAAAGGTTAGGGTTCAGGGTTTAGGGTTTAGGGTTTAGGGTTTAGGGTTTAGGGTTTAGGGTTTAGGGCGTTGCTATAATGACCTTATAAGAAACCTTCCTTTGAAGCGGCCCCCCGTGGGCTTGATGCTGGGGATTGTTAAGGCCTCATGACTTACAATGGCTCAGCCCTGTATGATGCCGTGCAAGAGTTTATGGGGCGGTTTGTGCGAGTTACTTATGGGGTCTGTGGGGCATATGAAGCTTCTCTAGAGTTTCTGGATGTCCTATAAGGCCACACCGGGCTTGTGGGACTTATGGGGTTTGGGATCCTAAACCCTAAACCCTAAACCCGGCAGCGTGACCTGGCGGTGCTCTCCTGAGACTAAAGAGCTCTGAAACCCTGAAACCTGAAACTGAAACCTCAAAAACCTCTGATCGAAGTCACCAGTGACTTTGACCTCCCTTTCGTGGCGAAAGACACCGTCTCAGCCCATGAGCCCCAAAATTCGAAACCCTGCGCGTGCGAAGTGGCTCCGGCCTTTCCCCCCCCACCCTTCATAAGGTCCCTCCAGCTTTCTTTGTTGGGCCTCCGAGATCCCAAAAGGGCTTACAGGGCTTGAGGTTCTGCCTCGGTCGGGATACCCCTAAATGGAGGGCTCCATATCATAGCAGGAAACCCCAAAGAGATCATAACTTAGAGAGGCAAAAACCATATCTGATTGAAGCCAACCATCTCCCTCCCAAGAACCCCTCTCAGGCACACTTTTTGCGGACGTGGAGGCTGCACAGCTTCCTCTAGACGCTACTGCCTTGCATTCAGATACATAATCCGACTATGAACCTGTTTGAACCCAGAACCATACACCCCTAAACCCTAAACCCTGAACCCTAAACCCTAAACCCTAAACCCTAAACCCTAAACCCTACGCCGGGCGCTGGAGCGTCAGCGCCAGGGCGGCGCGCTCCCGTGCTGTAGAGCTGCGAAGGGCGTCCCTGGCTTCGGAGGGTTTGCAGGGCTTAGTGGTAAGGGTTTGTAGGTTTTTATTTAGGGTTTAGGGTTTAGGGTTTAGGGTTTAGGGTTTAGGGTTTAGGGTTTAGGGTTTAGGGTTTAGGGTTTAGGCGGCTTAGGGTTTAGGGCGTAGGGTTTAGGGTTCAGGGGTTAGGGTTAAGCGTTTAGGGCTACTTGGAGGTTCATGGGTAGCTATAAGTACCATGAACCTCCAAGTATAGGGCTTCGGTTTTAGGATTGTAACAGGTTCTAGGATTTAGCGGGTCTAGGATTTAGAGGGTCCAGGGTTTAGAGGGCTTTTTGGGTGTTAGGGTATATAGAGTATATAGCTTTGGGAGGGTTTCTAGGGTTTAGGGTGCAGAGTTTGGGATATAGAGTTTAGGGTTGAGGATTTGTAGGGCCTATCAGGGTTTAGGATTTATAGCGTTTATGGGGCTTATCAGGCTCATAGAGTTTATGGGGTTTTCGGGCTTCTAGCGTTTTTAGGCTTTATAGGGTTTCGGCTTCAGGGTGCAGAGTTTGTAGTTTAGAGTTTAGGGCTTCGGGGGTTGCAGGGTTTATAGGTTTTATAGGTTTTGGGGTTTCCCTCTAAACCCTAAACCCTAAACCCTAAACCCTAAACCCTAAACCCTAAACCCTAAACCCTAAACCCTAAGCCCTAAGCCCTAAACCCAGGGTATATGATTCATCGGGTCTGGGGTCTCCAGGGTTTCTAGGGTTTATAGAGTTGAGAGTCGAGAGGGTTCAGAGGCTTCACAGGCTTTAAAGGGTTGATGGGGTCTAGGGTTTACAGGGTTTACAGGGGGTTGATTTCGGGCATTGGGTTTGATGACAACAGCTGCCGAGGACTTCTCGTTGTACTTTACGAATTTTAATAAACGAAAAGATGAAGTACAAAACGAAGGCACTACTACTGGGCGTCCAGGTGGAGCTTAGAGTCCCGTGAAAAGTTGCAAGTGTAAGGGTGGATTCCGAGGCTCCCCAGCCCAAAGTGAAGGTCTTGGCTGGTAGGCTGCTTGAAGGCTCATGGGTAGTTACAAGTAAGGTTTAGGGTTTAGGGCTACTTGAAGGCTCATGGCTAGTTATAAGTATTCCTAGAAGTACTCTAAATAAGGCTATAGCTAGTTTAGGGTTTAGGGTTTAGGGTTTAGGGTTTAGGGCTTCCATATCACAGCCACGCCACCACAAGAACAAACCCTCCTGAAGGCCACCATAACTTTCGAGTGAGGAGCATGAGCTAGCAAAAGCCCTAAACCCTAAACCCTAAACCCTAAACCCTAAACCCTAAACCCTAAACCCTAAACCCTAAACCCTAAACCCTAAACCCTAAACCCTAAACCCTAAACCCTAATCTAAAGCCGCATGAAGTCCAGGCACAAGAGCTCTCCACGCTGTGCCAGCTCGCGGAGCTGGTCGGAGCCACCCAGCAGAACCTGGTTTAGGGTTTAGGGTTTCGGGTTGCGGGTTTAGGGATTGAGAGCTTCTAAAGAAACTGTTTAGGGTGTTCACGGCTGCGCCCACGGCTGACGATGAAGCAGCGCTGCAAGGAAAACATCTTGAATGTTGGGCGTGGGGTTTTACATGTCTTGTTGCCGAAGCCCTTTTTGCGCCAGGGCCCTTTTTGTTTAGGGTTTAGGGTTTAGGGTTAACCCAAATTGCACAAGGAAAAAAAACTGGCATGCTTGTTTCTTGCCTAGCCTGGCACTGATGGCTTGTGAAAGGCCGTTTGTGCAAAGCTTCTGGCCTCCGCGCGAGCGTTTCGAGATAGCCTAGACCCAAGAGCAACCTGGGTTCAACGGGGCTTACACAGGGCACCTGAACCGAAGATAGAAAACGAATAAGGGCCTACTCTGGGTCCTAGTAGTGGTAGCCGGAAGCACTTCGCGACGTCCAAGTCGCAGCGTGTTTGCCAAAGTGCAATCCAGCTATTCGTGATTGGCATTTCGCAGAGAAGGGGTAATTAACCCCTTATACCCCCGACAAATACTTTCATCCTAATCATACAACCATAATTTCGACACCCGAAACCCCAAAACCCTAAACCCTAAACCCTAAAGCCTAGACCCCAAACCCTAAACCCTAAACCCTAAACCCTAAACCCTAAACCCTAAACCCTAAACCCTAAACCCTAAACCCTAAACCCTAAACCCTAAACCCTAAACCCTAAACCCTAAACCCTAACCCTAAACCCTAAACCCTAAACCCACCTCCATAGATGTAGGTGTCAGTCAAGTCACGCCTTCGGCGTACAGTTGAGGAAAGGTTGGCCAGCGAGCCTTGCCACAGACAGGTTTAGGGTTTAGGGTTTAGGGTTTAGGGCTTAGTGTTTAGGGCTTAGGGCTCAGGGCTTCAGCTTTGCATGTATCGGACGCTATCGTGGGATGCAGGCAATTTAAATTGTTTAACATTGTTTAACCCTTTTGAAACCGGACTTGATGGTTTCAGCCTAGATCCTAAACCCTAAGCCTTGAACCCCCAAGATCCCAAAGTGACTGCAACATGGATGTGGAGTCAAGCATCCTGAAGCGCCAGGCGGAGAGAAGGCATTTCCAGAACATCCACGTGGTCGAACTCCACTCGATGCTCCTCCCGTGCCAGGAAAACCCCATCCTCAACCGAGGCTCCTGGGGTTAATCTAAAATTTAGTCCCTATGGGCTATTACGCTCGTAGGGTTACATAGGGATTTAGAGCCCGGAGAACTGCTAAAAAACCTTTCAACATCAGCCCCAGGCTCAGAGATCCAGGTATTCAGTCGGTATTCAGGATTTGTTCGCCGCCCTCGGGCGTGGGTCTTTGAGGTTTGATAGCTTCAAACATAGCTGCTCTCCTTGCCCCGGTGGCCCACAGAATCCCGGAGCATGAGAATCCTGCAGAGAATGCCGAGGAGTACTTTTGGAGTACCGAGAATCCTGCAGAGAATCTTTCGGCAGAGTTGTCGCTGGAATGCCCGACCCCACCCCATGGGAATCCCGCAGAGAAGCCCATAGAGCATCCCTAACAGTCTAACTACGGAATGCCCTCCTTTTTTTAAGCTTCGTAGGGTTTACGGTTAGGGTTTTGTCGCTTTAGGGTATTAGGCTTAGTAACCTGGAGCCAACCAAAGTATAGCAACAGTCATAGCCTCAAGCCCCACAATACAGGGCGCAATGAACGGCTATTTAGAAACTTCCGGCCTAAACTAAAACCCAAAGGGCCCATGAAACCCATATACAGTACATACTCGGGCCTTTAAAGGGCTTCCTTTACAGCAGCTTGGCGCTGCGGCTGCCGAGGGTGCAGAATCGGAACATGTCGGGGAGTACTCAAAAATGCAAGAACCTCTCAACCTCTTAGGGCCAAGAAGTCCCTTGCAACCACAGCAGCTTTAGGGCTCAAACACATACTATCACCCTAAACCCTTAGCCCTTAACCCTAAACCCTAAAGCCTATACTACATAGGCACATGGACCCCTACATTGCATGCTGAGCCCCAAGGGGCCCGAAGGATCTGCGCGGCCGCCCGGGAGAAGCGGCAGCGGGGAGAGTCCGGAGAGCCTCTCAGACATAACAAAGACGTGAGGGGTTTAGGGTTTAGGGTTTAGGGTTTAGGGTTTAGGGTTTAGGGTTTAGGGTTTAGGGTTTAGGCAACTAGCTGCTGGTAACATCGCACGGCAGGGATGACTCTTGTTGTTCAGTTCGGAAAAAGGAGGGGATTCTGCAAAGACAGTGGGTACGCCCTGTCTGTCCCGGCCCTAGGGTTTAGGCTTTAGCTTCTTCATCTTTTCAAGGCTTATGGGCTTTCACAGGCAAGGATTCTGCCCACAAGAGCCGGGTGCCTCCCGTAGCACGGGAACTTGATTAGGCAGTTCAGATGCGGTACCCAAGACGAATCTAGCATCCACTCCCCTTAAGTGTCAGTCTGAACTTTTACGGGAACTGCGGGCCCCGAAAACTCCCTCCCCCCCCCCCCGCCCCCGCCCGAAACCTACAGTAGGGAATGCTTGACTAGCTTTGTGCATGTACCAACCCAGTTCTGCAATTGCGTCAATGTACTTCTGACAGAAATGCCGTCATCACTAAACTTTAGGCCCTAAGCCCTACCTTTTCTATGCCTCAGTCCCAAATCTCAAGCCCTACTTGAGCCCTGTACCCTGATTCTTTCTTGCAGGTTGCGGAACAAAGCGTTCCGCACGCCATCAAGAAGAACCCAGATAAAATTACTAAGGTTTGGGGGTTCTACAAGCCCTCTGAAATCCAGGCCTTTCATGAAAAGGAGCACTTTGCTGGCGGCAAGAATCTCCTTCCATTGTCGAGGACATAGGCATCGGAGTTGTTTATAGAACTTCGGGGCTGATAATTTCGATTTGGTCATGAGGATTGTTTGCCCTTCTCCTGTCGCCCGGGAGGTCTCTAGTCGCGGGTTAGCCAACAGAGCTGAACCTGTTCGCGTGCTTGCCGGCGCTTGCCACACATCAAGTAACCCCAAGCCCTGAACCCGAAACCCGGTCTTAAACCCCAAACCCAGATAGAACTGGGTATAACCTCATTTAGGGGGCTACGTTTAACACCCTAATTACTTATATCTACTCATGAACCTTCTAAACCCTAAACCCTAAACCCTAAACCCTAAACCCTAAACCCAAAACCCAAAACCCAAAACCCTAAACCCTGTGCCTCTACCTCCTCCTCCGACGCAGGGATGGTCGAGGGATCCGGTGGAGCGTGGGCAGAGGATTTGCACCTTGAAGCTGGCATACACAGTCAGGGTTTAGGGTTTAGGGTTTAGGGTTTAGGGTTTAGGGTTTAGGGTTTAGGGTTTAGGGTTTAGGGTTTAGGGTTTAGGGTTTAGGGTTTAGGGTTTAGGGTTTAGGGTTTAGGGTTTAGGGTTTAATCGCTCACACTCGGACAAGCCAGGCGAGGCAAACACGGTTCATGAGTCTTTTTAGGGTTTAGCGTTTAGGGTTTAGGGCAACCTTTTATAACCTCAGGGAAGAGTTCTTCCTTCACCCCCAGTTCCAAACACCTCCCTGATGTGCGGCTTATCACAGGACGCCGGGCCCGACATCTTAAGGGTTTAGGGCAAATTGAGGTATTAGGGTTTAGGGTTTAGGGCTAGGGTTTAGGGTTCAGGGTTTCGGGGTTTAGGGCAAATCGAGACTCCTGTATAAGGGCTTAGGGTTTAGGGCTAGGGTTTAGGGTTTAGGGCTAGGGTGTATATACTCGGCTCCTGCATTATCCAAGGCTCGGCTTCTTGGGCTGCGGAGTAGGCGCAGGAGCATCTTCGCACAAGGCACCCCCTTGGACGGTCATGACCCAGAGCTTGAAAAACTAAACCTCTGCTTAAGAACCCTCCGAAACATACCAGATTATAATCCCTGTTGTGCCCTTATAAGGAAAACAATTAGAATACGGTTTTGGGAGCTACTATAGTATTGTAATATTGGGACCATAAGGTTGCCCACAAGCCCTTTTGCCCTACCTGCCTTGTAACCACACACCCTAAGCCCCAAACCCGCAACTCCTCTAAGAGATTTGCACATCGAGTTGGGCCTGATGTGCAATGCATAGGCATATCGACGAGGTTCTATTGTGCAGAAAGGGTGACTAACCCTAAACCCTAAACCCTAAACCCCAAGCCCTTCTTGTCAGGAAGCCATGGGATGATCAACTTTGGGGCAATGACTATGATTTGCCCTGTGGTCTGCTACTATTTGCTTAAGAACCCCAAACAAATTAAAAATATCAATCCTTGAAGGGTTCTTAAGCAAATAGAAGTCTGTAAGTTGGAATGTAGAGTTGCAACATCCGGTGGATTCCTGGACTGCGTTTGCTGACACAAGCACGTTGCTTCGCAAGCTCACCTCCTGGGTTTGTGGGCTGCCCCTGAACCCTAAACCCGAAACCCTAAAAGTATGTCAGGGTCGTATCAGTCGATGCTACAACCCCAAAAGGCGATGTTTAAGCATCTGTCAACCCTGCCGTCTACAAGCAAACCTGAGAGCATCTTACTCGAAGGCTCATGTGTGGTTTTTTGCCTCGGTAGCCCAGTATCATAAGAAGGGCACCCTTTTTGGGTTTGGTTACTCAATACGGGAACCTTGAACCAAAAAAAGGGGAAAGGATACCGCTGGGCTACCAAGTTGAGGTAGGGCTGGGCTTGTGCTCGAATGATCACCCATGAGAACTACAGGATCCCATCTATAGCAAGGTTGAGGATGGTTTTTTGCCAAGGGTTTAGGGTTTAGGGCTCAGGGTTGAGGATGCTTTAGGAAACGCTAAGGGTTTCTAGGGAAGCACACACACAAAATCAAAGGTCAACAGAGTCCCAGACATACCTTCAACCAAGGCGCTCCAGAGACCACCCACAGATGTGGTCCCCAGCGCCGCCCCAGCCACGCGCCAGCGCGCCGACATGCGACGAAACGGCGCCCCAAAGAGGCGGGCTCTCATGATCTTTCTAGGGTTTAGGGTCTTTTTGTTTTTTGCGGTTTGGGGTCTATGAAGGTTCGTGGGTAGTTCTAGGTATAGGGTTCTATGAAGGGTAACTCGAATAATAACGGGCTATAACTCTAAAGGGTACTTACAACTACCCATGAATCTTCCAGTAGAGTAACCTTGCACCTCAAAGAAAGGGTGTACTTTCCAATGTGTAGAAGGCATGTTACGTTATATTACCCTTTTCGAAGGGTTCAAAGGGTGCTCTAGGTAGGGCTTCTTTTGCCACCTGCAGGGTTTAGGGGAGTTGAGTTGCCCTCGAATAGCCTCCGAAACCAAGCTTAAGACGGCAACCGAAGGCTGGCAGAGGCAGAGGGCTCGGGGGCGCATGGGGGCTTTGCAAGTACTTCGGTGGTCGCAAGTTCACGTTGTGAGGCACTTCGCCGGACTTCACTATAAGGGCGCCAAAAAAAAGTCCCACATGGCATACAAGGGCTCCTCAGAGCCGCATTGGCACATCCCTAAACCCTAAACCCTAAACCCCAAACCCCAAACCCTACACCCTACACCCTACAACCTAAACCCTAAACCCTAAACCCTAAACCCTAAACTCTAAACCCTAAACCCTATGCAGCAAGTGTTTACAGCTCTGAGTCAAGGGCTGCTTGTTGCAAGCCGCTTCGGGGGCCACCCAGAATACATCCCCCGAGTCACGGGTGTACAAGCCCCAATGTGCAGTAAGCCACTCTTTTGGAACTCCTATGGGTAACATATGGCACACACATACATACATACATGCATGCATGCATGCATACATACATACATATATATATATATAATATAGTTATGCAACTTTGTTACGCACAGGCAGAACAAGAGGCAGATAGATACGTAGATGGATAGATAGATAGTCCTACCATGCCGGCACTCTTCAAGGGAGAATGAAACACAGCGTTTAAGCCTGAACCCGAAACAGTAAACCCCACACCCGCCCTATCCCTAAACCCTAAACCCTAAACCCTCAACCCTAAACCCTAAGCCGCAGAAGCCCCTCGACTTCTCCTAGGCGCCCCGGCGAGCTCGGTGCACCAGGGCTGTGAGATCGTGGGGCGCGTCGCACCTTCCGCAGTGAACTGCGGCGTGGGCTTTGGGGACCCGAGTTTCGGGGCTCAGGGGTTTCGGGTTAGGGTTTAGGGTTTAGGGTTTAGGGTTTAGGGTTTAGGGTTTAGGGTTTAGGGTTTAAGGTTTAGGGTCTAAGGTGTAGCTGCAGGCCCAGGATGTCCCCGAAACTTCACGAACCGAACAGCCTTTGAAGCCTTCTGACGTCGTATGGCAAGGGCCTAAACCCTAAACCCTAAACCCTAAACCCTAAACCCTGAACCCTGAACCCTAAACCCTAAACCCTAAACCCTAAAACCCTTGGAAGCAAGCTGGCCTCTGCCAGGTGAGCGACGTTGCGCCGGCGCTCTGAACCGAGACATTCCTCATGCCAACTCTGCGAGACAGACTTCGGAGGACTGGGTTAGTTTCGAGTTTAGGGTTAGGGTGTAGGGTGTAGGGTGTAGGGTGTAGAGTGTAGGGTTTAGGGTTTAGGGTTTAGGGTTTAGGGTTTAGGGCTTCAGGAACGATAGAGTTACATCAAGTGTACTGTTTAGGCTCTTCGTACTGTTGCTTTTAAAAGTCTCCTGAAGCAACTGCTAGGAATGGGAGTGAGTTCCTCCAAGGCGAACACATGGCTGCGAGGCTTGCGCTCCTGTCTCCCAATTTTATTCCAGGCAGCTGGAGTGGGTCTTGCCAGAGGCGCTCTGAACCTCCAACGAACCAAAACTCCAAAGTATCTCCCTGAACCCTAAACCCTAAACCCTAAACCCTAAACCCTAACCCTGCCTGCGCATATTCCTATACAACTGCAAAAAAGAAGCTAGGACCTGCTAAGCCTTATAAGCCTTAAACCCTAACCCCTACACCCACCCTAAACCCCTAACCGAAAAAAAAAACTAGGACTAGCAAGCCCTAAACCCTAAACCCTACATCCTGAACCCTCGATTTGGATATTCTGGAGGCACAGAGCCTGCCACAGTGGCAACCGGGCGTTGGGGAAGACCGGAAAATGCAAGGACGGCCCACGTCGAGTCCCCAACGCCCGCCAGGGCACAAGTGCACCCGGAAATTGGGACGCTCTTAGCGCCCTGCAGGCTTGACACCCTACGCCTAAACCCTATTGACACCCTAAATACACCCTTCACCCTCTTGAATGCTGGGCTCAGGACAATCTTGCCAGCTAAACCCTAAACCCTATAAACCCTACGAACGACCACGTTTCCAGACATGTTGGTAGCAAGGATATAAGCGAGCTGTGCCGTGCAGCCACATAGGTCTGGTTGAGATGGTTGAGTTGAACTTCGCTCGCTTGTCCTTCAGCTACTGCGAAGGAGCTGTCTACCGCTTAGAGCTTGCTGTACAACTGCCTAAGCAAGGAAGTCTCGTTCTCACTGTCTGCATGCTGTGGATTACATATTGTATGAGCCAATCTCTGAAAACGACCTCTACAAGTCTGAGCTCGATGTCGGGCTGGAGAAACAGTTTTGAACCTGTTCCGTGTGTCGAGCCGACTGTCACAGCTCATGCGGCTCACGCGCTCATGCGGAGGCCTGGGAAGCCTGCTTGGTCTGGTAGTCGGCGATGGCTGCCTGGATGGCCTCCTCAGCCAGCACAGAGCAATGGATCTTCACCGGTGGCAGCTTCAGGTGCGAAGAGATGTCCGTGTTCTTGATCTTCGACGCCTCAGCGATGTTCTGTCCGATGATCATCTCCGTAGCATAGGAGGAGCTGGCGATGGCGGAGCCACAGCCGAAAGTCTTGAACTTGGCATCCTGAATGATGCCGTCCTGTCCCACCTTGACCTGGAGCTTGATCACATCGCCGCAGGAGGCCTTGCCGACCAGTGCAGAACCGACACTCTTGTCCTCCTTGTCCAGGCTGCCCACGTTGCGAGGGTTGTTGAAGTGGTCGTGGACAACCTCGTGGTACCCTCTGCGGGCAGCCACTGCGAAACGCGGCGCCACGAGCGGCGCAGCAACGCGACGGGAGAGGATGCTCAGGGACATGATCTGCAGGGCTGCACGAGGATAGTTCAAAAAGCTTTGATGCGATCCTACCTTATCGAGCCAAGCCGTAAACAACCGAGATGAGCGCGCTCTTGCACTCACAAGCGGCCTTGAGAGACACAGAAGCTGTAGGCTTAGTCAGCCAGAGCCATCGGAGTGCTAGCTGGAAAAACAATGCCCTTGCGGAGGAATTCCTATGGCTACTATGAGATGCTCCAAACTCCTCCCGCCAGTCTTAGTGGGTCTTTTTTCCTCCAACCAGAAGGCAAGCATAGTTGCTGTGGGTCTTGCCAGCGGCAAGGTGAATCTCCGACTACAGCCGCAGGAAGATGATGAGTATGAGAGAACCCTGACACATGCGTTACGAAACAACATGTAAGCAGAGATGCAGCGTTGGCCGCCAGACAGCCAAGCGTGGGCGACAAGGAGTGTGTGGGCTTTTACAAGCCCGTTGTTTGCTACTAACCTCGCTCGAGTCCCCAACGCCTGCCGATTCGGGATAAAAGGCTCTAAGCGGCAAGGTGCCACGAAAAGCTTGCTGTACACTCACCTAGGCAAGGAAGTCACGGGACATGCTCGCCGTCTCCATGCTTCCAGGTAAAGATGCACAGTCAATGGCAACGACACTCTTTCCGACTATGCGCGCCCGAGCGCAACAAATGCTGACGGCGAACATGCTCCGTGTGTCGAGCCGACTGTCACAGCTCATGCGGCTCACGCGTTCATGCGGAGGCCTGGGAAGCCTGCTTGGTCTGGTAGTCGGCGATGGCTGCCTGGATGGCCTCCTCAGCCAGCACAGAGCAGTGGATCTTCACCGGTGGCAGCTTCAGGTGCGAAGAGATGTCCGTGTTCTTGATCTTCGACGCCTCAGCGATGTTCTGTCCGATGATCATCTCCGTAGCGTAGGAGGAGCTGGCGATGGCGGAGCCACAGCCGAAAGTCTTGAACTTGGCATCCTGAATGATGCCGTCCTGTCCCACCTTGACCTGGAGCTTGATCACATCGCCGCAGGAGGCCTTGCCGACCAGTGCAGAACCGACACTCTTGTCCTCCTTGTCCAGGCTGCCCACGTTGCGAGGGTTGTTGAAGTGGTCGTGGACAACCTCGTGGTACCCTCGGCGGGCAGCCACTGCGAAACGCGGCGCCACGAGCGGCGCAGCAACGCGACGGGAGAGGATGCTCAGGGACATGATCTGCAGGGCTGCCGAGAAAGGCCGACGACTGGTCAACAGCCTTTGGTGCGATTCTACCTTCTCGAGTCGAGCGAGGCAGCAAGCAATCGAGACATAAGACTCGCTCTTGTGTCTTTCCCGAAATTGAACTGGGATTGCATGTTCCTATTTCCGAAATCTTCACAGAGAGCCGCTGAACATCTGGAGGCGGTTAGATTTAGTAATTGCATTTGCGAGAATGTGCTGTGCTGGAAAGCCATGAGGGCTTGCGCGCTCACAAGCAGCCTTCAGAGACCCAGAAGCTGATGCTTAGGCTGAGTCTTAATCAGCCGGAGCCATCGGGACAAGACAAGGTTTTGGGCTTCGAATCGACGTGCTAGCTGGAAGATCTGTGCCCTTGTGGGCATATGGCTGCTATGGGATGCTCCAAACTCTTCCTGCCAGTCTTAGTGGGTCTTTTTTCCTCCAACCAGAAGGCAAGCATAGTTGCTGTGGGTCTTGCCAGCGGCGACGTGCATCTCCGACTACAGCCTCAAGGAAGATGATGAGTATGAGAGAACTATGACACATGCGCAAGCAGAGATGCAGCGTTGGCCGCCAGGCAGCCAAGCGTGGGCGACAAGGAGTGTGTAGGCGAAAACAAGCCCATTGTTTGCTACTAACCTCGCTCGAGTCCCCAACGCCTGCCGATTCGGGATAAAAGGCTCTAAGTGGCAAGGTGCCACGAAAAGCTTGCTGTACACTCACCTAGGCAAGGAAGTCACGGGACATGCTCGCCGTCTCCATGCTTCCAGGTAAAGATGCACAGTCAATGGCAACGACACTCTTTCCGACTACGTGCGCCCGAGCGCAACAAATGCTGACGGCGAACATGCTCCGTGTGTCGAGCCGACTGTCACAGCTCATGCGGCTCTCGCGATCATGCGGAGGCCTGGGAAGCCTGCTTGGTCTGGTAGTCGGCGATGGCTGCCTGGATGGCCTCCTCAGCCAGCACAGAGCAGTGGATCTTCACCGGTGGCAGCTTCAGGTGCGAAGAGATGTCCGTGTTCTTGATCTTCGACGCCTCAGCGATGTTCTGTCCGATGATCATCTCCGTAGCATAGGAGGAGCTGGCGATGGCGGAGCCACAGCCGAAAGTCTTGAACTTGGCATCCTGAATGATGCCGTCCTGTCCCACCTTGACCTGGAGCTTGATCACATCGCCGCAGGAGGCCTTGCCGACCAGTGCAGAACCGACACTCTTGTCCTCCTTGTCCAGGCTGCCCACGTTGCGAGGGTTGTTGAAGTGGTCGTGGACAACCTCGTGGTACCCTCGGCGGGCAGCCACTGCGAAACGCGGCGCCACGAGCGGCGCAGCAACGCGACGGGAGAGGATGCTCAGGGACATGATCTGCAGGGCCGAGGGAAGGGCCGACGACTGGTCAACAGCCTTTGGTGCGATCCTAGCTTGTCGAGCCAAGCCAGTCAAGAAGAATCACGTGGTTTCTGAAGAGTCCTTCAGCCCTGGCAACCCTAATGAGCCTGAATCCTGCAAGGCCACACCAAGATGCCCCCATTGCCGCACTCTCCGTTGCCGCCAAGACTCTGTCGAGAATCGTCAAGGAGGTCATCCGCCTTTCAGGCGATGCGCGTCTTTCAGATTTTGAACTAGCTTTTGTCTGAACACAGCCCACAACGCGATAGCCTGGTCGTTGTAGATCTGCACAGCGCTGGCATCCACCTTTCAAGTCCGTGTCCAGAGGTAGAACATATCTGAAATTATCGTTAACAGCTTGTCAGTGGCTCCAAGCAGGGTCCACCTCTTGGTCGTGACTCCAAGCAGCAGCAACACCATGTGCACAGCATGCTCGATACAGTGCAGCACAGCGGTCATGAGCATTCCGCTTGGCAGGTCCTACAGTGGGTGCACTATGGTGTCCTGTCTCAAGTTTCCATGAGATTTTGAAGCTCACAGAATGTCCAACTGTGGTCCTTGGGCAGCTTCGAAGTTACCATTCGCTCGGATAGCGGCCAGGGCTAAGGGCGCGATAGCGGCCGGGGCTAAGGGCGCGCCTCGTACAAGGAGGCACCATCTCCCGCAATGGCATCCTTATCGCACAGGCTCCACTCTGTCTTCTTCTGTGATCTCCAAGGTCGAAAGCAACTTCTCTTGATGAACAATCTTACTTGAAGGTTCATGGGTATAGTTCTTGCATGGTTACGAGTACCCTAAATAAGGTTTGAGCCAGTTCGACTCGTAGTTGCCCTACTTATAACCCACTAAAGAACTACCCATGCGCCTCCAAGTAATCTGCAGGCTTTGTAAGCCGCACTAAGATCCCTGGGAAACTTGAGCTTGCACCATACTCAGAAGAAAAGCATCAAGTCCAGTGAGCAGCAGCTATGAAAAATGTCAAGGATCCTGGGTTTGCTGGAGGGGCAGCAATGCTCGGTGAAAAGCATGCTAGCAGCAGCGCCGGCTTGTTTTCTTTTGTTCTGCTCCATTCACCCAAAACTACATCAACGGTTGGTCCTTAGGCACGCCTGCAACAAGCAACCTGCATCAACACCAAGGGGTTCTACCCTGGCTCGCAACGATCAACCCTTGGACTGTTGTTTAGGGACCCGTTTCAACGAAACCCCTTGTGGATTGTGGGAGGGGTGCTCTGGAGGTTCATGGGTACCCTGGGGTTCTAAGCACCCTAAGTAAGGTAATAAGTACAGTCACCCTGCATATCCCTACTTGGAGGTTCGTGGGAGTCATAAGCAGGGTTGTAAGCAGGGCAACTATACTTTTAACTTATAACCTTGCTTAAGGCACTTGTAACCCTACTTATAACCACTCATGACAGAACCTCCAAGTACTTTTAACCCTAAACCCTAAACCCTAAACCCTAAACCCTAAACCCATGAACCCCCGGTTTAGGGTTTGAGCGCAGGCTCGAAGAGTGCCGCGCTCAAGCGCGGCAGAAGCCCAGAGTCGTCCAGTAAGGTATACCTTGCGGCTTTTAGGGTTTAGGGCTTGGGGTTTTTGTCTTGGTCAAGGGTTTAAGGTTTAGGGGTTAGGGTTTAGGGTTTGGGGTTCCATTTTGTCTAGGGTTCAGGGTTTACGGTTTAGGGGTTGGGGTGTAGGGTACTATAAGGTGTCGACGCTCTTGCTCGAACGAAGAAGTATGGAGTCTAGGATTTGGGTTTTAGGGTTCAAAGCCCTCAAGCCTTTCAGAGACCCATGGGAGCTGTTCTCGACCTCAGGCTCCTTGTGCTGGATCGGTGAAGAATTATTCCCTATGCAATGGCAAAGCAGGGAAAGTAGCCTTAAGAAGTTTACCAACCAGTTCTAACTGTAGCTACCCCTCATGCTTACAAGCCTACTGCTAACTACCCATGAAACTTCCAGCATGCTGTGCCTGTGGCCATTTGTTTCTGGCCATTGGAGAGGCTCTGATGACGGCAAGCACCCCAGTTGACAGAACAGCGGCCCCCTTCTGTGTCTGCCTTAAGCCCCACACCTAAACCCTAAGTCCTGAACCCATTTTTTTGATTCAGGTCACCTGGGGGGGTAGTTTGCCTGTGACTCAGGTTGTGCAGGCGAAGTGACGAAATCCTAAAACCTAAACCCTAAACCCTTAACCCTAAGCCCATGCTGCACAATGCCGAGGACTCCTCAGCAAAGCCTGGCTGGGACGAAGAAGGCTGTTCCTCCAAGCCGAGCTGCGTTTTGCCACTGCCCGTCCTCGCATGTGACAATGTGACACACAAATCCGTGGGCTCAACATGTTACGGTTTAGAGGCTTAGAGGTTTAGAGGTTTAGAGGCTTAGAGGTTTAGAGGTTTAGGGTTCAGGGTTCAGGATGCCCTAAACATCTTATGTCGCATGGTTTCTAGCATCCCGAAACCCCACGACAAGGGTTTTGGGAGCCTTTACGGGAGGAGCTGCCATGAGCGCTGGCACAAGACGACAGACAGATGTGCCGAAGTGAACTCCCGGACTCTGGGACCCCAAGGTAAAGGATGTTAGGTTGCCAGGGCCTATCAAAGAGGTGCCAAGTCCCGACTACTCAAAAAGGACGAGCCTAGCTAGCCTGTTCAGGTCGCGGCCCCTGCGCTGTCGCAGATCATATGCCTAACTTGAAGGTTCATGGGTAGGTTTTAAGTGAGGCAAGTATAGCTATAAGCTTACTTCGGGTACGTATATCCTTACTTATAACTACCCACGAACCTCCAAGAAGGCCTTGGAGGCCATCCTGCTATTTTGGGGCACTCTCTAGGCGCTCTGAGGGTACAGATTCGGGTATTACAGGGGTCGGAATAATTACTGGTAGTATACCCTTAATGGTCCCTTTACAAATATACCATAATATCCCCCAAAACCGTGTTCTGATTATTCAGGCCCCCTATATTCTGTAGGCTGCCGAACCACTGGCCGTACGCCAGGATGGTGCCGTTGTAGCCTTCCAAGCATTCTCGGAGAATTGGCAGGCCAGCCTGATCTTGGGTTTTTGCTTTAGGGTTTAGGGTTTGTTTTTGCCACCCGCCTAGCTGACTCAGAGAGACGCACTGCAGGGAACAATACTCGTTACTGCTTCGTAAAATGTCGTGATAAACGATCCCCTTCCTGACACTGTCTGCTTTTGTTCCAGTTTCCCCCTCCCCTCAGGCACAAACCTAAGACTAAGGCAACAAAACACACCGGCAACAAGAACCGGGTTTAGGGTTTAGGGTTTAGGGTTTCGGGTTTAGGGTTCAGGGTTCATGGTTTAGAAATTCATTGGGGTTTAAGGTAAATAGGGGTTCATGTACCCATATGGTACTTATTTGGGCCGCTACTGTATAGGAATCCGTTTAAAGCTCAAGCATAGACTCAGTATAGACTACTATGCAGCCGGAAACTCGGTGCAATGTCTTGCCACGCATTCAGGAAGTTAAACCAGTGCAAGTACACACAAACCCCTGGGGACGCATGGGCAGAGGAAGCAATAGGTGCATGGACATTAGGGTCGACTAAGGTGATAAGGTTTCGACTCTCGCGCTCGCTCACCGCAGGAAAGGATTCAATCTGTCCAACTGCGCTGACACTGGCTTCGGTTGCCCTGTTAGAGATCCTAAACCCCAAACCCCAAACCCCAAACCCCAAACCCTAAACCCTAAACCCCCTCTTTCAGGTCTTTTTGAAACTAGCCGATCCCTTCGCAGCGCACGGCTGCGCCAGAACTTGGCTGCGAACATGTCAGACTTCCATTTTGAGGGGATACGGAGGGACCCCGAATACCTCAAACCCTAAACCCTAAACCCTAAACCACATAGTCCCTTTATGCCTAAGTAGCCCAAAGAAACCCCTAAACAACCCCGCAGGTCCCTTGTAAGGGTCCCTCCTTATACCCCATAATGGGTGCTAAACCCTTGGCCTTTTCCGTGAGTGCTTGTGCACAGACAGTCCCTGGGAGGATCCAAAAAAAAATAATCCTTTGCCCCTAAGTTTAAACACCCCCCCCCCCCCCCCCCGACCTCCTAATATTACATACCACCCATTATCGTTATATTATATGGGGGGGTTATTTAATATTGGGGGGTAGGGGGGTGGTTTAATATTACGGGGAGGGTGTTAAGTAGATCCCCTTAAGGGTTCACCCTACACCCTAAATCGTGCCTGCAGAAACACGTCCTCCTGCGATGTGCTCGGAGGGAAAACTGAATCCTCAGTCTTTTCGCGCAAACGTCTTTCCAAGACAAACCCTAAAAAACCATGGGCTTCCGGGTGTGGGAAATAGGGCGTACGGTGGGGCTTGAAGTCGGATGGAGTTGGAGTTTGGGGGTGGAGGTAGGAAGTTTGACCTTAAACCCTAAACCCTAACCCTAAACCCTAAACCCTAAAACCCTAAACCCTGTTTGGGGCTCGGAAGGATGGTGCTCAAGAGGCTGGCAGACTACCCTGCACCCTAGTTGAACCCAGCCTGAGACTACAGACCCTAGATTCCAAACCCGAAACCCTAGTACACACAGGGAAGAATCCTCAGGGCCTCAGGGTAGGTTCTATCTACAAGCAACCCAGAAAGCGTCCATGTACCCAGAAACTTGGGCCTGAAAAGGGTCTCTGTATAGTCTTGGTAGCCCAGGAACCATATTATAGTAAGGGCACCCTTTTTGGGGTTGGCTACTCTATCAGGGAACCCAGAACAGAGATATGGACAAAGCGTACTGGGCTACCAAGCAGTTGCTGTACAGCCCAACCCTAAACGCTAAACACTAAACCCTAAAACCTTCTCTCTCTCTCTCTCTCTCTGTGGCACTCGAAGCATCAGGCCCGGCTGTTGGGCAGCACTCGTGTCTACTCGTGAAACTACAAAAAGAGAACTCTACCCCAAAACCCTGCTGTATAACTCTATGGGCACTATGGGCCCACAGGGTAATGCCCCCTTGTGTAGGTATGCCCAGCGGCTCCCTACCTGATGGAGGCGCAGGCCTCGGGTTTAGGGTCTAGGGCTAGGGTTTGAGGGTTTAGGGTTTAGGGCTAGGGCTTAGGGTTTCGGGTCAAGAGCGCCAAGGCACGTAGGTGAACTCGCGTGCGTCGATGGAGCCTCCCGACTGATGCTTTGCGGCAGTTTAGCGCGAATCGGTGAATACCTCATGCGTGATGAATCCTTGAAGTTTCATGGGCACTTGCAAAGGAGGCTTCTATAGCGACCCGAACGCAGGTTTTAAGTACAGCTACCCTACTTCTAACCCTGCTTCTATCCACCCATGAGACTGCTCCTATGGAAGAAAGGCTTCGGTGGACATACGACCTTCCTCAATCCTCAGCCTATACTCCCCTTTTACCCAAAGGCAACGTGAAAATGGATGACATGTATGGCAAACATATGCGCATCTTCCCCTTGGGTTTTGACCCAAATGCAACATAATTCCTCCGGAAGACTGTTGCCCCCCGTAGGATGTAGAGAAGCCCAAGCGACGAGAACCTGCAAGCCCTGCGTGCCCTCAACCCTGAGCCCTAGCCGGAACCCACTTGTCATTTGCTTTGAAGGGTTTAGGGTTTAGGGTTTGGGGTTTAGGGTCTAGGGATAGCAACTTTAGTAGAGGGGGATCCCAATCTTTGTATGAAAACGAGGAATTTAGACACAGGAACACAAGGAACCATCGAGTAGAGGTCTCTGTGGGCACAGTTTCGTGTGGCCAATGGAAGACTTGCGAGTCATGGACCTTAACAAGCCCTAAGGGCCTGCAGGAATTCAGGGTTCTAGGGGGCGTGGCCTCTGTGCGCGCTTCTTTCCTTCTTCTGTTTAAGTTTCAGGGCTTCGGGTTTAGGGTTTGGGGTTAAACCCTAAACCCTAAACACTTTAAGGGCAAGAACGTCCACCTCCTTCCGTCGGCCCACCAGCAATAGGGGCTGGAGCGGCGCGGACAGTGCCTGACAACTTGAAAGTTCAAGGGAAAACAAAGACTATGCATATACATATATATATATACACATAAATACCTGTATATATATATATATATATATATATACATGGATACATACGTACATGCGTACATACGTACATACGTATTTATAAGGGTTCAGGCTTTGGGGTTTTAGAAGTACTTTGACTGTGTTCTTGGTACAGCTACCCGACTTACTGACCTCAACCCTGTTGCCAACCTCAGGGGGGCTTCCTTTGCATTGAAGTGTGCTATAGGAGTTGAGGGTTCAAGGCTTAGGGTTGCTTTCGGATTCTCAAACCTGCAGGCAGAAGTTGGACTCCAAGACAAGGTCATACAAGCTTCACTGGGCTTAAGTGTAGGGTTTAGGGTTTTAGGGTTTAGGCGAGATTCGATTTTGAAGGATGTTTCGCCACTCCTTTGGGCACACACAGCACTGAACCGTCATGAACAGTCGCCAAGACCAGCGAAAATGTCGAAGCAAAACTAAGGATGTATGTCTAGGGAGCGGTTACAGTGGCTTGCGGTGCGTGAGCTTCAGGGGTTCAGGCTTTAAGTGTAGTGCTCGCGGCTCAGGCAGGCGAGGACAAAATAGATGTCACTGTCTTCAAGTTTTGAACGCCAGGCATCCTGGCACAGATCCTTACGACGACGCTGAAAGGAATCCAGCCGGATCCGCAGAACGCATGACGTATGAAATGCAAGCAAGCGACGAGACATGACGACACGCTGCAGGACTCCACCCTAAAGCCTCAACCCTAAACCATCCGAAATTTCTGGCGCAGATGCTATCTGCAGCGGAGGTCTGCAGGAAGTGGCCCGGCTGCTCCTGCTGGTTGTCAGAGTCGTCGCTCTAGACTCTATAGAGCGCTTAAGTTACGAAGGAGCTGCATCCGCAAGGCCCTTAGAGCAAGCCGGCATCAGTGGATGAGAGAAGGCCACAGTCGTTAGAGTTGATGCGTCGTAATTCGCGGATCAGCGCCTTTTTGGGACATGTTCGGCACAATCCCGAGCAAAACCTCATCGTTTGGGCCTGCTATACATATGACACACGTAAACAGGGCGCACATACACATATGTATTCATATATGTACAAATCTATATGCATATACATATATATATATATATATGTGCACCTATACGTGTATACAGAGATCGATTTGAACATAGATATGTCTATTCGTTTATATGTATGTTTCGTTCATTTTCAGCTTAGATCCATAAACACATCGCATTATGCGCATGTATGTATGTATCTATAAATATTATATTATATATATACATATATATATGTATGTATGTATGTAATGTATGTACGTGTATAAACAGATCATTCCAAGTCCGACATCTGAGAGTCCGTCCTTCTCCGATGGCGGTCTCACGCGCACAAAGACTTTCACCCGGCTCCTGACGAAGCGTGTGGAGGCCTAAACCCTAAACCCTAAACCCTAAACCCCAAACCCTAAACCCTAAACCCCAAACCCGAAACCCTAAACCCTAAACCCTAAACCCCAAGCTCAGGGAAACAAGCCCGGTCTCCCAAGACACACCTCATCGCCCTGTCACTGGGTTTGGGTATAAGCCCCTTACACAGCGAGCCCCACCGCCCCCCCCCCCCAAGACTAGAACCTGAGTACCTGAGTTATAATACTTCTAACATCTTCTAACCCGGTTGAGAACGCATATCGCTCTACTCTACCTATGACTAGGAGGGCCCCGCCCTGCACCCGCAAGTTCTGCTTACAGAGCGCGGGAAGGCATGGGTTTGCGGAGGGTTCTGCCTCGGACTTGACTCGCGAGGTCTGCCTTGTCCCGCTGAGGCCATTGCTCGGATGAGATTTTGTTTTTCCTTGTTGCTGTCCTAGTTGTCCAGTAACCTGGGGGAATTAAAGGTTAACCTTTGGGATTACAAAGAGATTATACTACCCCAAAAAGGGTAAAGGTTACCTACTCTACTACTAGGCAGAATGTTCGCGTGGGGCTTTCAGGACTTCAGCTTGGTAATGCCAAGAGGCTCTGGGACTTGGCGCCATTTCAACTGAGCAGGGGTCTTAGCAGTCTTCGCACGTGGGCCATGCACTCAGCTTCCATAGCCCCCCATGCCCGGTCACGAGCATGCTGCATGTCAGCTGGGCCAGGGCAGCAGGGAAGAGATGCAAGCTTCTTGGAGGTCCACAGGTAGTTCTAAGTAAGGTTGTAAGTAGGGCAGCTGTAATTCCAGAGTTCTACCTGGCTAAAACCAGATGTAGGGTGCTTGTAACCCTCAATCTAATTACCCATGGGCCTTCAAGTGGGTCTTTGGACGACAACCTAGGGCTGAGGAAGCTCACCACTCCCCAAGTCCTTCGCCATGCAAGCTCAAAGCCCTAAACTACTGACTGCAAATTCAAAAACCGTCCTTCAAAGGGCAGCATAGGGATTACTATGTGTGTCTGCTGTTAGGGTTCTTAAGCATATAGTCGCTATAGTAGTAGTAGTAGTAGTAGTAGTAGTAGTAGTAGTAGTAGTAGTAGTAGTAGTAGTAGTAGTAGTAGTAGTAGTAGTAGTAGTAGTAGTAGTAGTAGTAGTAGTAGTAGCAGAAGTGGTAGTGGTAGTGGTAGTGGTAGTGGTAGTAGGAGTAGTAGTAGTAATTAGTAGTAGTAGTAGTAGTAGTAGTAGTAGTAGTAGTAGTAGTAGTAGTAGTAGTAGTAGTAGTAGTAGGAGGCCTTGCAGCCAGAGTCTGCACTGCCACCACGGACGTCTACCGTACGCTGGAAGCTGGCCGTCTGACTCCGATCGTTAAAGAGGTGACGCACAGGGCTCACCAAAACAAAGTGGGTTTAGGGTTTAGGGTGTAGGGCGTCTGCCTAATTAAGCCGTTTTTGTTTTTGCAACCAGGTCTCTTGCAGCCAGCCGTGTTAGAGTTAAGTCGAATAAGAAAGTCTCACGAATTGTGGTCCCTAAACCCTCACCCTAAACTCCTAAAAAAGTGTCCAGTAGGAGCTTCAAGGACCAATGGACAGCGGCTACTTGCAAAGCACAGCACGGTTTAGGGCTTAGGGTTTAGGGCTTAGGGTTTAGGGTTCCCGCACTTCCACCTGCAAGCACACGTTCTGTCAGTTCCTGATCCTACAAGTTCTGGCCCTGGGTTCTCTCGCAACTCGCAGCACCAGCCTTCATTGAAAGTAACTCTGTATTCAGATCCCGAGCCCGCTGCCCCCACAAATCCTGGACAGGCTCACCCCGATTGACCCTAAACCGACGACTGCCGGGCTCAACCCAAACTAGGGGTCCCCGTGGGTATATTAACCCCCACAGCCCTCACGCCGTGTATTGCATCACCCACAAACCCCTTGAGTGAACCCTAAACCCTGAACCCGAAATCGTAAACCCTAAGCCCTAAACCCCAAACCCTTTGAGTGAACCCTAAACCCTGCCCCCTCCCGGGACGCAGGCAAACTCGACGTCGTCTCCCCAGGCCCACCAGTTGATCTCTTGAAGCCCCTTCTTGTCAACCTGCAGCTCAGGAGTCTATCGAGGTTTAGGGTTTAGGGTTTAGGGTTTTTAGTCTATCGGGGTTTTTGGGAGGGCTTCTAAGGTTCAAGCAGTGTTTCTAAAGGTTTAAATTAGAGGGCTCCTAGACCTTCAGACTCCCTAAGCCCTAAACCCTTTCTATAAGGTCTTAAAAGGGCGTAGAGGAGGCGCCCCCCCTTGAGCCCAGCGCAGGCGCCACGGAGATCTCCTTGAGTCGGCTGCCTGCATTTCAGTTTGGCGTCGTAGGGTTTAAAGTTTAGGGTTTAGGGTTTAGGGGTTCAGGGGTTTAGTGTTTGGGGTTTAGGGATAGTTTAGGGTTTATGGAAAGTTTAGGGTTCAGGGATTAGGAAAAGTTTGGGGTTTAGGGTTTAGGGTGGTTGCTGGGGTTTGCTTTCGATGATCTCGGAAGCTAGGGTTAGGTGTGGCTTTAGGAGGATTTGGGGTATGCTTTGGGCTTTTAGGGACTTAGAGGCTAGACGCAGGAGTAGCCTAGGAAGCTGAGGCATCGCACGCCTTTGCCTTCCGGAGCATCGGCTTGCGAAATCGGTTTCCGGCGTTGTACCGGGACTGGCTATCGGGCCTTATCATCCCCATAAATAACCCCGTAAAGGGCCACTTTAAGGGATTATGGGGTATAATAACCCTAGACCCTAAACCCTAAACCTCTCTCTTAATATATATATATATATAGATATATATGTATATACATATAAACCCCAATGACTTAGTGGGCAGACGCACAAACCTTAGTGGGCAAAGATTTAATGTCCAGGGATATGGTTAGAGTTTTTCGCCCGAGGCTTAGGGTATAAGGTGCAGCTGAAAATGGTAAGCTTATATGTTCTTAATGTTGTGGGATTCTCTGGGTAGGTGGGTACTTCTCCATCACACGATGACAAAGCTCGAGTAGTGAAAGCTAGTACATGAGCTGCTGAACCCTAAACCCTAAACCCTAAATCCTAAACCCTAAACCCTAAACCCTAAACCCTTCCCGGCACAGTGGAGGTTGTAGCGCCCGGGCCTTGAAACTTCAACTCCCGGATCTGGAACCTGGCTCTCAACAGGATCGCTGGAACGCGCAGGCACATACCAAGGAGGGTTCAGGGTTTAGGGTTTAGGTACGTCGCACCAAGGAGTTTTGTTTTAAAATTAACTTTCTGTGCGACCCGCCAAGCGGACCGGGATGAATGCGGGGGAAGGGGTTGAAACTGCGAGGTAAGGTTTCGGGTTCAGGGTTTGGGGTGACTTGGAGGTTCATGGGTAGGTAAAAGTAGGGTTTAGGGTTTGGGATTCAGGGCTACTTCGAGGTTGATTATATATATATATACCCCAATGACTTAGTGGGCAGAGGCACAAACCTTGGTGGGCAAAGCACAAATCTTCGTGGGCAAGGCACAAGCCTTAGTGGGCACAAACCTTAGTGCACCAAGGTTTGTGCCTTGACCACCAACGTTCCTTGCCCAGTAAGCCCACGAAACCTTGCCCCGCACAGTCCACCGGGTAGTTATAGGCGGGGTTATACGTAGGGTAGCAACACTTATAACCTGACGTTGGGGTACTTTTACCCCACTTTTTGGAGCTGAACAAGCTAGAAGTAGCATAGATCTTTTTTTGAAGATGTGTGTGTGTGTGTGTCCAGCGCATCCTGGACGATGTACCGATCACCCACAGACAACCAGCTTAAAGGCACCCTAGGCTCCCGGCCCAAATGCTGTTATCTTATTCTCCTGTTTAACCCCTACTAGGTTGCCCAGTAACCTAGGATTAAAACGGGTGCCCTTTTTTACTTAAAAGGGTTGAGAGGGGAACCTAGAGCCCCCAAAAAGGGAATAAGGGTACTACTGGGCATCCTGGTATATGTACCTCATATAGTCCCTACATACCTAAGTGGGCCCTACATTAGCCCTAAGGTCCCTTGTAAGGGTCCCTCCTTTAGTCCCTTGAAACCCTGTAAACCCCACAACCCCAAACCCCAAACCCTGAACCCTAAACCCTAAACCCTAAACCCGAATCTAGACAACAAGCGTGTCGTCCAGACCCTCGTGACGCGGCGAGGTGATTCAACTTCTTCGCCTTGTGCAATCGTGCAAAAGCTTAGGGCTAACGATGCCCACTTGCTCATAGAGGGTTCAGGGTTTTGGGGTTCACAAGCAGCAATCGTTTTGCAAGCGAACTTGTGACGGTGCATGGGTGCTGGCCAGAATGTTTCCGGAGCTATTGCTTCAAAGACAGGCCGCCTGGTACCAGAGAGGTACGCGGGGTACTGGGAGGTTCATGGGTAGATATATCCCCAGATATACATAGGGTTTAGGTAGAGCATTCTTAGAGTTTAGGATCGTACTTTTATGGAGCCAAACACAACCCTGAAACCCTGAAACCCTAAGTTGAGTGCCGAATTCCAGAATCACGCTCGAAGAGGACATCCTCTGGGTTCCCGCAATTGGGGGGTACCCCCCAAGATTCCTCAGAATGCGCTAATCCTTGCTACGATTGTAGGATCACGTCCCCAAACAACACAACAAAAGAGTACAAGTATTTTCAGAAACCTACTGAGAAAGAGCAAGAGAAAGAGAAAGATAAACCCTAAACCCCAAACCCCAAACCCCAAACCCTAAACCCTAAACCCTATACCCTAAACCCTAAACCCTAGATGCAGAATCTGATGGGGCTGCTGCCCCTTCACCACGGAGGCTGTGGATGTGACCTTGCGAGCCAGCTTGGCTTGAAACCGTCTGAGCCCTCCCAATACTGAAGGAGCTTGCAACCCTGTAAAATGGGTAAACCCTAAACCCTAAACCCTAAACCCTAAACCCTGCAAAATTCTAGGGCCCATAAACAAGCCTAACTTTGCGAACCTTTCCGAATCTCGGGCCTTCTGACAGCAATAGGTGGGCTTGAGGGGGCTTGAGGGCTCAGAGGGTTTGGGATGTTTTCGTTTTCTGTTTTTGTTTGTATCACGGGTTTCGACTCTCACACTGGCGTCCAAGTAACCACAACTGCATCACAGTGGAAACAGCTGGATAACTACGGCAGATAGGCACCACCCCATGGAAGTGACCACAGGCTGGCAACACAGCTTCAGTAGCCGCAGAAGCTGTATCACGGGTTTAGGGTTCAGGTTTTTGGGGTTTGGGTGCTGAAGTAGGGGGATCGAGGGTTCGGCCTTATGCCATGTCTCTCGGCGCTGATGCAGTCGCAAGGGAACCTTCTTGACACTGCCTGAACTCTGCAGCCCTTTGAAACCCTACTCGCGGGCTTCGAGCAAACCCGAAACCTAAACACCCTCAACCCGAATTGTGTTTTGCATCCATCCTGCCACACGACCAACAGGCCGCTCTCTAAACCATGATTCTCAATCTTGCTTTTTGGGCGGCCCCTTTAAACTTTTGGGATTGATACATCGGGCACCAAGTGCCCACTATTTTGGGGAAGACCTGTGCCCTGCAGCTCAAGGGCTAAAAGGGGCTTGGGGCTAAATCTATAAGGGAAAAGAAGGCTAAACATTCGGCTTTGAAGGCTGCTTTTCGTTTTTTTATCCCCAAACAAGTTGATCTGTAGGCTACCGACTCAGCTGCTCAGCACCAAAGTTCTCAACCCCCCAGCCGCAAAACCCTCAACTCGAATCCTGTTCGGATACATGCGCCTGTGGAGGTGAAGAACGTCAAAGCGTTGCCGAAGTGTCTGGGATTCTTGTCCTGGCAGACCCAGGGGCTCATCAATGTGGGGGGAGGCCTTCTGTACCTGTGGTATATGGGGGTTTACGAAAAGTAGGGGACCCCTAAAACAGACGGAAGGTGCCCCTACTTTCGGAAACCGCCATATGGGCCCATACTCCCCCTCCCCCCTCAAAAAAAAAAAAAAAACTCTCCAAGTCTTGGAAGCTATCGGTAGGTTTAGAAGTATGACAACGGTTGCGAGGTTGAACCGGTTGAACGAGACGTCAAGGTTGCTGGGCTCATCCTACCCATCTCTTGCCAACCTCGCCCTGAGCCCAAAATCAGCATCCTAAACAGGATTTAGGCCTCAACTTCGTTTTCGACAAACTGGGGAGAACCCATAATTCGACCCGAAGACCCGGCTCCAAAGCCGACGGCACAGCACAATTACGACTTTGCACTTGGTTGCGTTCGTCTCATACGGAAAACAAAGGGTCTTCTGGCATTCGAAGGTTGAAAGTCCGGGGCACGAGCAGATCGGGAAATTGCTCTGCAGAGACCCTTTCTGCGCTCATACTTTTCCTTGCGCTTGCCCCTTCCAAGAACTGTTGCCTTGCCCTTAATTCTTCTTGGTTGCACTTGGGAGGGTAGCTATGAATTAAGGTTGTTTTAGCTGCCTTATTCAGAAACCCAATGAGCCCCAAAAGGGTAAGGATCTAAAGTTAGAGTAAAGAACCACAAAGTCTTGTCGCCCCTGCCACTGCTTTCTCCGTTTTTTTTGTGCCTTGGCTGCAAGAGTACTTCCAAGAATTTCAGGGTGGACTCTTTCGGGGGTGCCAAAGGCAAGAGGCGCTATGGTAACTTTAACTCAAGCGAAACACCCTAGACTCAAAACCCTAACCTCCTACTTCCCTAAACCCTCCTGCATCCCTAAGCCCTAAACCCTAAACCCTAAACTTCGACTTCCCTAAACCCTTAACCCCAAACTCCGACTGCCCTAAACCCTAAACTATGACTTCCCTAAACCCTAACCGCCCACTTCCCTAAGCACGCCTTCTCTACTTGAAGGTCCAGGTTAGTTGTAAGCAGGGTTACAATTGCAAGCCGGCGCTGAAAAGAGCGACAACCAAGTACATCTATAGCTGAGCCGACGTATAACCGTACTTGTAATTCATCACGAACCTTCACTTGGTAGCCCGGTAGCCATAATTTTGACAAAGGGGGCACCCGATTTGGGGGTTCGTTGCTTGAGGGAATCTTGTCCCAAAACAGGGACAAGGGCACGGGGCTACCAAGTTCGAGTAGCCCTAAACCCTAAACCCTAAACCCTAAACCCTAAACCCTAAGTAATAACCGGGTTTAGGGTTTAGGGTTTAGGGTTTAGGGTCTAGGGTTTAGGGTTTAGGGTCCCTAAACCCTCCAACCGAAGTAATAACCAGGGGGAACCGAGGCCTGGGTCTGCTGGTACACGGCATTGACCCACTCGTCCGGCCCCAGGGCCTCGGTGGCTGCGGTTTAGGGTTTAGGGTTTAGGGTTTAGGGTTTAGGGTTTAGGGTTTTTTTCTGCCACCCAGGGTTTAGGGTTTAGGGTTTGGGGTTTAGGGTTTAGGCTAGGGTTTAGGGTTTAGGGTTTAGGGTTAAGGGCTTAGGGTTTATAGGGTTTAATAGGGTTTAATGGGGTTTGACAGGGCTTAATAGGGTTTAATAGGCTTTATAGGGTGCAGAGTTTAAGGAGTTGAGGGTTTAGGGCTTTGGGGTATGTAGGGCTCTTTCCCTGAGCCCTAAACCCTAAACCCTAAACCCTAAACCCTGAGGGTTTAGGGCTTTGGGGTATTTAGGGAGTCTAGAGATTTTTGTGAGCTCTTGCGCTTTCCGGCTTAAGGGCTCTTTGAGGGCTTAGGGTCTAAGGCTGTAAGGTTTACCCTAAACCCTAAACCCTAAACCCCTAAACCCCTAAACCCCTAAACCCCTAAACCCCTAAACCCCTAAACCCCTAAACCCCTAAACCCCTAAACCCTAAAAGGTTTAAAAATTTCTGGCTTAGGGCGCCATGCGGGGCCCTCACCCCTATTCCCCTGCCGGGCGCAATGTGGCTCAACTTGGGGGGGGGCATTCATGGTGATGCTTGCGGTTTAATTATATGAGGGTTTAGTTGAGGGTTTAGGGTTTAGGGTTTAGGGTTTAGGGCTTAGGGCTTAGGGTTTAGGGTTTAGGCTCTATCGACTTTAGGGTAAAGGATGTACTTGCTGGCTCTCTTCACCTGTTCGGAGAGAAGAAGGGACTTGTTGGCTCGTAAACCCTGAGTCCCTGTTGTTGGGGTTTCTAGGGTTTTTCTAATGGGATTTTGGGGGCTGACAGGGCTTGTAGCTATTTTATAGGCTTTGTAGAGGGTTTTATAGGAGACATATAGGGTTTCGTAGCATTTTGCTCAGGGCTTTTTAGGGTTGATAGGGCTGGTGGTAGGGTTTAGGGTTCAGGGTTGCTGATTCGAAGAGCTGAATATAAGGGTTTCCGGGGTTTGAGGGTTTGGTTTTGTTATGGCAAGGCCGGGTTTAGGGTTTAGGGTTTAGGGTTTAGGGTTTAGGGTTTAGGGTTTAGGGTTTAGGGTTTAGGGTTTAGGGGTGTCTTTGTGCGTTCCTTGGTTTAGGGTCTACAAAGCTCAGTGTCTTTGCGTGGGTTTCGTTTTAAAGGCGCTGGGCACCTCAAGGCACGGAGCCCACAAGCTCCAACTTTCGGGCCTTGGGGTTTAGGGTTTAGGGTTTAGGGTTTAGGGTTTAGGGTTTAGGGTTTAGGGTTTAGGGCTTTTCGCCACCCGACTAGCCACAGCGATGCGGGGTTTAGGGTTTAAGGTTTGGGATTCCTGGTTTGTTGGTCTCAGGGCCCACCTGCGAAGCGTCGTCTTGCCGATTCAGGGCACCGAACCCTACACCCTAACACCAAACCCTAAACCCCAAACAACCCTAAACCCGAAACCCTATAAAAAACCTCGAATTTACAATGGGCTTGCATACGGTTTTTCACGATCTAGCGGGCAGGGCCCAGAGCACACCTGAAACCGAATTCCGAAACCAACCCCCGGAGATGAGCAACACCCCAAACCCCAAACCCTAAACCCCAAACCCTAAACCCTAAAGCCCAAACCCTAAACCCCAAACCCTAAACCCCAAACCCTAAACCCCAAACCCTAAACCCCAAACCCTAAACCCTAAACCCCAAACCCTAGACCCAAAACCCCCCCAAACCTGGCAAAGCTCCCCGAGCTCGCCACGAAGGGGCCAATATGTCGACCCTGCGCTTCCCCATACCTCACGGGCTTAGGGATTTGTTTTGCCTTAGGGTTTAGGGTTTAGGGTTTGGGGTTTGGGGTTTAGGGTTTAGGATTTGGGGTTTGGGTTCAGGAGGGCCTTTGTTCTGTGAACCTCCAAGTCAAGTTTCTGGATCTTTGGAGGCGGCCTTGCACGTAGGGCTGAGTTGAAGGTTCGGGGGCTGTTGTAGGACGTCCTGAGAAAATCCACCCCCCCCGCCCCCCCCCCCCCCCCCCCCCCCCCACACACCTTTCAAACTATTGTTAAGGGATTTCTAAGGTCCCCTAAACCCTAAACCCTAGTTAAACCCTAAACCCTAAACCCTGGTAAAGTCCAACCAACCCAAAGCCTATCTGCTGCTTCAGAACCAGCAGCTGCCGCCCGCCTCTTTGGAATGGCGCCGCTGTAGCGCATCTGTAGCTCGATCTCAGTGAGTGGGGTTGAACGGGGAATCTCCCTAAACCCTAAACCCTATAAACCCTATAAACCCTATAAACCTTATAAACCCTTATAAACCCTATAAACCCTAAACCCTGAACAGGGAGGAGTGTAGAGGGAGGGGCATGAAGCCAGAGCCCTGCGTCCTAAAGAAACAAAATGGCAAGGACGCCGAATTAAAAAAGGGTCGAGAACAGGGTTTTTGGGGGGTTTATGCTAGTAGAGCTATAAAGGGGGGCCATAAGGGGATCTACTAGTAGTTATTCCGACCCCTAGATTGCTAGTGCGTTTGGGCTCCTCAACATGCGCGTGCTGCAGCCGTAGCATGACAGAAGTCATGTTCAAGCAGCGAATTGGAGCCTTCTCCATGCTCGCCCTATAAGCCCTAAAGCTCCCTCTCTCTTCTTCCGCTGACTGGAGGAAGGTACCCGTAAACCCTAAACCCTAAACCCTAAACCCTAAACCCTAAACCCTAAACCCTAAACCCTAAACCCGAACCTCCTTGTGCTCCAATCGCACCCTCTCTCTGTCTCTCTCTCTTGCTCTGTCGGTCTGCCTCTCTCTCTCTCTCAAAGCAAACCCTAAGTAAGTAGGATATTCGTGCCCGTAAAAGGCTACACCAAGAGTAACCCAGGAACTTAAACCCTAGAAAAAACAGGGAATAAGGGCCTACTCTGGGTAAACAACCCTAAAAAACTCTGAACCCTGAACCCAAAAACCCTAAACAACCCTAAACCCTAAACCCTAAACCCTCAACCCTGCGTAAACGGGCCCCTTCTAGGGGCTATGGGTCATTCTCGGGCTGCAGCTCCGCCAATCCCAAGCTTATCCAAAGTTGCGAATCCTCGCGTGGCTGAGCTTCTCAGAGCTTGGGGTCGTTTAGGGTTTAGGGTTCAGGGTTTAGGGTGTGAGGTTTAGAGCCCAATGTTTGGGGTTTAGGGTTTTGTTTCGCCACCCGCCGCCCATCGCTCTAGGGTGGTTTAGGGGGGTTTAGAGGGCTTAGGGTTGCTGCAATGGCTTGGGATCTAGGGTTTAGGGAAGGCCTCATCAAGCAGGCGAACTCACCGCCAGAGCGACATATCCCTTACTTAGGGGATATTCCTGAAAATTGTCATGAGGATCCCAAAACCCTAAACCCTAAACCCAATATGATTCAAGACTAAGAAAAGGATGATCTGAGAGTGACTTGACGATTACAGCAAACCCCAAAAAAGTTGGACACCTTTGTAAGGAAACATAGTGATGGGATTCCCTACACTTTACTCTTGGGGATTGAGGCTATTGAGTTTCCAACTCCCTAAACCCTTAACCCTTAACCCTTAACCCTAAACCCTAAACCCTAAACCCTAAACCCTAAACCCAAACCCGAAACCCCAAACCCTAAACCACGCCAACTTTTTGGCTTCTACTATAGGAGTTTGCGGGCTTTGCAAGCCCGGAGCTGCAATGGACTTTTTGAAGGAAGGGTGTAGGGTTTCGGGTTTCGGGTTTCGGGTGTAGGGTTTAGAGTTTAGGGTTTAGGGTTTAGGGTGTTTTTTTTTTTTTGGGTTTAGGTGTTAGGGGTAGAAAGGAGCCTGTTGAATTGGAATCTGGGTCCCTGGGTAGTTTGGGCAGTTTTATCAAACTTGGGTATTTGGAGCAGTTTATGAACTGATCTAGTTCTACAGAAGGTTATAGAAGAACATCTTAGCAATCATTGCGGCTCTCGTATTAGCAGGGTTGGAGGGGCTTGCAATGGTTTATGATAGGGGTCATAGGTTTTTCTTGCGGCTTATAATGGTTTCTAGGCGTTTCTGACGGTTGTTGGTGGTTTCTGGGCGTCTCGGCGGGTTTAGGGAATACCCCTAAACCCTAAACCCTAAACCCTAAACACTTTTTTTGCCTAGGACCCCCCCAAGGCCTGAGATGGACATGATGGCCCCGATACCAGTGCTCGGCGCAGGAGCCATCGCCTGCTTGCTGACAAGTTAGGGTTTAGGGTTTAGGGTTTAGGGTTTAGGGTTTAGGGTTTAGGGTTTAGGGTTTAGGGTTTAGGGTTTAGGGTTTAGGGTTTAGGGTTTAGGGTTGTCAACACCTCTAAACCATTTTGAACCATCATAAACACCTGTAAGACCTTCTGAAACCATAAACACTGTTATACATGAACACCTGCAGAACCATGTGAAACCCCTCTGAAACCATGAACACCGTTATAAGCAGTAATAAGCCATTTCAATTTGAGAGACGCCTATCATACTGGTACTTTCTTAGGCTTCAGCATACTGCTATGGTGGGTTGGAAATAAGGTTAGATAACTGTATTATCATCGCTCATGGTACCCGTTCCTTGCAATCTGCCCACGAGGTCAGCAACTTGAGGCATCAATCTGCCAATTCAAACTCTCGCTCACATCCTTGGGTTTCCGAGGTGTTGTTTAGGGTTTAGGGTTTAGGTGCAGTGACAGCACTGTTTAAGAAATCATTTGGTTACGGAGCAACCTGAGCCTGGCAACTTTCGGCCGGAAATGCGAAAGGATGATGACAACGACGAGGAAGAAGCATCAGACTGTTCGCTAAAGCCTAAAGCCTAAACCCTAAACCCCTTTGAACCCGGAACTCAGTGCCACTGCGAACTACAAATCCTAAACCCGAAACCCTCAACCCCAAACCCTAAACCTTCTTCGACTCATGGTGCCGGAACTACCCTCAAGTAGGGGGTTTAGGGTTTGGGGCTACCTGGAGGTTCATGGGTGGTCAGAATTGGGGTGTGTAGGGGAACTATACTTGTAACCTTACTTAGGGTACTTATAACCCTACTTACAACTACCCACGAACCTTCAAGTAACGACACGGCGCGCATCCGTGCCTTTTGACTCGGTCTTTTGCAAGTCGATGTTGCCCCTCAAAACGGCTATGCCATGCACGATAGGCATGTGTGCTAGCACTGAAGTAACGGAGAGGCTCCAGAAACGTGCGGCCAACCTTTGCTGGCTCAAGTGGTGCGCGTGCGGGCTTGCATTCTTTGTTGTGTGCAATGCTGGCCCGCCCAATTAAGGGGAGGACGTCTGCATCAGGCGCTTCTCCCTAAACCCTAAACCCTAAACCCTAAGCCCTAAACCCTAAACCCTAAACCCTAAACCCTAAACCCTTAACCCTAAACCCTAAACCCTACTTGCAAAGGCTCAGAAACTCTTCGAAGCTGAGGCCAGGCTTCCCATCCCGATCCGCATCGGCGATGAGCTTCTGAAGATCCTAGGAGGGCCCTTAAAACCCTCTGAACATATTCCTAAGTAAGATCTACTCAAACCCTATAAGGGAAAGTATACCTTAAACCCCTCTGAAGATATTCCTAAGTAAGATCTGCTTGAACCCTATAAGGGAAAGTATAAAATATCCTAAATAAGATCTACTTAAACCCTAGAAGGGAAAGTATAAAATATCCCAAAGGCCTGTCTAGGATCGAAGGGGGTCATGAATTTCCCATTCATCATGAGGGCCAGATGCAACTCCTGAAAGTCCAAGGTGCCGCTCCCGTTCAGGTCAAACTTGTTGAAAACGCGCCGGGCTTCGCAATCCAAGTCCAGCGCGTCGTCAGCATCAAAGCTATCATCCTTAGCAGCCCAGCAACCATACCACAACAAGGGCACCCTTTTTAAATAAGGGCACCCTTTCTGGGTTGGTTACGTACTTTATAGGGAGCCTTGAACCCCCAAAAAAAGAAGAAAAAGGGTACCACTGGGCTACCAAGATCCTTATTGCTCGGGGGCACTGGCTCCTCGTAGTCGGTGATGTCAGCTGCGTTCCCATCGCCCCGGCTGTCGTATGAGAAGTCCTGGCCGTCATCGGCATCCGGCGTGAAGTCGGTTTCCGTCAATCCTGTAATGGTGTACATCCCGAGGAAGTTGAACTCGGGGTTGGCGATGTAGTCGTAGGGCACGTAGGCGTAGCCACGGTCGGCCCATGACTCTCCCCAGCTGTTTCGTACGATGAAGACCTGCTGTCGATCATTGTAGCCCACCTTAGTAGCCCAGTAACCAAACCATAACAACGGCACGCTTTTTTGGGGTTGGGTATTTTATAAGGGAACCCAGAACCAACAAAAAAAGGGTAAAGGGCACCTCCGGGCTACCAAGCCACGAGGAGCATTGCGTGAAGGCCATGTTCCGCCGACTGCGGGTCACTCGGATCCGGCGTGGGAATCAGCCCACCCGGCAGAGGGCAGAAGAATTGGGCGGTGAGCTTCAGGCCAAAAACAATGGGGCTCCCCAAGGCCAATGCCTCCCTCATGCAATCGAGGTCACATGGAACCTTAGTTGTCCAGTACCTAGGGGTTTCAAAGGTTAACCTTTGGGATTTTAAGGGGAATATATTAACCCAAAAAGGTTAAAGGTTACCTACTCTACTACTAAGGAACTTGAGTGGCGTTGGAGATTTTGTACCTCATTGCCTTGTCGAAACAAGCTAGGTCGGGCGTGTCGTTGACCCTTTCCAAGTCGAACGGCCAGTCCGCTGCCATGCATGCTCCTTTGACCTGCAAGGCAGTGATGGCGCCTCCAATCGTCATGCCCTCATCTGATGGTGCTACTTTGGTGTTCTCGCCAAACTCTTGCTGGTCCTTCTTCCGGCCAACATAGTAGATGAACAAGCGGGAGATGTCAGCGATTGTATCGCCATGCTTCATTGCATCGCGCTTGTTGAGGTATTCATATGCACCAGCAATGGCGTTGGCGCAGCAACTGTTGCTCTGCGATTGGTCCTCAATCGCCGTCATGTACTGGCGCAAATCTACTTTTTCACCAGGACCTCCCTCACTGCCAGCTTTGCTGAAGGAAGAGCACTTGACAGGTGCGGTTTTCTCTGGCACCATACCATATGGGGAGAATGTCTTGCCACCTGCCGACACTTTCTTGCTCCCCAAGCGCCTGACCATGCGCAACTCCTGCCCGGCCACGGCTGGACAGCATGTGTTCCCCATCCTTTGGGTGCTGGACTATATGCCCGGCCACTGGATCTCAAACCACGAAATACTTTCAGCCAAAATAGCTTGCAATCTCAGCGGTGGCAGTGGCGTCGAGTAATTTGGGGCGCTAAAAACCCTACAATATAAAGCCTTTTGAACCTGGAAGCTGCTTCATGCCAGGGCCCTAAACCCTAAACCCTAAACCCTCGGAGCAACAGCCACACCCAGAAGAGCGCCTAGGGGTTGCAGAAGCCAGCATCTTGGGTTCTTAAGGGAGGGGGTTCAAGGGGGGTATGTAACCCAAGGCTCCCAACCCGCCTCCCTTAAGAACCCTATAACCTGAACCATTTGCTTCAGAACCAGGCAAAAAAACTCTTCTCCCAACCCCCTCCCTTAAGAACCCTATAACCTAAAAAAAATGAACCCGCCCAAAAAAACAATATTCTTGCAACGAGCGCCTGATGGTGACGATGGACCTTTCGCCTCGATGGTGCTTCGGAGGGACACTTTCGAAGATTTGTCTACGAGGCCCGAAGCCCCAAATCGTTTTAAAAAACCCTAAACCCTAAACCCTAAACCCTAAACCCTAAACCCTAAACCCTAAACCCTAAACCCCGAGCTGAAAACGGCCCTACAGTTGAGTTGAAAAAGAAGCCAAAGAAGAGGCATGGCGTAAACCCTAAACCCTAAACCCTAAACCGTGCTTTGGGAGCCCGGATGGGTAGTATTCAGGGCTGAGAAACGGGCGATCAAGGGGCGGGCCGGTACAAGGAGGGGACTATAGTTAAGGGTAAGTTAGGATCCTTATAACCCCAATTTAGGGTTCTTAGAACTCTACTTTATAACTACAGGGGGCCCCCTGTAGTTATAAAGTAGAGTTATCAGAACCCTAAATTGGGCTATAAGGATCCTAGCTTACCCTTAACGAGAGTTACCATAGTAAGGGGGCCCCTCCTTGTAGGATTGTACCCTTGGGTTTGGGGACCCTTTCTAAAGATCCTCTACGCGAATATAAGGGCCATACTAGGAGCATGATATGAAGGGAAGCTCCTATGGGTGGAGACCCTAAACCCTATAAACTCTGTACCCTAAACAGTTTAAACCCTAAACCCTAAACCAAAAACGTTTGACACTCGAAGCCCTCTCTCTCTCACAGGCGCTCAGTCAATGTCAGGCCTGTCGTGGCATCACAGCCAGCACAAAAGAGGCAACGGCCCGCGACCACTGCACTTACAGGAAACAGCGACTCAAATCGGCAGTGGCTCTTTGACCACCGCGCACACAGACCGCTCCTGCATGGCACTTACTCGCACTTGCCCATCAGCATCGACGAACCCTGTCCCCGTGAGAAGCAGGAACCGACTCAATCACGAAAACGCAATCGAAGTAGAAACGCATAAGATGTTGCACACATTCCTGCCATCGTTCAGTATCCGTGTCGACAGTAAGCTGCACGACAAAAGGGGGCACTTTACCCAGCAACCGAAGCCAGCTAAGCCAAGAAAGAACTGCGCTGGTAAAATCATCGTCAGCGAACGATAACTGCATCCAACCTTCCTGGACATCCAGCCACTTGAAGTGAAGCCTTCCCTCTTCTCTCCAGCAGAAAACAGCACGGAACCAAGCAACCGCAGCATTGTAACATTCCGCCCACCGCCCCCACGTGTCATCCGCACAGGCAGGCAAGGCATCAGAATCTGGCAGTGCGAACATTTGCTCTACCTTTGGGAACAGATGGTTCCACTCCACCTTGTCCATGTAAAGATTGGATATCTGAGACAAGGTCAACGCATTATTCTTCAGAATGTTTCGCATTACGCTTAGCAGCCATCTTCCAGTGGTAATTGCTCTTCCATCGCGCACCTGTTTAAAGTCACAGAATAATTCCATACGTGTAGGATGGCTCACTGGCATACGAAGAACGTGACCCAAGTAGGACCAACGTCGCCACAGCCATGACCGAACCCACGAGTGCCCAGGCGCCCAATACCTAATCATTTCAGCACACGCTCTTCTCCTGATTCTGTGCAACCCCCTTCGCTGCGCATCGCCGCAGTGTAGGGGAACATAGAGCTGCAGCGCGCTTGCCAGAATTCCCAACTGAAAGGTTTTGATGGCTTGCAGTCTTTGCATAGTGGGGTGTACGCAAGGGGAAAACCATAACCACTTGGAAAGCACAAATACTTGCAACAATCGAAGAGCCAAGGGCCAGCGCACGTAGTGGCACCTTCGTAGGAAAGACCTAATGTTTTCAATGCCCGCAATGGCTTTAGCCTTGGCCTGCTCAAGCAATAAGTCACTCAGCGGGGGACCCTCAGTGGAAATTGATGCCGGCACCGTAAGCATGCACCCCAAATATTTGAACTGGGAAACAACCTGGCACTGTTTAAGAAAGTCATGCATATTGTGACGTGTCCGCTGGAAAAGCTCGCGCTGAGCAGGCGCCGCACAGATTTTGGTCTTTGTAGGATTCCAAATAAACCCAAATCGCTGGAATTGTTGCAGAATCCAAGGCACAGCCCTTTCCATGGTGGACAAATCGCGAAACAGCAGTATACAGTCATCGATATAGCACCAAGCAGATACGGCATCCGGAAATTCTTCACACCATCTTTCCTTCAACAAAACAAACAAAGCTTCCATGGTCATAGCGAAGATTTGAGAACTATGGGCTCCACCCTGAAGCACCCCCTTGTTGAGCTTGAACCGACTGGTACGTCCACCCCATGACATTGAAAGCTGGTGATGTCGCATTTCGTGGAAGACCCGCAGGAGTTCAGGATGAAATTGAGAGTCCGTCATTCTTAGAAGTGAGGAATGCATCACATCCCATTGCACATTGTCAAAAGCCCCCTGTATGTCAGCACTCAACCAAAAGGACTCTGATTGTTGAAGTGATTCCCGTTCCAGCCTATTTGTAGCCAGCAAGAGCGAGTCCAAAAGCTGACAGTTGGCGAGTCCACCGAGTTGCGAGGTCGCAGGTTGCCACCCTTTCTGAACCCTGAGGATTAGCATCTTCATGTAGGTCTTGTGGAAAGTCTCCATTAGAGCAATAGGGCGGTAATCACTGGGCACAGAAATATGTTGGGTTTTTGCAATCAAGCACAACTCCGCAAGCCTCTGTTCTTGAAGGGGCTGGTGCAAAAGCATGAGATTGAAAACGGAGGTGAGGAGCGTGAGGCCCGTGGAAGTTTCCGCCAGAGCCTTGAGAATTTCATTGCTTATGCCAGAGGGCCCTGCAGCCTTGTAATACTTAAGACGCCCCACAGCAGCAGCAACCTCGCACTCAGTGAATGGGGCCGCCTCCGGCAGTTCCAGCTGCCACGGCAAGCATGGATCCTCCCCGTGCTCTGCACCAAACTTAGCCTGGAAATGGCAGTGCACATCTTGCACGAAAGCATCTTCGGTAGAATACTTCTCCAGTGCGCTGTCTAAGCTAATATGTTGATTATGCTGACGCCGCGCTTGACGAATGGAATCATAGTGGCACTGCGAAGCCAAATCCAAAATCTCATTGCACCAGGACTGCCTTTCTGCTTGTCTCTGGGACAAAATGAGCTTAGTAAGCAATAGCCGAACTTGTGGATCTTGTTCGAGGCGTCGTCGGGAGCAGAGTTCTTTTAGAGATTTGGAGTCTTTGAATTTCCTGCTACGCAACGGCGACGACACCGCATCCGAAAGCTGCCTCACTCTACGCCACTGTTGCTGCAATCCCAGATCACCGCACTGAGTATCATCTGCATCCAGCAGGCTTCGCAGTTTGAGCTTATCAACCGAATAGGGCAAGCACCTAATGTTTTTAGAGCGTCTCTTCTTGCGAGGAGCATTTCTTGAGTTGAACAGCTCAGCCAAAACCATGGCATGGTCTGAATTGATAGCTTGTGCAGTGTCTGAAATTACTGTTGAAAGGACCTCTGATGGAGCAGAGTCAGGCGCCGCCCTCCACCAGAAGAAATCAAGTTCCCTCTGCGAGTCCTTGCCGAAACGTGTAGCTTGGCCTGCAAGAATATTCCCAAAGCCAAGAATGGAAAGCGGAACAGCCAGCAAGTCGAAACGCGGATCTCCCTGCTGGCAATTCCAATCCCCACCCAGAATAGTGTCATACTGTGAATACTTGGTAACAAAGGAACACAAATCTTGGCATGCATCCGAATACACCTCATCCGGATACCCCGTATGGGGAAAATGAGCTGAGACGACCAAGAGATAGTTTTGGGTTGTAGCGCATTTGAAGCATACCACAATAAACCTCAAGCCCTTGTAGTGGAAGACGACTCTCTCGCAAACCTCCCTATCAAGAGCAATCACCTGTGCCAGGTAGGCCTCGTTGTTGCCAGAAAAAACTCGATAATCATGCAAATCTGAGGACTCATCCATGACCAGCTCCCTGAGATCACTAGGAAGACTCAGAACATGATCACGAGAGTTGCCCTCCTTTACAGAATCAAGAGCGCCCGTGCCACCCACTTCTTGCAGCAAAATAAATTCCGGGGCATGATCTTGAAACACGCAGTCGCTGGCTTTGCCCACACTCTGCCCCCTAATGTTCCAAGTGCATATCTGTACAACAATGGGTTTGCATGGTCTCGGCTGGGCTCTGTGTCAGCTCTGCTGCATCTTGAAAAGATGCGCCTCAACTTCGGGTTCCGTCTTGCCTCGTATGTTGGCAATCAGGCCAACATTGAAATGGTATAGCGCTTGAGCCTGCTCAGGATCAGTAGATAGGGCCACAACTTTGTTCCCAGGCTTAGCAGCGAGTGCCACCGGGAAGGCTGCAGCTATTCTGGACTTGCCAGCCCAAATCACACCTTTCTTCCACTCTACCTCCAGCTCAAGATCCGGGAAAAGTGGCGCCAGCATACTCTTTGCCATCATGGATCGTTTGTTCTGCAACCTCACACTTCTAGGCTTGCTTGCAGAAAACCACAATAGCTTGGTGTCGTCAGAAGATTCCACTCCGTGCTTCTCATGTAGGTGTTGGCGCAAAGTGAGATACCTCTGAAACGACTCGTCACCTGGCAACTTGCTGAGAAAGATGTGACCCACTGAGCCTCTTCTTCCATAAACCACTATGTCTTGCACTTGCAGAGTTGGTTGATGGGACGCCAAAAGTGCTCGGATACGATCAATGATTTCAGCTCTGGGGGTTCCGTCCTCCCACTCACCAACCACTATGTGATTGTAGTCAGTATCAGTGCTCGTCTGTGCTGAAGACGCAAAGCCGCCTTCACCAGATTGCCCTTGCCTTTCAGCAGGAGGAGGCATTCTGGAGAAGACACCTTGAGAGGGAGCAGCAGCATTGTGTGAGCCATGCGCAGTTTGTTGGACAATTTCCTCCAAAGCAGCAATTCGTCTATCAAGGTCCTTTCTTTCACGAACAGACTCTGACTCGAGCTTAGTCATTCGAGCATCGAGAGCTCCAAGTGAATCGTTACTGCGTCGAATTTCCAGTTGGAAACTCTTCTGAAGTGCCACAGCCCACGACGGGGCGTCAGTGCCCTCAAGCTCAAACTCATCCGGATGCTGATGAAGCCTCATGAGAGCATCGAGCTGCTCATCGGCATCCCCGTCCACATCATCCCCTCGAGGTTTCTTCTTCACAGGACCAGCAGAAGGGCTATACATGAGAGCTGACATGTCAGAAGCAACTACACCAACACCCAAGAAGGAATCCGAGCCGAAACCCTTGAGCCATAAGCCCTAAACCCTTTAACCCTTATAAACCATACGTTTCCGGTTGAATTTGGGGTCTAAACTCTTGGGTTGTATGCGAAGCCCACGTGTAGCAACTTCGAGTCTTGGAATGTCTCAACAAACCTTCCGATGCCCGTTGGGGTTTAGGGTTTAGGGTTTAGGGTTTAGGGTTTAGGGTTTAGGGTTTAGGGTTTAGGGCTAAGGGACCCAAGGGGTAGGGAAAGATCTGAGAATGTAAGCCAGTAAAGCAGAACGATAAGCCTGGGCAGCTTAGGGTTGAGGAAGCATGGGGTTTTAGAGGGTTAACCGGTTGACCAAGAGTCTAGCCCTACTTTCAAGGTTTATGGGTAGCTAGAAGTTGGGTTGCAAATAGGGGCACTCTAACGATAACCATAGTTCGGGGTACTTATAACCCTACCTTATCAGTCAATATCCATGAACCTTCAAGTAGGGGCAGGTCTGACAAGATAAGTCAGTGAAGAGCAACGATAACCCTGTGAAATGCGGTTCAGGGGTTACTTGTTCATTGTTGGGATAATACTAAAAATCTAAATTTATATTCCTTATTGGGTTTAAGTACCCTTAAAAATGTAAAGTGTTACCCAACTATGACAAAGGTTACAGGGCTTAGGGGGCATGCAGGAGACGATCGAGGGGGTTCAGCGGCTCAGGGTCAAGAGGTGATTGCTCGCACGAATCGTGGGAATCTCAGCACTTCACGTAAAGCCGCCGTCGCCGATGATTGTGTCGCCAAGGAAGAGCCTTATTGTTGGAAGTCTGCTTCTTGTCATTTTAGACTGTTGTTAGTTCTTATGCACCTTACCCTGCACTGTCGTCGACGGATTTCTCGATTCGGGTTTGGGCATGCTTTGTAATTCTGACCAATGAAGGTGAACTTTGTGAACACTGAAGGACCAACAACCTATAGGTATGGAGAGCGAGCGAGAGAGAACCACATGTGCATTTCATGAAATGTCACATGTACATGTTGTAGAATAATGGACATGGCGGACTGAAAGGGGTTGTGACTATGTGGCGTTCTTTCCCACAACACATTAAAGCCTGTCTTGGATCCTCCACAACACAAGCCTTATCAAGTCGGAATTGCCAGGCCTCCCAATTAGCCAGAGAGGCTACTAAGCGGCTACTACATGTTCAATCCTCACAAAATTAGTCCCTCCTGAGCTGTGAGATGCAGATGAGACAGAGACCAGCTATGCCAAAGCGCACGACAGCTTGTAGGACTTTTACAGGCTACGCTAGTACAGGCTGCGAGCTCTGTGGCTGGTCTCTCCCAAACCCTAAACCCTAAACCCTAAATCCTAAACCCGAACCCTAAACCCTAAGCCCTAACTCTGAATGTTCCAAAAAGCTCTGAGGCAGCTACTCCTTACTCGGCTGGTCGCTGGGATCCTCGAGCTTCGTTTCGGGGGCGCAACGAGGGATGTCTCTCGGCATTCTAGCTGTAGAAGCCCGAAGCCCTAAACCCCAAACCTGATGAGCACAACTTAGTCTCTTATTTCAGTTGCAACACGGGGAATGCCCGAGAAGAGAACACCGTTGTTCGGGTCAATTCTTCAGCAGTAAGCTATGCCGAGCATCGCTAAACCCTAAACACTAAACCCGAAACCCTACTTGTTCCCTAAAGCCTAAACCCTAAACCCAAAACCCTAAATCCTAAACCCTAAACCCTAAACCCTGGCTGGCATGCACATCGCTGAATCATCCAAGAAATGATTTATAGCCATGCATGCATTCACCTCCTACCGCAGCCTGAGAGGCCTGCCAGGACACCCAATGCATATGTAGCATGCATCCTCCCGTAACCAACAACAAAGTTCTTAATGTTTACAAGGGTTTAGGTTTAGGGTTTAGGGTTACCATAAAACCTGAAACCCGGAACCATCTGAACGCGCACCCCAAGAGAGACCTGACCGGACGAGAACCCAGCACTCTACTGAACGTGGAACCCTAGCAAAAGTCATATTGTTTTCGCTGTTTCTTAAGAATTAGAGTACCCACCCAATAATTACAAAGTATTCCCAAGTAGCCGTAAGAACAAGAAGCATTGTCCCAAGTAGCCCTCAGAATAAGAAGCATTGTCGCTGAGCCCGCAGCATCTCTCTCCTCCAGGACTGCTTTTGGACCTCGGGTCTGTAAGCTATCCCGTGGGTGGGGTTTGGGGTTTGGGGTTTGGGGTTTGGGGTTTGGGGTTTGGGCTTTGGGCTTTGGGGTTTGGGGTTTGGGGTTTGGGGTTTGGGGTTTGGGGTTTGGGGTTTGGGGTTTGGGGTTTGGGGTTTGGGGTTTGGGGTTTGGGGTTTGGGGTAACTTTAAGTTGGCATGATCCCCCTTATGCCAACAGTCCTTAATAGGCACCACAGTAGGGTGGGGTACCTAGAATCCCTACTAAGGACTGCTCGTAGAAGGAGAAACATCCCAAGGTCTGTAAGTTGTCGAATGAAAACCCTAGTGCACAAGCTTGTCCGGGCACGTATCCGATGCCCCTAAACCTTTTGCAGAGGGTTTAGCGTTTAGGGTTCAGGGTTTAGGATAAGCAGTCAAAGGAGAGATAGGGCTTGGGGTTTCGGGTTTGGGCTTCTGAACATGATCCCAGACCCCCGGGAGGATCCAAAAAGCAGATCCCTTTACTACTACTTGCTTAAGAACCCTCAATAAATCAAAAAAACAACAAAACACTTCCTGTTTCAGGGCAATCTAGGGCTTACTATCTCAGAATGACCCAATAGTAGTATAGGGGTTGGGATGCACCCCTTGTACTAACTAACAGTGCTTAGTAGGGATTATCATGACCCCCTACTGGTAGAAGAAGGGTAGCACCCCGATATAGGGGTACTATTTGAGGGTTCTACTTGTTGGCTCCTTCCAAGAGTCTGGAGAAGCTCTCGAGCGAACCCCAGCAGCAATAAAGGCAAAACCGTCTATGATCCGATGACGGCCTCTTCATTCAGCATACAGGTCGCACCCTAGCCTTTTAACTCTGCTTTCTGTTCTTTGAGTTGAGTTTTTCAATTTTTAATACATTTGCTTGCCGTACTCCCCGAACCTAAGCCCCGAACCCAAGTTCCGGAGAGACCTCCAAGCTGAGGCCGCAACCGAGGTGGGTCATCTGCAGGCTCAAGAGTCTGGCGCCCGCAGGGATGAAGAGTGATTGGGGCACTTGGGCCTTTTTAGGGGTTTAGGGTTAGTTGCTGTGATGGAGCTTACAAAGTCACCATCATACGGAGGTCTCTGAATACCTTACTAGGTAGTGTGCTTGCTGCAACTAACAGCAGCCCAGTCTATGCGGGACCCCATAAGCTCAACTCTATAAACCCAAAATACCCCATACCCTAACCTCTAAACCCAAACCCTCTATAAAAACTAAACCTGAAAGCCTGAACCCTAAACATTTAAAACCATGCTGTGGACTCCAACCTCTCTGGGAAGCACAGCAGGGGCACTGTCTGCGAAAACGCCTCAGGCATGCCTTTAATATAAAGTATATAATAATATATAATATAATAATATAATATATAATATATAATATATAATATATAATATATAATCTATAATATATAATATATAAACGCCAGCAGACTCCCCCTAATCCTCACTACTACTCCCTGAGGCCCCCTGAGCTTCCCGAAGGTTCCCTAGGTACCTACCCCCCATGAACCCGCCTCCCTTACTTAGTTGTCCTGTACCTAGGGGTTTTTAAGGTTAACCTCTGGGGATATAAAGGGGATTATATTAACCCAAAAAGGTTAAAGGTTACGTACTCTACTACTCAGCTTAAGAACCCTATAAGGGGAAGGGGGGGAGGGGGTATCCATAGACCTGTGAGCTGAGTTCGGCACCCGTTGCAGGGTGTCAGGTTCACCCGCGCCCTCAGCTTCAGGGCGTGAGCTTGAAACCCTACTTGAAGGTTCATATAAGTGGAGTTCTAAGTCGGGCATGGACCGCTGCGCACACTTGCGCAGCACCATTCCGACCCTCAAGGTCAGCAACGCGTACTTGAAGGTTCATAGGTGATTCTCAGTAGGGTTATAAGTACCCCAAACAAGGTTATAGCTATAGTTACCTTACATATAACCCTACTTATAACTACCCATGAACCTTCAAGTATGGCGTATGAATTGCAAGGCTCTGGGGGTTGATTGAACGTAAGTTCAGCTACTTTTGCGCGAGGCACATCAAGCCGCACTTTGCTTCAAACCGAAACGCTGCACACATCAATAAACCCTAAACCCTAAACCCTAAACCTTAAACCCTAAACCCTAAACCCGAAACCCTAAAAGCACAGGAAGGCTGGTCGGCTTAGGAAGTTCCATATCGCACTTTGGGCAGGTTGGCATCTTCTCCGCCCTGAGTCAGTTTGGGGTTTAGGGTTTAGGGTTTAGGGTTTAGGGTTTAGGGTTTAGGGTTTAGGGTTTAGGGTTTAGGGTTTAGCATCCGCTACAACGGCATTACACATCCAAAGGCCCTTAGTTAATAGTGGCCTACTTGGAGGTTCATGGGTAGGTAAGTAGGGGTTTAAGTGCCCTAAGTAAGGTTATAAGTGTAGTTTCCCTACTTGTAATCCTACTTAGAACTACCCACCTCCAAGTACACCAAGCCCACCCGGCGGGTGTACCCAGCGATTCGCTCATGACCTTCTTCTGCATGGCAGGACCGCTTCTTCCACAACGGCACGCACAGGGTTTAGGGTTTAGGGTTTAGGGTTTAGGGCTTCACGGACCTCCTACTGCCGAAGCCATACCGAAGGCGCTGCAGATGCCGGACATTACGCAACGATGAGGCTGAAGACCCCAAGAACCAAGAACCCTTAAGCCCTTCAAGTTGAAGGGCCCTTCAACTTCTTAGTAAGTCTAGGGTTTAGGGTTTAGGGTTTAGGGTTTAGGGTTTAGGGTTTAGGGTTTAGGGTTTAGGGTTTAGGGTTTAGGGTTTAGGGTTTAGGGTTTAGGGTTTAGGGTTTAGGGTTTAGGGTTTAGGGTTCAGTGTTCAGTGTTTAGGGTTTAGGGTTTAGGGAAGGGATGCTTAGAGCGTAGGGAGGCCGGACGATGGGAAGGCGCTGGGAGCCCATGCTCCACGTAGCAGCCTTCTTTCGGCTTTCCGTCCGAGTCGATAAGATCCTCCAGCGCGGGATTGTGTAGTCAGCTTTTCAGTCAAAAGTTCCCAGCTAGGCTTGGATGTAGCCGCTGATATCATGAACAGCATTTTCGGAGAAAAGGCTACCCAACGATTTGATGTCTCTTCGCAGAAAAGCCTCGTGGAATTCTCTTCGGCACTTGCCGCGACCTCCCGCGCAAAGCAGCAGACCTAGGTAACGCAAAATGCCTTTACACATGGCGCCTACAAAGATATGCAGCTTGCCCAACCCGCCCCAACCCTGCGTCCTGAAAGTCCCAGAGCTTCAGCTTTCCGCCACCTGCGCAGGCAACTCTGTCTCGGCACAGGAAAATATACAATAGTAGCCTGTGGTCGATGCCGTCATCGTTGTCATCGGTGTTGTCGCTGTCACGCTGTGTGGTTGTGGTTGTTGTGGTTCTTGCGGTTGTTGTGGTGGTTGTCGTTGTTGCTGCTGCTGCGGTCGTAGCAGTTGTTGTTGGTGGCGGGGGCGACAGAATTGTCTAAAGCTCAGCCGCCTCCAGGGAAATCTCTGCTCATCTGCGCCCGGAAACTCCGGGCCTACACTACTACATACAAGAGGTTTCCCGCATCAGCTTCTCCCTAGATTGCAGTCGGTTCGCATGCTACGTACGGGGCTCTGCAGAAACTAGGCGATAGCGCGTCAGGCTCTTCTACAGAAAAAAGCCTGTCTTGCAACTTGCAAGCTGGCACTCCCCCGTCCTTGTCCCGGGTCCGGGTCGCAAACCACTGCGTTGCTGAAGCACCTGGATCAATGCCAAATTTGTTTGATAGAGCTGGAAGATGCTGGAAGCATCCGGTTTGGAGTTTGGGCTTGGGGAACTCTGGAGCAACCAAACCTGAGCGTTACGCCCGTGTGCGAACGCGCTTTGCACGTATGCAACCGCACACGTTCTATCATGCGCGCACACACACACACAACCACACAATCACACGCACGCAGTCATACAAACCCTGAACCACAAACACAAACACAAGCACGAAAACAGAAACACAACCACAAACGTCACAAACACAAACACAAACACAAACACAAAACGAAGAAAACACAAAACACAAACAACAAACACAAAACACAAAACACAAAACACAAAACACAAAACACAAAACACACACACACACAAAACACAAAACACAAAACACAAAACACAAAACACAAAACACAAAACACAAAACACAAAACACAAAACACACAACACAAAACACAAAACACAAAACACAAAACACAAAACACAAAACACAAAACACAAAACACAAAACACAAAACACAAAACACAAAACACAAAACACACACACACACACACACACACCCACACCCACCCTCACGCTCACGCTCACGCTCACGCTCACGCTCACGCTCACGCACACGCACACATACACACATGCACGTGCCCACATGCGCTGGCACTACACTTACCTATACTTAAACATACTTGCCTTCCTTACTTACCATGAGGATTTGAACCTGCAGTGCTTCCGCGGCGTCAGGGTACAGAGAAGTTCATGTCTTGCGATCTCGGAAGGCAGCGGGCTCTACTTGCAGTTAAGCAAATGAAGGCCACCGATGCCCGGGCTTAGAGTCCCCACAGCCCTACTTAGCAGGAAAACTATAGCTATAACCCTGATTAGGGCACTTACAAGTGCCCACGAACCTCCAAGTACACTTATAAACGCTAAACCCCAAACCCTAAACCCAAAAGCCTAAACCCTAAACCCTAAACCCTAAACCCCTAAACGTAAACCCGATAAACCTCTCGGCGTGGGACTTTTGAAGAAGTCGCCCTGTCCACGGGTCCCAGAAGCCGCCGGCCACCTCGGGAGGGTTTAGGGTTTAGGGTTTAGGGTTTAGGGTTCAGGGTTCAGGGTTCAGGGTTCAGGGTTCAGGGTTTAGCGTTTAGGGTTTGGGTTTTGCCGTGCGGCTGGGTGGACTCTGTGTCAGCGCCTAAGAAGTGACAGGGTTCGCGGCCCAGGTTTCGAAGGGTTTGAAGCGGGTAGTGGTTTGAACTTGTGTCTGTTCCGCGGTCGCGCATACAAGTACTTGGAGGTTCATGGGTAGGTATAAGTAGGGTCATAAGTACCCTAGGTCAGGTTATATGTACAGTCACCCTCCTTCTAACCCTACTTGTAGCTACCCATGAACCTCAAGTAGGGCTGAGAAGTGCGCAGGGATTTTCAAAAGTATGGACCCCACCGTCGTCTACTTGGAGGTTCATGAGTAGCTACAAGGAGGGTTATAAGTAGGGTATCTAAGGTTATAAGTATTCCTGCCCTACTTATAAGTTCCTTCAAGTAGGGCTTTGGACCACAAACCCCTAAACCCTAAACCCTAAACCCTAAACCCTAAACCCTAAACCCTAAGCCGAGGTCGGATCTCGCTGTGGCTGCGCTCCATTCTGCTGCTGGTACATGACCTGAGACCGCTGCTGGAGATTAGGTATAGCTGTTACCCTTATGCCATAATATAGCCCCTAGATACCCAAATAAGAACCCCCTACAAAACAGAAACCCTGCTTAAAGGCTGCATGAGAGCAGTTATAAAAAAACCGGTGGCCTCTTTATCTGTTAGCCTTATACCTTAAAATAGCCCCTGCTTAGACTAGGTACCCCAATAAGAACCCCTACAAAACAGGAACCCTACTTAAGGAGACCACCAAGAGTTTAGTGTTTAGAAGGGGGGGGGGGGTGTCTTGAGTCAAGCGCGTGTTGGTCTAAGCCCCAAACCGCAAAGCAGCAACACCGAACTTTTCAGTCTTGGCATCTATACATGTATTATATATATATATATATATATTACAATCATGAGTTAGCATAGGGCGGCTTGTTGTTTTCAGCGAGCAAAGGATCTTGAGAGGTCCAGCCGCAACCTATCCAAAAAAAAAAGCGGAAAGCCTAAACCCTAAACCCTAAAGTGACCCAAGCAACTGGCTACCAACCCTACACCCCTTAGGTTCTAGGGAAGCTACTCTAGCAGGTTCAAGCAACCACCAATTGTTGAACACCAGGCAGCCACTCAATCGGAACAGGTTCGTACCGTAAAATAACTTAAACCCTGCACTCTAAACCCTCTCTCTCTCTCAAACCCGAAAACCCTAAACCCTAAACCACCCTAGACCGAATCGGGAGCCCAACTTGACAGTGGCAGCTTGGTCTCAGACATTCACCACGAGGATGGATCGCCAACTGCCGATATTGATCTTCACCTTCACGCATAACCCTAAACACTAAACCCGCAACCCTAAACCTAATACATCGTACCAAAAACAATCCTGGGCACTGGTCCTCACGTGCAGAGGGTAAGGGGGTTTCAGGCGCGGTGTCGCAGACTCAAAGCTGTAAGCAAGGCTGCGAACTACCAAGTTTTCTTTTGACCTGGAGGCCCTGCAGCACATCCCAGCCGCAGATGCTTGAGAACGACGAGAAAACAAGCCTCCACGATTCTAAGGACGGGACGTTGTCGCCTTCGAAGGGGTTCATGTTCTTCTGCATGATAGCACGAACCTGAACTAACCCCTACACCCTACATCCCAAACCTTCCCAAAACCCTAAGCCCTAAACCGAATTAGGGGTTGTGGCTCTCTTGCGGGAGCTTCAGGAGTGTTGGGAACTGGAAAGCTGGAGGGTTAGGGCTTAGGGTTGAGGGTTTAGGGCTCGGCAGTAAATGCAAACTTCGTCTGGCATGATTTCGGAAGAACTGATGTGATGCCCTAAAGCCTAAGCCCTAAACCCTAAACCCTGAACCCTGAACCCTAAACCCTAAACCCTAAACCCTAACCCTAAACCCTAAACCCTAAACCCTAAACCCTAAACCCTAAACCCTAAACCTAAACCCTAAACCCTAAACCCTAAACCCTAAACCCTAAACCCTAAACCCTAAACCCTAAACCCTAAACCCTAAACCCTAAACCCTAACCGGCCCTAACCCCCTTTTCTTCAAAACCCTAAAAGCTAAACCCTAAACATTTGGGACTCCATCAGTTGAGCGCCACAACTACCCTCTCAACAACGTGAGGCATAGTCAGGTTCTCAAGCACAGTACAGATGCACGTACATTTACATTAAAAACCCAATAGGGTTTAGAGTTCAGGGTTTAGGGTTTAGGGCTTAGATGCATACATATACTAGACCCAAGAGTGGCCAAGGAAAAGAAGAGGGGTAGCCTTTTGGGCTTAAGAGGGGCTAATCAGGCAACCTAACCGCCGAAACTCCACACAAAGGCGATAAGGGCCTACTCTGGGTCCCCGTATATGTATACATGACTTTATTCACACACGCACACACTCACACACGCCCACGCGCGCACAGGCACACACGCACGCACGCACGCACACATACATGTGTATACATATATGCATATACATATATATATATATATATATGGTACCCCCCCCCCGCCCCCCAGTGACCTACCCTTTTTAAACCTTTTTCGCCTTGTCCCAAGTCACCCAGCTGCACTGCAAGCAAACTCCGTGTGCAATATAGCGTATTTCCTAGGGCGTAGACTAAAATACAACAAAAATCCGCATACACGGGACAGTAGAAAACCAAAAACACCAAAACAAAAAATCCAAAAAACCAAAACCAAAAAAACCAAAGAAACCAAAACAACCAATTTTCGGGAACTCTCAGGAATCCTTATGAGGCTTCTCCAAGAGTTCCGGAAAATTGGTTTTTGTTTTGGTGTTTTTCATGTTTTCAATTTTTTTTCTTGGTTTTTTCGGTTTTGGTATTTTTGGTTTTTTGGTTTGGGTTGTTTGGCTTTTTGGTTCGCCTTCACGAGGCAACAACTACGCATTCTTTAAGTGTGCTTGTGCTAATTGTGCTTTTCAGAAATAGTATACAAGTGGTCTTCTAAGTGCATCAGAATTACTTGTTTCGTTATTATGTAAGTAGGCCGCTTCGCTTCTTTTTCAACTAGTGGTTAGTGCATCTTTTGGTTGTACTCAAGTGTAGTAGACCTTATTCAGCCATTACTTGGAGCTCTGGTAGCTAAATTCGCATGGATGATATTTGCCTAGTCAAAGCAATAATTATCCCGAAGAAGCATTTGCAGTACTTGTCTTGAGAAAAATCATTTATTGCTTAGAATTGTTTGCTTAAAAAGTGACTCCCACTCGTCCAGGGATACTCGAAAACCCTACAATCCAAACTTCGCCAGAGATTCTCCTGAAAAGCTTGCGCTTTTGGATGTGTTTTTGTATTTGTGAGTTTGCTTGTGTATGGCCTTCACTAAGTACTTTTCTAAGATTCTTGTGCCTTTTTTAGCCTGCTTGTGCAAGTTGTGCTTGTCAGACATAGTATATAAGTGGTCTTTATTGAATACTTCAGAAAACTTTTGTTTCACCGTTATGTAAGTTCCCTCAAAAATAATGACCCCAATAAGGTACGCCCCCAATGCCCCCATATATACATACATACATATATACATACATACATACATACATATGTACATACATATGTAATTACATACATATGTACATATATATATATATGTACATACATGCATGCATACATACATATATATATATATATGTATATATATATATATATATATATATCATATCTTGCAGAAAGGCTTCACCTGCTTCGACTCAACGAGAATGCCACAAACAACTCTGGGAGCCGGGCCGGGACGCTGCGCGTGGCAACCATGTTGTACGGACTTAGCGAGACGGTTTAGGGTTTAGGGTTTAGGGTTTAGGGTTGAGGGTTTAGGGTTTGGGTTTAAGTGTTGAGGGTTGAGGGTTTAGGGTTGAGAGTTTAAAGGGTTTAGGGTTTCAGGTTTTAGAGTTTAGGGTTGCGGTGATGTGGGCTGCAGGATTTTGGGGAGGGCCTCGAAATCATCTCAACCATTCCGGGTCATCTTGGGGATGGGCAGAATCACCATGCCCATGTTCATGTTGACTGCTTGAAAGTCCATATCTTTCTCCGACAAGACTGGAATGTCACGCATGCTGGAGAAAGTCCTAAATATTTAACAGACATATGCATATATACATATATATACACATACATATATACATACATATGTATATATGTATATATTTGAATCGATGTTTCATACAGGCTATTTCCACAGAGAGACAGACAGACAGAGAGAGAGAGAGAGAGAGGGAGAGAGACAGAGAGAGAGCATTGGCTACAGACAGAATGCCTCATGAGGCAGGAAGACCGACCTGCCCTGGACACAATGACAATCCCTTTTCGGTCAAGGAGAGGGCCTTGCAATCCCTCTGCGGTCAACAAGGGGAGACCCCTCCATACCCGCGGGCATCACCGAGTCATGCTGGATGTCTCACTATCCTGCAACGGGACAGACATCTGCACCGTCGCATGAGGTCTTGACTCGTCCGTAGCATGGAACTGGATGGTGACGAAGCCGTCCTACCAGAGCGACAACGGACTTGAGGAGGATCTTCAATGGGGCGCGCAACATATATGCACTTACCAAGGGCTTGGAAGCAACCTGAAATGCGGCACTATCCACGCTCACCTCAATGAGTCAGGTAGTTGAAGCTGCGCAGCAAAACTTGGCCATCTCAGACCATCCCGTGGTTCTATATGTATACATATATGTATTCCTAACCCCTACGCCCGAATTGAGGTTTAGGGTTTAAGGTTTGGGTTGAAAGTTTAGGGCTCAAGGTCCCAAAGGCTAAACCCCCGAAAACTAGCTCCAACTCCAAAAAGAGCCGCTACCACGATAAGTGGCACAGCCGGCGACCCGGGAAGACCACCCCCAAATCCTACTTGGAGGTTCGTGGGTCGTTAGAAGTAGGGTTATAAGTTATAAGTAGGGTAACTATACTTATGGCCTTACTTAGGGTACTTATTACCCTACTTAGAACTACCCATGAACCTGCAAGCAGCCCTAAACACGAAGCTCTATTGACTAAACCCTACCTGGACTGGAGGGATATGAGTAGAGGTTGAAACCAGTTAGAATTAGAGCTGCCCTACTAATACCTTACAACCCTGCCTATAGCTGCCCATGACCCTCCAAGTGAACCCTGCACTCTTTCGAGGATTACTTGGTAGCCCAATGTCCAAATTCTAACAAGTGCACCCTTGCTAGGGTTGGTCACTTTGTGAGGGAATCTTGAACCCCAAAAAAGCGAGAGGGTACCAGTGGGCTAACCCTAAACCCTCAACCCTCAACCCTAAACCCTAAACCCCGAAAAGCCGCTTCGGTCGCGTCCTCCTGTTGGCGTCCTTCCTGAGTCAAAGACTACGGGCCACTGGCCATTGGGGTTGAGGGTTGAGGGTTTAGGGTTTAGGGTACATCTACTTACTTCTCCAATCACCAAGGAGCACACTTGGTTAAACTTTACTAGTCCCAGTCATTAAAGAAGGAGCCACAAAAAGCTTAAAGTTCAACTATTGGCTAAGTAAGTCCATACTGAGTGTGCACAAGTCAGTGACCGGGACCTCGAGCACCCTCAGCCCTAAACCCTACAACCCTACAACCCTACAACCCTACAACCCTAGAACCCTACAACCCTAGAACCCTAGAACCCTAGAACCCTAGAACCCTAGAACCCTAGAACCCTAGAACCCTAGAACCCTAGAACCCTTAAACCCTTAGACCCTAAACCGCAAGCCTCATGAAGTTCGGGTCTTGGGCCTGGAACGCATGCGAGGCAGGGTGCGAACTTTTCTATGCACCCCCCCCCCCCCCCCCCCGAAAGGGTTTGGGGTTTAGGGTGACAGGCTTACAAGGTTTAGGGTTTAGGGTTTAGGGTTTAGGCATATGTACACGCCCACCAAGAACCCTACCTCACATGAATGTCCCGCAGCTTCTCTGGCTGGACTTTTGGCAGCAGGCATTTCTTTAACAGCGGCCTTGCTGAGAAACCCATGCGAAGAGGCCCTAAACCTGAGATGTTCCCCCTGGCCTGTTCCCCCTTCCCCTAACGGTCCCTGCTAGGGATTCTAATAAGGGGGGACATGTAATCCCTATGAAGGACTGCTAGTGGAAGAGGGAACATCCCAACCCTAAACCCTAAACCCGAAATCCTAAACCCTAAACCTAAACCCTAAACCCTAAAAAGGCGGCGGATCCAAGGTTGCCGTAAAGAACCACAGGCTAAGCGGTTTAGAAGCCCGAAAGCAGAGCCTTCCCAGATCACCCCTCAACCCTACAACCGTAAAACCCGCAAAACCCTAAACCCATAAAATCCTAAAACCCTAAAACCATAAAACCTTCAACCCTAAACCCAAAAAATCCTAAAGCCCTAAACCCAAAAAATCCTAAAACCATAGGACCTTAAACCTCTAAGCCGAATCTTGGAGGAGATCTTGGATCGTGCCCCATGTAGGGTCAATGAGGCGCAACTCGGCTAGTACGGTGCTAGGTTGCTTGAAATTTGAAAGACTACTTCTAACCGCGTCTGAAACCCTAAACCCTGTAAACCCTGACTAAACATCTCTAAACCCTAAACCCTAAACCCTAAACCCAAAACCCAAAACCCTAAACCCTAAACTTTTCACTGCTGTTCATCGGATGTGAAAGAAGCGTCGATGGCAACGTGGAAGCCGTGGATGAGCTGCAAGTCTCTGACCTGCTCAGAAGCCTAGGACGGCCCTGAAAAACCCTCTGAAAGATACGGTTTAGGGTTTAGGGTTTAGGGTTTAGGGTTTAGGGTTTAGGGTTTAGGGTTTAGGGTTTAGGGTTTAGGGTTTAGGGTTTAGGGTTTAGGGTTTAGGTATCCCGAGGACCTACCTAGCAAAGGTACAATGGCTGTTTGCTGACTGAACGAAGGCTTGACGGATTTTGCATTTGACTTGGGCAAACCAGGCATCTGTGTGATGGGCCATCGGTCATGTCGAACAGTCCTAGCTGTGCGGTGATGCCCGCACACTCCCCCTACTTGGAGGTTCGTGGGCAGTTACAAGTAGGGTTATAAGTACCCTAAGATTTACTTATCAATAGAGTTACCCGACTTATAAAACCCATCTAGAACTACCCATGAACCTCAAAGTAACCGGAGAGAATCCGACATTCCTCCTCATGCCCATAAGGCACGCTTTCTGCAACTAAGCTCCGCGTTTCCCTAAACCCTGTGCCTAAACCCTAAACCCTAAACCCTAAACCCTAAACCCTAAACCCTGAACCCCAGGCTGGGTACCCGGCATGCAAGATCCAAGCATCCCAGCGGCCGATGGGCTTCAGACTCTGTCGGTCCTTGCGACGAATCCAGGAGCCCGATACCCTTAGACCCTAACCCTTAAACCCATAACCCTAAATCCTAAACCCTAAACCCTAGCCCTAAACCCTAAACCCTAAGCCCTAAGCCCTAAACCCTAAACCCTAAACCGGCGATATTCGTAATCCTGTGCCCAGAAAGCGTGGCTTCGAGCTTCAGCAAAAGGGTGCTCACTTTTGGGAGCTCAGAAAATGGCCTTTGGCAACCTCTTAGCCATGAATAAGGGGTTTAGGGTTTAGCTACCGGCTTCGGCTCAGGTGGCAGCAAGGCGTGCTGATTCACCTAGTAGTTGCTTAAGCTTAAGGACCCCCCCCAAAAATAGAAATATTCTTCCTTCTAAGGGTAATATAGGGATTATTATTGTTCATTTTTTGAAGTTCTTGACTTATAAGGGTAACATAGGGAATATTGTTTTTTTGTTTAATCCTTTTGGGGTTCTTGTGCAAATAGTAGTCACTCTTAGGCGCCAGCATACCAGTTCGTGTACTGCATCCAGGAGTAGCGGAGGAAATGTCTCAGGATGTCGCCGATACCTGAAGGGAAGTTGCGCGGTTTAGGGTTTAGGGTTTAGGGTTCAGGGTTCAGGGTTCAGGGTTTAGGGATCCGTGTCAAAGGACACACGGTAGTTCAGCTTGTTCGTGGAAAGTGATGGGAAATCCACGCCTGATTCTAGCGTGGGTCCGAAACCCTTCTATCTTGTTCTAGTCATACGTTTCACGCGCTATCCTCTCCATGGAGTCTGGTAAGTCTTTACTTGCATCTTGGAGCAGCAGGATCGCGATCTGCTAAGCCCCACCGGCTCTCTTGACCCTTTTAGGAAGATTTAGGGTCGTGTGTCCACTTCTTCTGGTTCAAAGCCCATAGCCATAGCACTTCTCTCTCAATGCGAAGACGCTTGTTCCACTTGCCAAAGTATGTCCGCGGAACCTTGCCATGCACAACAAATACGACCTGCCTTGGACATCTGATTCAAGCTTATGGGTTGCCTGAAAATTCGGGACTTGCCCACTGAGCATTCAGGTGATGTTCCGCCGAGTGCACGGCTCCATGCACAAGAGTGGGACATCATCGTAACCACATGGCGTTGGGGCCCCTGTATCTAAAGAAAACCGAAAACCGCTGGAGCTCGAGGCCTTAACAGGGTTAACAGGTTTAGGGGTTCAGGGAAAAAGGTTTAGGGTTCAAGTGCCTCAGTGTGCCAAACTGTCCGTTCGGTTCCGAAACGGCTGAGAAACTAGCTTCTTGTGATGTGCCACGTGCCCCGCCTCCCCCCCCTCCCCCCCTCGCGCCTGGGAAGAGTAGGGTGAAGAGAACTGAAGTCACGCAGGACAACAGTGTTGCACTGAGCCTTGGCTATAAGTGGGGTGATTTTACAACTGCATTTAGGGCCCTTATAACCCTACTTATAGCCACCCACGAACCCTCAAGTGAGGTGACTAGAGAGGCTTTACCTTTTAGGGTTACAGGGTTCAGGGTTCAGGGTTTAGGGTTTAGGGTTACCTACATGAACCATAGGATGAGAAGCGGAGCTTTTTCGGATGCTTGCTCGCATGATGGGAAGGGTTTAGGGTTTAGCCCCTGGTAGACGATCGAAGGTACTCTTACTTGGTAAATGTCCAACCCACCCTTCAAAAAGTATACTCATGTACCTCCATGACTAGTACACTACTAGTACACTTTCCTTTCTTAGTGGTGTATATACATATATGCACAGGGTGCTCCGTGAATCTGTACTCCGTTCGAAATACACACAACAAAGTTAGCAGATCCTCTCCCAGGGCCCTTGCAGCGCATGGACAACAGTGGCGGCAATTGTGATCACGGCAGCCTTGCTGAGGGTGGAAGAGTTGAAGGGTTTAGGTTTAAGGGCTTAAGGGTTTAAGAGTTTAAGTAGGATATTGAGGGTTTTAGGGTTCGCTTGTTTTCAGTTCTGGAGACATTGGGCATATGGGGCCAACATTTGTGTGCTGCTCGGCTAGCCGGGAGCAAACATGGGTGGAGGGAGGCGGGGGGGGGGGGGGGGGTCATGTACCCATACCCTAAACCCTAAACCCTAAACCCTAAACCTTAAACCCTAAACCATGTAGCAGAAACTTGCTCCGACTTGGAGGTTCATGGGTAGTGATAAGTAGGGTTATTGTGGGGTTCGAAGTACCCGAAGTAAGGTTATATGTATAGTTACCTCCAAGTAAATGATAGATTTAGGGCCCAAATGTATCATGCATGTAGCACCCAACAACGTCCCTGCCCCATGGCAGTCCTCGAACTTCAGCTCTCGACCAGAACTGGCACAGGGTTATTGGATTCAACAAGGGTGTGGGGTTTGTCGGGTTTAGGGTTTAGGGGTTTGTAGGGTTTAGGGTTTAGGGTTTAGGGTTTAGGGTTTAGGGTTTAGGGTTTAGGGTTTAGGGTTTAGGGTTTAGGGTTTAGGGTTGGTTGAGGTTCTGGACTCTGTAGGCATGATCAGCCGATGCCTGGGATGGGTGAGTCTGAATGGTGATTTGGAGGCCTCTTTGCACGGCCCTTACTCCTAAACCCTAAACCCTTTTTGCTAAACCCTAAACCCTAAACCCTAAACTCTAAACCCTAAACCCTAAACCCTACAGGCGGGATCCGGCTAGCGAAACTTGGCGTCGGAAAGGAGACCCAAGATGCAATGGATATCAACTGGGTAGGGGCAAAAGGTTTCTGAGTCGGATTTGGGCTTTTCTTGGGCAAGGATGCCAAGTAGTTGGACCACGGCGTGTACTCGGCCGTGGGTTAAAGTCCACTTTTTGGGGTGAATCTGTGGTTTAGGGCCTTTAAGGGGGGGAGGGGGGGCGAGGGATTCCTCTTGCGCCTATGCCCAAAACCCTGGCATTTACAGCGTTTTCATCTCTTTGTACAACATACTGCGCAAGGATGTGGAACAAGACACATCGACGCAAGCGTCCATGCCTTTGGTGACCATGCCCAAAGCACTGGCATTTACAGCGTTTTCATCACGCTGTACAACATACTGCGCAAGGATGTAGAACAAGACACATCGTCGCAAGCGTCCATGCTTTTGGCGACCATGCCCAAAACACTGTCATTAACAGCGCTTAGCGATTCTGCGTTTAGCGACCTGCTGAAAGAAAACTTTAAGGTTCTTCATCTTTTCACACTCACATATGAGTCATCAACCACATAATTAAGTATGAATCTTGTGCGAATTCCCAAGTAGTTTTCGCGATGTTTAACTCTTTTGTTTGGCGCCTTTTTTTCAACCCGAATGACGAAGACATTGTAAAAACCAATACGCCGTGCACTTCCCCTCGATCTGAGCATGTCTCTGAGAAGCCACGGCCGTATACGCGCCGTGGACCAAGTAGTTTAACTGGCTCTTTCACAGAAGGTTTGGTTGTCGACGAGCAGCAGAACCATGGATGTTGATATGATCTGAAGACTCAGATCACTAGTTCTGAAGAGGACTCAAAAACCATCCGCTGGGCCCTAGAACCGATGCCACAAAAAACGTGCATGCATCAACACTCCATAGAGTAAAAGTTTCAAAGCCTAAGCCTTACAGTAGTCAGACCCTAAACCCAACTTGCAGGTGCATGGGTGGTTGCAAGTAGGTTTTCCGTGCCCTAAATACGGCTGTAAGTATAGTTACTCTACTAATAACCCCACTTTCCATGAACCTCTCTATTCCAACCCTCAACCCTCAACTCTCAACCTCAACCCTAAACCTCCTCAACCCTGAAGCTCATTTCTCAGACCAAGGCTGCTCAGACGCCAAAGTGGCACAGCACACGTCTTGTGCGCTCTGCACGGCATTTCGCACCGAGTTGTTGGGGCGCCGCGGTTTTATGTCTTTTGGTGGAGGGCTGAGGGTTTAAGGCTGCAACTTCCTAGCGTCCGAGCTGATTTGGTTTGGGGCTCAGGGGTCGTGATTCAACAAGGATATAAGAGAATGGGAACCGACCTGACGTACCTTGACATTGGCTTCAAGCGACTTTGAGCAGTCGTAGGGTTACACGGGCCTTGAAGAGGGTTCTACTTAGAGTTGCCCTACTTATAACCCGACTTTTACCTCCCCATGAACTTTCAAGTAGGGTCGCCTCTGCGACGACCGCTTTAAAACAGCCTGGTATGCATGCTTCTTCTGCTGTTGTCACTGTCGGAGTCCGGATCCATGCTGTCAACGATGTCGATCTCCCGGAATACGATGGACACTTCGTCTGGAAGCATGGCAACGCACAAGTCATCGAGGAAAATCCTCAGCTGTGAGCCATGCATGTGGAGGTTTCCGAAATTAGGGTACCTTATTGGGGTACCATAAGAATAAATCCTATTTTGGGGAGGCCTATATTAGGGGTCCCCCATTTTCGTAAACCCCCATGTGGTTGGACTGGCCTAGGCAGGAGATGAGATTCCGCTTTCGGGTTTGTGACAGCTCTGACGAGCAAAAGCAAGCCGATTATAAGTTGGCCTTGTGGAATGGTGAAATTTTCCGGGGCTCGCGAAACCCCAAAAGCTACAACTTTCAGCCGTGACCTCAAAATTTTCGTCCAAGCACTCTACAGCAGGACCAGCTTCGGCAACCCAAAAAATCACATGCCATGGTGGGAAGGAGTTTCGGCAGTAGTAGATGGCACTTCTGCTCTCAGTACCATGGTCTTATATCATGTATTGTTTTAGTTGTAGTAGTAGTAGTAGTAGTAGTAGTAGTAGTAGTAGTAGTAGTAGTAGTAGTAGTAGTAGTAGTAGTAGTAGTAGTAGTAGTAGTAGTAGTAGTAGTAGTAGTAGTAGTAGAGGTAGTAGTAGTAGTAGTAGTAGTAGTAGTAGTAGTAGTAGTAGTAGTAGTAGTCGTAATCGCAGTCGTCGTCCGTCATCCGCGTCTTTGCCTTCGTCGTCTTGGTCGTCGCTGCAGTAGGCGACACCGTTGCATGGACGGTCGTGGCAGTACAGTTTAGATATTGGCATCATGCATATGCCGTGTGCTGGCCACGCAACCAGTGACCCTAAACCCTAAACCCTAAACCCTAAACTTGTACAGATTTGTGTTGTTCTGGGCTCTGCCCAGCGCATTACATGAAACGTCTAGGTGCTCCTCCCCAGCCAGAAGCTGCACGTCAGGCGATTTGCCTGAGATGCTCTCAGGCCGGACCAAAAGCTCAGCACAACTTGATGTTTTTGGAGTAAACCCTAAACCCTAAACCCTAAACCCTAAACCCTGATTGTATCTATCGCGCTGCTGAGTGGCCTTCCGTGGCTGCAGGCAGCTCCTGCTCCAGCTCTCTAAGAAGCTGCTCTCGCACAGTCGCCTTGGTAAGACGACTTGGTTTGGCAGCAGTGGGGAGAGTATGTGAGTGAAGGGTTGGGGACTCGATAAGCTTGGGCTAAACAGCGAAGGCAATCAGAGCCAACTGCAACAAGCTGCGCCAGAGCGTTCATATATATATATATAGTACATAGTGCACCTACTCAAGACCCTGGCCCCTCCGGAAACCACGGCTTCCCCTGTCCCTCCCTCCTGTTCGGCCACGGTGGCCACGCGCTGCCAAGGACGGAGCTGAAGTTGCACAGCGCGCCCGGAGGCTGCGGTAAACCTTTTGGGGGTTTTGGTTTGGGGTTTAGGGTTTAGGGTTTGGGGTTTAGGGTTTAGGGTTTGGGGTTTAGGGTTTAGGGTTTAGGGTTTAGGGTTTACGGAGGCTCTGAGGGTGTCGGTGAATCCAAAGGCTCCGTGATCCCTGACTAGCCCCTAGATCGGCGTAAACCCTAAGCCCTAACAATTTTCCTTCTGGAGTTCTCCGAACTCAGGGATCTTGGAGTCTCTGGGAACCCTCCCTGGTGCCTGAACCACGCTGCCCATCAAGTTCGAGGGTGTGGCACAAGTTGGAGCTACCCAGCTGTAAGTAGAGCTTTAAGACCCCCTTAGATGTGCAGTATGCTAGGGGAGCTAAACGTCTTTTGGGATTCTGTAGGGACTAGAAGATGCCAAACAAAAATGAAGGTTACCTACTCTGCTGCTAAGCCCCGAAACTGGATTCGTAAGTATTCGGTAACTTTGGAAATAAGTCCCTTAACAACAGAAAATCCAGCAAGGGGTGTCCCCCCCCCCCCCGACAGCAACCGACTTTATTCGAAAGATCCCACCCTCGGTCACGAACGATGACATGTAGTCCCTCGAGGCATGTCCCATCTGGACTTTGCTGGGTTTAGGGTTTAGGGTTTAGGGTTTAGGGTTTAGGGTTTAGGGTTTAGGGTTTAGGGTTTAGGGTTTAGGGGTTAGGGTTTAGGGTTTAGGGTTTAGGGTTTAGGGTTTTTCGCCCTAAACGAAACTTCTCACCCGATATCTGCTTGAACCCGACAGGGTATATACACGTGTATAGAAAGGTGTATATATAGATATAGATATAGATATAGATATAGATATAGATATAGATATAGATATAGATATAGATATAGATATAGATATAGATAGATATAGATATAGATACAAGATACAAAAACCTCATGCTGCGCTTTGCTATCCAGATACACAATGGGCCGCTCCATGCCCGCTTGCGCAGCCGCCTGTTCTGTCAAAGGTCTGTACTTGGAGGTTCATGGGCAGTTATCAGCAGGGTTATAAGTACCCTAAGTAAGGTTATAAGTACCCCAAGTAAGGTTATACCCACCGACGCCACGTTCGCGCGCAGAACTGCTCTCTTCAGCCCCTTGCAGAAATGTTGGCATGCGCAGTTGTTCCTGTACTCCTCACGACATGCACATGCAAAATCACTCGGGGCCACCACTGTTCAGGGCAAACACCAGTCACGGCATGAACATGCGGCTTCTTGTACTTCTCATGACATGCACATGCACAATCCCTCGGGGCCAGCAGTGTCCAGGGCAAAGACCAGTTTCTGAGCAGTCCAGCCATGGAATCTTTGCTCACTGCAGCTGTTCCTGAACTGGCAGACCCGGAGTTTCGTGCACGTCAGCTCCCGGCCATGCAGGCCTACTCCAACGATTTTTGTGGACCTCGTAGTAGTCTGCAGCGCCGAAGCTCTCCACGAATGTTGCACATAGATGTGCTTGCCAGTCGAAGGCTCCTTCGGTTCTCTCGTCTTTGTCGACTTACCGCAATGCTCGTGCTGAACAGCTTGGATGCCACAAGACTTTGGTCTGCGTCGAAGGACAGCTCGTGGCTTTTCCAGAGAAAAAAGGACCGCCAGCCGCTCACACTTGCATGTCTCCATGTCCCCAAACTTGTCATGTTCAGGGATGCGCGCGCGCGCGAACGTGCGGTGGGCGCGAGGTTATAAGTATCCTAAGCAAGGTTATAGGTATAGTTACCCGACTTATAGCCCTATTTAAGACCACCCATGAACCTCACGGGTTCATGAAGCTCGAAGGTTCATTCGGGCAGTTATAACTTATCATTCGCTTCTAAGTAGGGTCACAAGCAAATAAGGCGCCTCTATGGCCTGCCACATAGTACCCCTATTGTGGGAAATCCATTTCAATTGGCCTACTTCGGCTGCTCCCGCCACCCCGGTTTAGGGTTTAGGGTTTAGGGTTTAGGCTTTAGGCTTTAGGGTTTAGGGTTTAGGGCCCCCACAAAGCTGACGAGCATCGCGAAAAGCTGAAAGTTCAGACGCAATCCCTGCAAACTCTCGAGCTGGAGCCGGGTCTTCTCATTGAGGAGTGGACCATCGTGGATCATAATTCAGCCCGCAACCCTAACCCTTTTCTTAGTTGTCCAGTACCTAGGGGTTTTAAAGGTTAACCTTTGGGTTATAAAGGGGATTATATTAACCCAAAGAGGTTAAAGGTTACGTACTCTACTACTAAGTTTTGCAACCCTAAACCGTTAGAGGTTGCCCCCGCTGATTAAGGAATCTCAGGCCTTTTGTGTTTAGTTGAAGGGGAAGGTTCAAAATTGAGTTCCGGGTCCGGGATCTGCGCTTGGGCGGTTTACTAGGGTATAGGGTTTCGGGTGATCCTCGGCCACAGTTGCTTAGCTGTCCAGTACCTAGGGGTTCTAAAGGTTAACCTTTGGGATTCTAAGGGGAATCTACTAACCCAAAAAGGTTAAAGGTTACCTACTCTACTACTAAGGTTGAGGACCCCCATTCTCCCAAAAAACCTGCAGCCCAAAAGATTGCAGGGGTCCTGATGCAAGGCGTGGGCCCATTCCTCCACACTCTGCTGCTTTAGCCAACGGCCCACCAGCTCGTGTCGCTGGCCTGGGCATGACAGGATGGAACTGCAGACTGGTGTGTTCAAGCCTATGTAGACTCCAAATTCCAGCTTGGATCTGAAGTCTGTGCACCCAGTGCAGCCCCAAAAGCCCCAATAAGGTCAATAGATGTCTCAAATGGTCGAGCTTGCACAGAAGCACAAAGCACAAAAAAGGACTAGCTGCATGAGCCATCGTCTTATCTTCAGCGATGGTGGGAGTGCAGACTTGGGGTGCAGTGTTTGTCTTTTTTTTAAGGGTCTGGGGTCTGGGGTCTGGGGTTCCAATACTCCCCTTAGAACCTTAACGAACAGAATATGCTTAATATCCTCTTGGGTCTTGGGATTTATATAAAAAAACAAAAAAACACTTATATAAAATAAGTAAAAAAATACTTCCCAAGGGGGATATGGGGCGTAGGGATTCTGAGGGAAGGTTCAGGCCAGAGTTGAGCACAGCGGCCGTCGCTGAGCTTGGCAATCAGCTCTGCAGCTGAGTCATCCGAGGAGCATGCGGGCATGCTTAAGGTTTAGGGTTTAGGGTTTAGGGTTTAGGGTTTAGGTCTTAGGGTTTAGGGTTTAGGGTTTAGGCTTTAGGGTTTAGGGTTCTTGCTCAGGGACTGAGACTACGCTACCATGATAAGGCTACTGCAGTTGCAACTGCAACTTAGAAAACGGGTTGAGTGGTTCTCCTAAACCCTAGCCCCTAGACGCTAAACCCAGCCCGCGTCATGTGCGGTATCGAGCGTTATTTTGCAACACATCCGATGACTTGGCTCAGGGATGTCATGCTGTTGAGGGTGTAGGGCGTAGAGCCACTAGCAGTTTCATGAGTAGTGATGGGTAGATTTATAAGTACCCTAATAGAGGTTATAAGTAGAGTTGCGCTACTTATAAACCCACTTATAACTACCCATTAAAATCCAAGTGCCCGAACTTGGCAACCCTCAGCAATACATTGCGGAGTCCTGTCAGCACTGGGGGATGTCTGTCATGCTGATACTGTCTACCCGAAATGGGCAATCCTCAGAAACTTCTGCCCCTTTCTGCACAAGCGTTTCTGGGAGCTCTGTGTCACTCGAGCTGCGATGATGACGCGCGCTTTTGGTAGCATGGATGGGCAGGAGACGCTAGAAGCCGCTGCTAGTTGGAACCCTGTGATTGGAGGGAAACATACATCCGCCCGAGAACCTTCTTGCCACCCTAAACCCTAAACGCTAAACCCTAAGCCCTAAACCCTAAACCCCCTTACTTCTAGCTCAGCACCAGAACGTCGTCCCGTGTTGTAAGGACATTGCATGGATCCCGGCCCTACTTAAGTGAACGAGTGGATGCCTTGCAGCTTCAGGTAGTGTCCCTCGTCGGCCAAAGTATACATCATGTTTTGGTATGAAAAATAAATAAATAAATATATATATATATGTATATATATATATGGTACCCCCCCCCCCATATGCCCACACTTTTTCCTCTCAGGTGCCATGGTAGGGTTTAGAGGCTTAGGATTTCGAAGCCTCCTAGGCCAGCGAGCACGAAAGGGCTCTACTGTACCAATGTTTTAGGCCCAAAAGTGCAAAAACGCTGTACTGTCCCAAAAAACCAATCTTTTTAAGCCAGAACAAGCAAAAATGCTGTGCTGTCCCAAAAAAAAGCAAAAAAAAAAAACCAAAGTTTGGAGAGTACAGCACTTTCGAGGCCTGGGACTGCAAAAACGCTGTACTGTCCCAAAAAAACCAATGTTTTTAGGCCAAAAACTGCAAAAATGCTGTACTGTCCCAAAAAAACCAAAAAAACCAAAGTTTGGAGACCTCCAGGCCCTGGAGGAGCCCAAGGTCTCCAAACTTTGGTTTTTTTGGTTTTTTTGGGACAGTACAGCATTTTGGCACTTTTTGCCTTAAAAAGATTGGTTTTTTTGGGACAGTACAGCACTTTCGAGGCCTGGGACTGCAAAAACGCTGTACTGTCCCAAAAAAACCAATGTTTTTAGGCCAAAAACTGCAAAACTGCTGTACCGTCCCAAAAAAACCAATGTTTTTAGGCCAAAAACTGCCAAAATGCTGTACTGTCCCAAAAAAACCAAAAAAACCAAAGTTTGGAGACCTTGGGCTCCTCCAGGGCCTGGAGGTCTCCAAACTTTGGTTTTTTTGGTTTTTTTGGGACAGTACAGCATTTTTGCACTTTTTGCCTTAAAAAGATTGGTTTTTTTGGGACAGTACAGCACTTTCGAGGCCTGGGACTGCAAAAACGCTGTACTGTCCCAAAAAAACCAATGTTTTGAGGCCAAAAACTGCAAAAATGCTGTGCTGTCCCAAAAAAACCCAAAAAACCAAAGTTTGGAGACCTCCAGGCCCTGGAGGAGCCCAAGGTCTCCAAACTTTGGTTTTTTTGGTTTTTTTGGGACAGTACAGCATTTTTACACTTTTTGCCTTAAAAAGATTGGTTTTTTTGGGACAGCACAGCATTTTTGCACTTTTTGGCTGAAAAGCTTGTTTTTTTGGGACAGTGCAGCGTTTTCGCAACTAAACTCTAATGTTTCACGGCATGCCTGATGCTACGACAAGCATCATGTGCACACTTCCTATTAACTTTTATCGGTTCCGAAAAATATTGGCAGGATTCCTATGAATTCAATAGAGGATTCCTATATATTTTTATAGGACTCCAATCTATCAAATTGGTTTCTGATAAAAGCTAAGAGGAAGCCTATTAGAATGAACCTTAACAAATCAAAAAGAACGCGGTGGTAATTCATAGGAATCATACTAAAATGAGAAGGATTCTTACTAAGATTAATTTGAACTAATAGGACTCCTATGAAAAAATAAGATTCCTTTAACAAGAATGAATAGGAATCCTACTAAATGAATATGAGCCTAAACCAATAGGAATCCCTTTCAAACGAATGAGATCCCTATTAAAATTAATACGAATCCCATTAACATGAATAAGAACCCGAAAAAGGATAGGAATCTTATTACATTAGAAGGAGAATAAATAAAAACGCTATGAAACTTTGATTCCTATGACTTCAATGAAAGATTCCTACATATTTTCATAGGATGCCAATAAAGTTTCATAGGGTTCCTAATTATTTTAATAAGGCTCCCACTAATGCACTAAGATTCCTATCAGTTTCAGGGCTCTTACTCATGTTAATGGGATTCGTATCAATGTTTAATAGGGATCTCATTCGTTTGAAAGGGATTCCTTTTGGTTTAGGCTTATATTAATTCTAGTAGGACTCCCATTCTTTAAGGGTTCACATTTTTTTTATAAGAGTCCCATTGGTTCCTGTAAATTTTAGTAGGGGCCCTCTTCAGTTTATTAGGATCCTATCAAGTATAATTGGGTTCTCATTAACTCCACTCGGGTTCCTATTCATGTTAATATGCTTCCTATTCACTTTATATACAGTCCGATCAATTTTAATAGGGTTCCTATGGATTTCAATAGAGGATTACTATTTTTCTGTTTAAAAGATTCCAATCAATTTTTATAGCCTAATTATTTTAATAAGGCTCCTACAAATGTAATATGATTCCTATCAATTTTAAAAAGGATTCTGTCATTTGAATAGGGTTCCCATAGAATTTAATCGAATTAAGGGTTCTCATTCATGTTAACGGGTCTCCTTTTCATTTTAATAAGATTTAAATAATCCTATGAACCCCATTGATAGGAACGCTATTCACCTGCATAGGATTTGTATTAAATTCATGGCATGCAATCCACAATTTCGAGCAAATTGTTCAGGTATCTTCTGCTGGAGTTTCTATGGGAGTCCCTCCCCCTTTAAAAACCACCGGGCAGGGCGGAACCTAGTATTTTTATCTGGAAACCATGCTGAAGCGTGGGCGCATGGGGGGGGGGGTAGCATATATATATATATATATATATATTTATTTAAAATGTATTTATTTATTAACTCATATTCCTCATTCAGAACTGCTACTGCAGGGTTTCAGGTAAACCCCCGCAAGTTTACCAAAAAAACTTAAGAAATATCCTTTGGGAACAAAATGGAGACCATGGTTCCGGTATCCAGTGGCCCTGGGGACTCATCCGCATGACTTCTCTTGCACAGAGTTTTTTTTGCGAAGAGCAAACATCTGGCAACTTACCAGGGTATCCTGGGCATCAAACATCGGCCCACCAAGATCCAGAATGATCCTCAACTGCTGCTGCTTCTAGCTGAACAAATTCTTTACAGGGACCTATCCTGGCAGAGTTGTGGGCTGCTAAACCTTAAACCTCATAAACCCGAAACCCTTAGGTGCAACGTGTGGGACTGAGTTTTTCTCCTGCGCATATTGTGCCTCGTCCGTCGTGCTCTGCTGTGCCTGCCCATAGACCTCACGACAACCTCTTCTGTTTACACCCTGGTTTAGGGTTTAGGGTAAACTATAGTTGTAATTGGATTACTTATCACCCTACTGATAGCTGCCCCTGAACCTTCAAGTGCAAACTTGCAGGGCCTCTATACGTATTCGTAGAGTTCAGACAGGGGTCTACAAGGGTTGTTCAGAGTACCCAAGAGCCGAGGGTCGTAGGGCGGCCCGAAAAGGAATAGGTTGTATTCGGTATCGTTCGAAGACCTACTCTCTGCAAACTCAAACGGTCTGGATGTCCCGATGACTTGAGCTCTACATTGGGCAGGCCAGAAGGACGAATGATGCGTGGTCGCACCAGGGCTGTGAAACGCAGCAGCTCCGGCATCTTACGGCATCAGGTCCTGTTCAAGAAAGGCTCCGAAAACATAAGGTTTCCTAAACCCTAAACCCTAAACCCTAAACCCTAAACCCTTTGAACCCAGGCTCTGCACTATCCCTAAACCCTAAACCCTAAACCCTAAACCCTAAACCCTAAAGAGCTCCGGAGCGCCGCGCAGCGTGACATGTGTGAGACTGCACGTTGCTACATGGCAGCTTGCTGGCTGGGAGGTGAACGCCTCTAAGCTCTCGAAGCCATGAAGGGTTTTCCGAAAGTGAGGGGCCCTTCATTTTGACCCCTCAAATAGTAGGGTCCCCTTATAAAAAGATCCCCAATAAGGTACCCCCAATTTTCGGAAACCCTCGTAACTGACTGTGGAAACTTGTCCGGCCTTTACTGGCCCATTCGTCGAGCAGGACGCCGCAAGTACAGAAACCTCCAGGTTTCTCCGGCTCGGGGTTCTATATATAGTGGGAAGGTTACGTCTGATAGATGGATTCGTTGAGGTTTGGAGCTTATGGAACTCCCTTTCTTGAGGTCATCACATCAGATGTCGCTCAACTAATGCAGAAAACTGGGGGAAAGTCGGAGGGGGAGTTGCCTCGAAGTCCAGGGGGGAGATGAGAACCAAATTTAATGGGGTGCCAATTCATGGGGTGGGCTGTCTATGCGCCCTCTGAAATATCCTTTGCGGGGCAGCCGCGCTTCTGCGAGGCAGCGGGCGGTTCTGTAGTCTTCCCTATAGGTTTTGCGTGGCTATGCAGCGCTCGTCGGGTTCTGCGGGGGTGTCATGGGTGTCTGTAGTTCTGCGGGGGTCATTCAGGGGGTCGGGTAGGGCGGCCCCACCCGACTTAAGGATGCGTACTCTGGCTACAATAACCGAGTCAACAAAAAGCCTGACACGGGATCCGGATAAGGGGACGGGACTGGCCTGACCCGGAGTGACGGCACCACATTCGTAAAGCCACTAACATGCTCTGAAAGCAGCTGTTTGACAAACGCCGCCGCCGTTCGTGTACAGGCTTCAGGTATCCGAGGATAGTTTCGCAACATCGGTTCCTTCAAAGTTGCTGAACCTAAGAAGAGCCTAAGGTACTTGGAGGTTCATGTGAGTTGGAAGTGGATTTTAAGAAGGTTACCTGACAACCTTACTTAGGGTACTTATAACTACCCATGAACCTCCAATTAGGGTAAAACCCAAAGCCTAAACCCTACTGTACTTCCCCCGAAAGTCTAAACCTATTTCACTCTCCAAAACTCGACGTCGAGAAAGCCTACACCATAAACCCTATATCCCAAATTCTAAACCCTAAACATGCCGCACCAACCTCGGCCTCAGGAGTCATCCGATCCATACACAGAGTAGCGGTCGCTGTCTTCCGAGTGGTCCCAGTCCCACTCCTGAGCTGGAAGTTCGCGGCGCGAAGAGCGTTTAGGGTTTAGGGTTTAGGGTGTAGGGTTTAGGGTTTAGGGTTTAGGGTAAACAATCCTGGGTGTTTTGGGTTTAGGGCCAGCACTTCGCCCCTTTCAAGCCTGCAGAACCTAAACCCTGGTTCCTTCTGGGGGACCAGCTGCTCTGGAATGGGCTTGTGCTATTCAATAAATAGGGTTCTGAAGGGACGGGTTCATGGGCGTAGGTACCTAGGAAACCTTAGGGCCTTAGGGAAGCTTAGGGAGTAGTGTGGAGTGTCAGGGAACCTTGGGGTACATAGCCCTCTTGAAGCCCCCTCTCTTAGGAACCCTAGAACTCAAAGACAAGGAGTCGAGGCAAATAGAGACCCCAAACTCCCAAAACTCCCCTAAGCCCTAGACTCCCCCAAAACCCTAAACTCTCTAAACGCCCTAGGACCCCAAGTGCTAAACCCTACAAGCCTACACCCCCTTTAACCCTAAACCACAAACCGCCTAAACCCTGAAAACTCCGAGCTGAAGGTGAAATAGACCCTCAACCCCCGAAAAACCCTAAAACCAAAACCCTAAACTCGCTAGACCAACCGCAAACCCAGTAAAACCCCTAAAACCTCCGGAGCTGAAGGCGAAATAGACCCCAAACTCCCCAGAACTCCGCTAAACCCTGAACCCTAAACCCTACGCTCCCCAAAACCCTAAACTCCCTAAAGCCCCCCTAAATCCCTAAAACCCTAAAACCCTGAAACCCTGAAACCCTAAAACCCTGTAGCCCTGAAACCCTGAAACCCTGAAACCCTAAAACCCGAAGACCCTGAAGCCCTAAAGCCCTAAAGCCCTAAAACCCTAAAACCCTAAAATCCTAAAATCCTAAAACCCTCCCCCCCCAAAAAAAAAACTAAACCCTCCGAAGCTGAAGGCAAAAAAAGCCGCGACCGGGTTCTCGTAGGAACTGCTCGAGCCGGTGGCTCGGGGAGTCTGGGCTTCTTGCAGGGTTCTTAAGGGAAGGTTTAGGGTTTAGGGTTTAGGGTTAGGGTTTAGGGCTTAGGGCTTAGGGCTTAGGGTTTAGGGCTTAGGGTTTAGGGTTTAGGGAGGTTCCCGAATACTCCCCACTACTCCAAGGCTCTCCTAGGTACCTACCTCCATGAACGCCCCTCCCTTAAGCAACCCTATAAAATTTCGATTGCGCAAAGGGTCTGGGGGCTTGCAGGGCTAAGCTCTAAACCATAAACCCGAAACCCTAAGCCCTAAACCCTGAAAGCTAAGCCCAAAACCTAAAACCCAAAACCCAAAAGCCAACGTTGGAGGTTGAAGGGTAGATGCCAGTACTTGGAGGTTCATTGGGTAATTGCAAGTAGGGCCATAAGTAGGGTAACTATCACTATAATTGCGGTTTAGGGTTCAGGAGGGTCTGGGGTGTAATTAGGGGTGTAGGGTTTAGGGTACATATGACCTACTTAGAACTACCCCTAAACCTTCAAGTAGTTAACAGTACGTTTAGGTCACAAGTAGGTTTTCTTGAACTACCCTTAAATAGGTTAACCTAAACCCTAAACTCTAAACCCTAAACCTTAAAACCCTAAACCCTAAAGGCCCTAAAGGCCCTAAAGGCCCTAAAGGCCCTAAAGGCCCTAAAGGCCCTAAACCCTAAACCCTAAACCCTAAACCCTAAACCCCAAACGCAACTTATCACCTCAGCTACAACTACCCATGATCCTCCCAGCAGGGACTTCTGGCCTGCAGCTTTTGAGGTTGACAGGGTTTAGGGTTTAGGGTTCAGGGTTCAGGGTTTAGGGCTTGCAAGGCCTTAGGGTGCAGGCGTAGGTTTTTTTGGCCACCCGGCTAGCAGCCCCTGTGCCTCGCCTCCAGCCCTAAACCCTGCAAAGCCTAGTTGCAAGATGTTGCAAGCCAGCTCTCGTAGTGGGCTTAGAGTTGTAGAGGGGGCGGGGGATGGGGGTTGCTTCAGTGGCAAGAGCTTCACCCTAGACCCTAAACCCAGAAGGCTTGCCCACTGCCAAAAAAGCAAGACGGACGCCAGGCCAAGCCAAACCCGAAAAGCCGAAGCTCACACAGGGGAGGCCCATTTACGGTTTAGGGCTTAATGTAGGAGCCTGAGTAATTAGAAAAGGGTTTTGGGGGTTATCATAGTGTACTTACAAAAGACCACAAGGTACTATTCGCAATTATTCCGACCCCCATATAAGGGTGCCCGAGAACTCATGGTCATCCGAGATGTTCGGCGTCTTACTCAACTGCTTTCAGGTCCGATGCGCGGGGAGTTCAATGATGTTGAAGACCACAGTGAGCTCGTCGGGCACCAGCGCCACGATCCTGAGACGCAAGGATCAGGTTGAGGATTTAGGGTTTAGGGTCTAGAGTTTAGGGTTTAGGTTTTAGGGTTGAGGGCTTAGGGTTTGGGGGATCAGACTTGTCGTCTGGCGTCTGCTGGTGTATCTGAATGAGGGAAGACGTCTTCAAGGTAGCGCTTATAACCCCAAGGCTCCAATTTGCCCAATAAGTAGTCATTCTTAAAACATCTTAAAACCGCAGGCTTTAGACACCAAACGCAGGTGATGTTTCCCCAAAGGGTCCATGCCCCGGTTTAAAGGTATGTGGTAGCTTTCTAAAAAACGTACATGGTCCCCCTAAAACCTAAACCCGAACCCCTTTGAGCGAACTAAAACGGGATTCTGGAGGTGATGGAAGCTCGAGCCTGGGTGGCGTGGTTTGGGTTTCGGGGTTTCGGGTTTGGGGGCTTTGTGGTTCAGGTGGTTGAAGCGATTAGGGCTCAGGGTTTAGGAGTTGCAGACTGCATTTGACATGGCGTCCTTCGGCCACAACGCCCAGTAGGTACGCCTCGTGGGTATGCTTCAGGATCTCTCAATCCCGGACTATGCATATACACGTAACGAATTAAATCTAGCGAGTTCGCAAAGAAGTATTCGTGTGAATATGCAAAATAATATGCATTTTCAATTTGTGTTTTTTATGTACATGCATACTCAATTAGTCGCTTTTTGATTTGCAACATCAGCACAAGCGAAGCGCTGACGGTAACCCTGGCAGCTGCCAAGTCCATCCACTTCATGCGTCATGCACATCTTGGCTTCCGAGAACAGGAAACTTGCTGAAGAGCAGACCGATATGCTTGTACACAACCTACGGTTTTAACTACTTGCCACCCCGAGCAGACTAGCCACACTGCGGGGGAACAACTTCGTGACGAATGAGACTGACTTCCCCAAAAAGGGTCCCTAGGTAGTAGCTTTAGGGCCCAAGTGTATACCTTACAGGTACACGGACCCTCTGGGTTCCCTAAGGGTTAACTAGGCTTTAGGGTTAGCCCATCGACCCTTCCCCCTTGCACTGAAAGCTCCAAACCCTAACCCCTAGGCAGCCCCAAAGCGTATCCCAGCCCGGCGTCAGGTCGTCACAAAGGACCTCATGGGAATGCAGCAGCTTCACCTGACGCCTGCAGGGCTGATCTGAAGACCCTTGGGGATGATTCGGGGTTCTGGATGCGTTGATGTAAGCACTTGTCGGGTTTCAACTATTTTGCTGTAGTCCTGAACCGCACGCAACCAAAACACAGGCATCGAACCTGCATGCTTGCAACTTGCCCTCAACGTGAACTAACTGCAGCTCATAACTCGATGCTGGCATTTGGCGGTACGTGTTTTTTTTAAGGAGCACCTGCCTTTTTATGGTCAACCCCCCATCACAGAACCCTACGTCACCCTAAGTATAGAGACCTATATGTCCCCCATGTAATCTCAAGGGTTGTTACATGGCCCCTTAATATGGCCTCTTACCTTTTTTCAAAAGAGGATTCTGAAGTATGGGCCCTTGGTATATAAGGGGTCCATAAAAATCCCCTATTTAAGGGCCCATACTGAGGGACCACGCAATTACCCTAAGATAACCCCTCTAAACCCCTAAATCCCTCCTATAAAGCCCCTTTGAAACTACCCAGAAACCTCTAATAATTACTGCAATTACCCTGAGATAACCCAAGATACGGTTTAGGGTTTAGGGTTTAGGATAACTCGCGTCGGCCTCGTGCCCGCTTCTATGGCAGGCAGGGACGGCTCCAACTCCTGCAGCACCCGCAGCTTGACAGACGCCTGACGCACAAGAGCTTGCGGGTGGACCCTAAACCCTAAACCCTAAACCCTAAACCCTAAACCCTAAACCCTAAACCCTAAACTTCCTGAACCCTAAACCCTAAACTTCAATGTTCAACAAGTTCTACCAGAGGCATCGTTGACTTCTGGGGCGTCAGAGGCCCTCTCTAGGGTTTAGGGCTTAGGGGTTTAGGGTTTAAGCCTGCCACAGCCGCTCCAGATGAGAGGGCAAAATCAACCTTTAATTTAAGGTCAACAAGCCCTGTGTCCACCCCGGCCCCCCCACCCTTCCCCCCCCTTCCCACCTCCCAACAAAACAGAAACCGAACCCTGTTACCCTAAACCCTAAACCCTAAGCCCTACACCCTAAACCCTAACCCTAAACCCTAAAACCCTAAACCCTAAACCCTAGTGCCGCCAGGCGCTATGGTTTGCATTGGGGCGAGCTGGAGCTCGCACCCTTCGCCATTCAGAGTTCGAAAGGAGATGGTGCCTGAGGCATGGACTGAGGCATTACCTTTTTGCAGTAGGGCTTAGGGTTTAGGGTTTAGGGTTTAGGGTTTAGGGTTTAAGGCAGAACCCTAAACCCCGAAGCCTAACGCTGAGATCGGGATTCGGGTGTAGGATTGGGTGCGAGAGGACTTGATGTTGTGTGGGGGGGCCTTTTCCCGAGCACTTCTTAGGACCTCCCTATATGGCCTGGTGGGGGCTCCCTGAACAAGTGGCAAATAGCACGGCTGAATGAAGGTATTTCTTCATTCCTCCACTGTAGCAGATAAGTCTCCAGGTAGTTGGGGTGCCTAAGGCAAACTTTGACTTTGATTTGTGTAGGCCAAGGCTTTGATAGGTTTGACAATAGAGTACCGAAACTCAAGACTTGAAACCCCAAAACTGAGCTTCCAAGCCCGAGACACCCCAGTCCCAAGTTTATCAACACCAACCCACCTGTAACCCTACACTCCCTCCCCCGCCCCCCCGCCTCCCCTCCCCCTAAACCCGAAACCCTAGACCCTTTTGAGCAACTAACTTGAGCAGCTAAACCCTTAACCCTAAACCCCAAACCCTAAAGCCTAAACCCTAAAACCCTTCTATCGCTGTCCCCAAGCCCCAAGTTTCCTCCCCCAGCTTCCACTCCCCAAGCCCCATCACTCCGGGCTTGTAAACCCCAAACCCGCCATCACTCCAGCCACCGCAACAAAAAACACGCACAGGTTCTTTCCCCGTTTAGGGTTTAGGGTTTAGGGTTTAGGGTTTAGGGTTTAGGGTTTAGGGTCCATGTACCTAAATGGGGAGTACTTGGGTCTTAAAGGACCTCTTGTATAGGGACTTCTGGGCCCAAGTGTAGAATAATGTGGCACATGGACCCTTAGGGTTCTATGAACTGTACATATATATATGTATATGTACACACATACATATTCCCATAAACCCGATATACACGGACCCGAGGTAGATGTGTGTAGATATACACACACACCATCATATAAATACAAATGCAAAAACTAATGGAACTGAATGATATGAATGAATCAAATAAACATGGATATAAATGGAAACAGAGATATAGATAGACATAGAAATAGAAGTAACAATAGAAATAGAAATAGAAATAGCACCAGAATATACATAGAAATATAAATAGAAATAGAAACACCCTAAACCCTAAACCCTAAACCCTAAACCCTAAACCCTAAACCCTAAACCCTAAACACACTCTTTTCATTCTCTTATCCCCCGGCAGCCGCGGGGCGCTCTGTGCGGCGCTCGGTGGTCGACTCCAGAAGCTGCTGCCATCGCTCCTGGGCAGCGAGGCAGCAGCGCGAGAGGCCGGGTAAGGGTTTAGGGTTTAGGGTTTAGGGTTTAGGGTTTAGGGTTTAGGGTTGAGGGTTTAGGGTTTAGGGTTTCGGGTTTAGGGTTTAGGGTTCAGGGTTTAGGTAGGGGCTGGAGGGTTTGGGTGAAAGCTTAAGTTTAGGGCTTAAGGGATAAGGGTTCAGGCGTTTCAAAGCTTAATTAAGTTTAGGGTGGGTTACGGGTTCAGAGTTCCGGACTTTCAGAGCTTACGTTTCGGGTTTAACGGGTCACGGGTTCAGGGTTTTCAGAGCTTAAGTTTAGGGTTTAGGGTTTCAGAGCTTAGTCTTAAGGGCTTAGGATCCAGGTTTCGGGTCGGCCGTCTTTAGAGGGTTCAATGAGGGTTTACAGAGAACAAGGTCAGACGAGCCGTTGCTGCGGCGAACAAGGATCTTAAACAAACAAAAAACTTGAGATAGCTGTTGCTAATACTAGTGCCATTGAATAAGTATAACCTTTTACGATTGTTCCCGGTGCTCTTGCTACGACTCTTCTACTATGAGTCCTGGACCTCTAAGTCGCACCGAGACTTGCGGCCTCCGGGGTGGTTGGGTGGGGGGGGTGGATTGGGGTCAACCCTAAACCCTACACTCCGAAACCCTCAGGGTTGGGAGTTTAGAAACCCTAAACCCTAAACGCCTACAAAACTCCGAAACCCTCAAAGTTTGGGAGTTTAGCTTGGGCCCTCATTCCCAAAAGCCCCATGTGGCTCGATCCTCGTCTTGAAGCTGCAACGCACGGCCCACCAGCTCATGCTTTTGCGACGCCTCAGCATTCGCATCAGACTCTCTGGCAATCCTGTTCTTGGTTCCTATGGGAAAGCCCTAAACCCATTTTTGAGCACGGGCTGAGAGCTATGCCGGCAACCCTAAACCCTAATCCCCGAACCCTGTTTGAAGTTCTGTGGCCTAAACGGTCATGGGCACTTGAGGATTAAGGTATAAAGGAGGTTCCCAAAAAGGGGTCCCCGACTGGCAGGTTCATGGGTAGTTATAAGCAGGGTTCGAAAGGTTCAAGTACCCTAAGTAAGGTTACAAGTATAGTTACCCTACTTATAACCCTACTTACAACTACCCATGAACCTCCAAGTAGGTACAGCCCAGCCCATAATAGTAGAAACCTTAGTCTAGGAGACCCGCCCCCTCTTTTTCGGAAACCCCCTTATGGCATGAACCTGGCTGAGGTCTGGGAGTTGAGGTTGGAAAGCCCAATTTCCCTGAGCTAGGGAGCACGCCGTTAAAACTACGACTGTATGCGCGTAAGCAATAAATTATAGGTATATTACCGACAGTGGGGGGCGTTGGGTTTTTTTCTAGGTACATCTCACCAAAGCCTCCAGAACCTCTCGAGCCATTGAAGGAGAGAATCGGTCAGCTTTGACAGGAAGTCGCCCGAGCTTTTCTGAGAGTTTTCGCTCGGGGCCTTCTCCATGGCAGGACCAGGGCGCAATGATGGGGGTTCGGGGACACATGTTTAGGATTGTGTTGCGTGCGGGTGTTGTGCCTCAAGGGCTCTTATAAAAAAGCGCACGGTGCAGTGTCATCTTTGCGAAATGAACATACGGCAGGTTGGGTATGGAGTTCGAAATCTAAGGCTTCAGCTTCAGAGGGGCGACGCTCGACGTGCAGATGGCTGCTTGCACGGCGGGAGACCCCCCCAGGCACGAATCCAGAGGTTTTCTGTGGATAGGGGTGGCACGGACGGAGGGAGGATACTAGCACAGAGGTTGTGGCATAAATACCCCTGACGATAAGGATGCAGCCCCCCGTTGTAAGTGGGTAGTTCTCTAGATTAGGGTCTCTTGCTGGGGGTTCCGTTTGAAAAGGTGCCGTACTATGAAGGGACACGGAAAGGGACCCTAATTTAGGCAACTACCCAAGTACATAACCCTAAACCCTAAACCCTAAACCCTAAACCCTAAACCCTAAACCCTAAACCCTAAACCCTAAACCCTAAACCCTAAACCCTAAACCCTAAACCCTAAACCCTAAACCCTAAACCCTAAACAACCTCAAGTCCAAGTCTACTTGGAGGTTCATGGGCGGTCATAAGTAGGGTTCTAAAGTACCCCAAGGAAGGTTATGTGTTATGAGTATAGTTCCCCTACTTCTAACCCTTACCTATAACTACCCATGAACCTCCAAGTCTAGCAAACCTGTCAAAACCAGCGCCAGGCTGGCATCCTCTCTCGCTCTGTGGGCGCCTAGGCGCAAGGTTCGCGGAGATGATGACATTTCAATGGCTTAGGCTCTGGAGCTTCAAGCGGCTGCTTGTTCAGAGCCCAGGCTTCTGTAGGACCAGCGACGCATCTCCTGATGGGTTCTACATGCGCAGATTTGCTGACCACGATGTAATGGTAGCAGTGATAGCTTTGCTTGACATGCATCTTATCCTGCGATCTGCAATTGACATCAGGCAACTGCCTCCCCGAGAATCATTGACATTCTGGCGACACAACACCACCGTAGCGCACAAAAGAACATGCTGAGGCACTGGCTGTTGCCGAAATGAAGTTGCAGGTACCTCCGGCAAGATGTCTGGTACCAAAAGAAGAAACATTGTCGAGGTTTGGGGCCGTCGGGCACGTTGGCGAAGTGGGCTCATGAGATCCCTTTTCAAGGGCGTCGCCTCGTAATGGGTACCCAAAAAGGGACCCTAATTCAGGAAACTACCCATGTCCATCTGTTCACCGTGCATAGTCGGTCGGGCCTTTGCTGCCTTAAATCTAATCCTGGCACGAGGTTAGCACATTTATTACAACATCAGGTGAGGACATGACATTCAGCAACGAAATCCCACCCCCACCCTCCCGCAATAGAGGTGCCCGAAGCTAACTCGGTGTTTGCTTTCTACGTCAGGTTCCAGCTTCAGTTGTCCCTACGCAGAACCCTGGCACAAACTGACTTAAGGGATGACAGGGTTGAGGGCCTACCTCCCTGAGCCCTCAAACCCCTCAACCCCGCACCCCTACGCCCCCAACCCTCCATCCCATCCCTCTGGCCCGGGCTTAGGGTTTATTCAGGGCTAACCTTGAACACCCTAATCTTTGCGCTAAACCCTAAATCTTGAACACCTCCGGTCGTGCCTCCCAATAGCGCTCCCCAAGTGAGGAAAAAGGCAGCGATTGCAACCTTTGGATTAGGGTTTAGGGTTTAGGGTTTAGGGTTTAGGGTTTAGGGTTTTTCCTTTGAGGGTTTAGGGTTGAGGGGGCATTTTCGGAACTCTGAACTCTCCATTCCTTTCAAGGATTCGATGAAACGAATCAAAGCTCGATTCCTCTCTTCAGCTGGGGCCACAAGCGCTGGGTTCGGTGACTGTGGGTGAGGTGCTTCTTCTGGCAACTCGATTTCTACCCAGCACGACCTCACAACATCAGCCACTTGGAGACTTAAAGCAGCATGCAGTCGGAAGCTTTAACTGAAACCCTACGCATTCTGCGGGTTGAGAGCTAACAACCCTAGCATTCGTAGCAGGTGTTTTTTCTCAACTTGCTAGCTCGTAGCTCAAACATGGATGCCCCCCTATGGAAGTAGTAAGGTTCGAGGCCTTCGGACGGCGAGAAGCTGGGGCCCCGGCGATTTGTCCAAGGTCGAAATAGGATTGTCGGCACCTGAGTCATCCCGACTCGGAGGCTCAAAGATTTCTCTCTCAAAGCGACTCTCAAGTAGGCTCAGCGAGGAACCTGAAGTATTCATGTATAAGATTAGCCGCACCGTGCATCAGCAGGTCATGCCTTAGACATGTACCCTACAAGGCTACACTCCACCTTAGAACCTTAACAAAAATAATAGTTTATTACCCTCTTGGGTTTTATAAACAAAAATAACAAATAATTCCAAAGGAGGCTACAGAAGGAGCTTCAAGTTGACATGGGCCTGTTTAGTGCAAATCTCAACGTGGGCCCAATGCCAAGCGCAAACCGAGCCGACCTGCGACGGGCAACACCCCAAACTCCCCATACGCCGGTCGTCCAAAGCAGGAACACAAACAAGACTGGTAAGCTCTTAATGGTTGGCCCGCCAAGCCCCCAAACAATTTTCCATAGCTTGATCAAGACTAGGGTCTGGCCTTCCGGAATTAGGGTTCAGGGCGAAATCTTGCCTAGGCCCAGATGTAGGGTTCAATCCTTTAGGGACCAGAGGGCTCCAATTGAGCTTCGCGATGGAAGAGTAGGCGTAAAGGCTCAGTCTGTGCACTCAACCCTACAGGCCCACGACCCTCAATCCTCAACTCTGAACCCCCAACTCTAAACCCTCAACCCTTGTTGGCAGCACTGAGCGCTGCACATCGCAATGGTTGCATAGGCCATGATGCTCAGGACGCAGACCTGAAAGGCGCCCCCCCCTCCCCCCTTTTCTCTCGACTCTCACACGGCATAGGACTTTACTATTTATCCCTAGACTCGCTAAACTCCCTAAACCCACAAAACCCAAACTAAACCCCAAACCCCTAAAGCCTATGCATCTGGGCTTTCGGTGGGGTGAAAGAGGCAAGCGTTCGGGTTTAGAGGGCTTAGGGTTTTGGACCTTGTCCCCCTGGTTATTCGTAAGGAATGTGGGACCTACACAGCTCCACACTTTTCCCTGGAGGCTGAATTTTGTGCAGTGTGACCATGCAAACGCATATGGTACGTACACATACAGTCAAACAAATACATGAAATACAAACATCTGTGAGTTTATAACTCGTTTACATACTAAAAATGTATAATCAATAAAACTAACAACAATAATAATTGTAATAGCAATAACAAGAACAACAGTCATGATCAGAATCATACTAACAATAAGAAAAAAACAAGAACAACAAAACATTCACGATAACCGCGTTCAAAGGTGCATTCGCCAAGTGAGGAGGGTTAGGCTAGACCCAGGTGTAACCTAGGAACAAAAAGGGTACCCTTTTTGGTTCTAAGAGCTTTTACTACTACTTGCTTAAGAACCCCCCAAAAAACACAAACAATAATCCCTACATTGTCCTTGTAAGGAAGAACATGTTTTTGTTTTTGGGGGGTTCTTAAGCAAATAGTAGTTTTTGGTTTTACGGGGATTTCAGGGAAGCCCAACCCTAAGGAAATGAGGGCCTAGTCCGTGCAGCCTATGGACTAAGCCCTGCTGGGATCGGTTAGGGTGCTTAGCTGTCCAGTACCTAGGGGTTCTAAAGGTTAACCTTTGGGATTCTAAGGGGAATCTAACCCAAAAAGGTTAAAGGTTACCTACTCTGCTACTAAGGTGTAGGGTTTAGGGTTGGGGGGTTCAGGGTAACCCTAAACCCTAAACCCTAAACCTTTAGGGGTTGGGGCTTAGGGGAACCTGTCCTGGGCTTTTTAGAGCTCCTGGGGCCGGCGCGGAAGCGCCCAAGCCCGTGGCACCAGCCCACTCAATCTGCATCCTGAGAAGCAACGGGTGTCCTAGGCCCTAGTTGTTTAGGATTTGGGGTTTGGGGTTTAGGGCTATTTAGGGATTAGGGTTGAGGGTTACTTACGTTTTTTGGCACCCGACTAGCCACCTCACAGCGGGGTGAAATTTAATTTAGGGTTTAGGGTTTAGGGTTTAGGGTTTGGGGTTTAGGGTACATCTGCAAGCCCAGGCAAAACCTCTGCAAGCGAGGATCCCTGTTTATGTGCCAAGTCACACGAACTACAACCCTCTTTGGGGGCTTACGAAAATAGGCGCGACCCCCAAAATGCAGCCCCAAACAGCAAGATTCTCTGAAATAAGGACTCCAATAATCAGGTACCCCTAATTTCGGAAACCCCCATTTACAAGGGCGCAATTCTCTGTCTACTTCTATCTGGGACCCCTCCTTGTAAGGAAGAAGTGCTAGCATGTAGACCCAAAACCCTAAACCCTAAACCCTCAACCCTCAACCCTAAACCCATTCTGGAGTCGTTTTTTGAGACGAGCGACGTCTGACCCGGGAACTGTGCGTCAGCTCCCCAAAAAGCCGAGCCGGCAGGTGGACACCATGAGCATCAGCTTAGGGTTCAGAGTTTAGGGTTTAGGGTTTAGGGCTTACCAGAGGCTCACATCCCAAACAGAGCCACCTGTAGAGTTCACGAGCACCGGCTGGCGAAGGCATTGCGATAAACGGGAGGCAAGCATCCTGAGCATTGTTACGGTGTCAAGGGTGACCCTTGCATGCTGGTTCTTTCATTCTGAGCGCGCCAGTGGCGTAGCAGGCTTACGTACTCAATACTCCAGATCCACAGGCGCCTTTTTGAAAGCGTACGGTCTCGTCCGCCAGCGCCACATAGCTTCGAACCCGCTGAATGAACGGCTGGTAACAGATCCCGAGCAGGCCCTTTTTCTCTCAACCACGGACTGAGAGTGCGGAGTTTAGGGTTTTGGTGGGTCCTAGGACAACATGCGACGCAACCCCAAAAGTTTCTGCTCACTTACTTGCAGGGTCATGAGTAGTGCAGGTGCTCCACTGCTAGCCCTTACTTATATGCCCCGAACTTAGTTGCTGAGTTCATAAGCCCCCAAAAAGTGTATACTTTCAGTTCTATAGGGGATAAAAGTATCCCCAAAAAGTGTAAAGTGTGCTCACTCAGCTACTAAGTGAACCTTCAAGCCTAAACCCTGAACCCTAAACCCGAGAAGTCTTAGGAGCACGGCTGGAGGCGCTCGAAGGCAGCGGTGACGTGGGCCTGCCCAGCGTACTTCGGATGCGGAACTCTTAAGGGCTTGGGCTTCACAGCAATTTCGTAGTCCGTCCAACATCTGATAAGGGTACCCTTTTTTGGGGTTGGTTACTTTACAAGTCCAAGGGAACCCAGAACCAAGACATGGTAAAGGGTACCACTGGGTTTCTAAAGTAATGAAGGTTGTCAAGAATGTGTCTGTGGTGTTCATGTCTTGGGGAATTCGGAATTCGGAACAACTCCTATCTAGGCTAGCATTGAAATCGGCAAGCACCTTACCAGTGGGATAGTTTTATGTCACGTCACCACCTCCTTTGCAAGCTACCCAAGAAGGAGTTTCATTTCACGCGCGCACATCTACCCTGTGTGGAACCGTCCAGCCACATGCTTTTTCAGCCAACGCTGCAACTTTCTTCCACATCGCCGTGGGTCTTGTCTAATGAAGGAGACGACCGCTGCAATGCCGGGTTCCTGTCGAAGGTCTTCACAAAGCCAGGGCAAGCATACCGCCTCAAAGAGGCCTTACGAAAGACGCTCCACAAAGTGCTTGGCAGGTCGGAGACTTCAGGCGATCACTTTTAAATTGCTGAAAACACACCCAGAAATTGAAATACAATGATCCCTATATTGCCCGTTTTCAGCAAGAACTTTTTTTTTTGGGGGGGGGGAGGGGATCTTAAGCAATTTGTAGATCAGGTCTGCCTGAACATTAGCAGCACCCCCTTAGACTTCGTGCGCACTCCTATGTCAATGTGCACGGTTGCTGAGAAGAGATGTGGTGCAAGACTCAAAGAGCCAAATACCCCTTAATTAAGGATAGTTCCTTGAATCAGAATAAGGATCCCTTTTTCAATTAAGGTATTTTCCTTAGTTAAGGGACATGGGGCTCACAGGGGATGTATGCGGTCAGCTCTTGCCTCTACACTCAAGATGGAACCTCCGAAACTACGTGGGGCTCTGGACCCCCATTGGCTGAAAGGCTCAGAGTACATGGGTTGCAAGGGCATCCCCCAGCAACGCAGCAAACGTCTCAGGTGGCACAGCAGCCGGGCAGCCGCTCAATTGAAGCTCTCAGAACCCCCACATGGTGTCATTGTTCGAAATTCGGGTCCTTTTTCTTGGGGTCCTTATTATAAGGTGGCCCCTAGTATTTAAGGGTACCCTCAAAGGGACGATGATTGAGAGAACTGACAGACATAGGCAAAAAGGGCTACCCAGGGGTGTCAGGTGACTTGCCATTGAAGGTTTTGGGCTTCGGCTGTAAGACTTCTTGGCTCGTGGGCATTCAGGCTTTTAGGATCTACGGTTAAGGGATGTAGTGTTTTGGGGTTTTTAGGGTTAAGGGTCTACGGGCCAAGGGTATTCCCCTTCAGGACTTTCTAGCCTCAGGGTTCTAAAGATAAAGCTTGCCTACGTGCTTGTGGGCCGTGAGGCCATCATGAAGCGGCTTCCCACATATGCGACACCCTAAGCCTTGGACCCTAAAGACTTAGCCCTTAAAGGGCCCCAAGCCCTATAAGGCCGCAACCTGAAACCACAAACCCCAAAACGCTGGTAGCCCAGTAACCATCTTATAATAGGCGTACTTTTGGGGGGGTTGGTTACTTTATAAGGGAACCCAAAACCAAACCCCTTAACTCCTGGACTAGACCCAAGAGTAACCAAGGAAAAACAAGGGTACCCTTTTTGGCTTAAAGGAGCTTACAAGGGAACCTAAACCCTACAAAAGGGAATAAGGGCCTACTCTGGGTCCGAGTAGCCCTAAACCCTAAACCCTAAACCCTAAACCCTAAAAAAGTGAATAGGGGCCTACTCTAGGCCGTAGGCTCCTAAACCACCAGCAGGATGCCGCTTCTTCCACACGGTCATGCTTCCTTGGGAAGCCATGTCTTTTCGGAGTGACCCAAACACCCTTGGGCTCAGGGTTGGGGTTTTAGGGTTTAGGGTTTAGGGTTGAGAGGTTAGGGTTTACACCCGAGAAAGCCCAAAACCCTGAACTCTGAATCCCAAACCCCCAAACCCTGAACCCCAAACACGTTGCTCTTAAGCCAGGACTCGGTCGGGCAGCCCTAGAGCATGATCCCCCCCCACCCACCCCCCCCCCCAAGCCCACCCCACCCCCCACCCCCCCCCCCACCCCACCCCCACCCCCATCTAACCCTGTAGGCTCTGGGTTGCTTGGGGTTTAGGGTTTAGGGGTTCATTTGCAGCTCTCAAACCTAATCTTGGGATGTTCCCCCTTATACTAACAGCCCTTAAGAGGGATTCTTAATAGCGGTACTAGAATCGCGATTCAGGACTAGCATAAGAGAAAACATCCAAAGCCCAATCCATAATCCAACCTACATGAAGGTTCGGGGGGTAGTTATGGTAGGGTTCGGAGTACCGTTAGAAGGCAATGACCAACTATAGTTCTAGTTGCCTTCCTTACAACCCCACGTATAATTACCCATGAACATCCGAGTAGGGGCCTTGTAACTCCCCTAAACTCTAAACCCTAAACCCTAAACCCTAAACCCTGCGTTTCGGCATCTTAGGGCTCAGGGGTTGCATAGCTCTCAGGGTCCAAGTATAGGGTTTAGGGTTTAGGGCTTTGGGTTTAGGGTTTAGGGTTTATATGTACTTGCGCCCTTAACGCTACTCTGCTACTATACAGGAGACCCCTTTAAGGTCCAAGCAAAAAAGCACCCAAGCCCACGGCAAAATCTACTATCTGGGTACATGGGCCCTTTGGGGAAAAGGAAACCCTAAACTCTAAACCCCAAAACCCCCTAAACCCCAAACCCTATAAGCCTAACCGTAAATCCTAAACCCTAGATAAAGCCCCTAAAGGTAAAAGGAAACCCTAAACCCTTGAGCCTAAACCCTAAATCCCAAGCCCTAAACCCTAAACCCTAAACCCTAAGCCCTAAGCCCTAAGCCCTAAGCCCTAAACCCTAAACCCTAGAACCCCCCCAACAGGGTCATTCCGCGCATCATTTGCTCACAGAGCCCATCAGAGCTCTCTCAGCGAGCCTCGGCTGCCAGGAAGCAAGGAAGGCCAGGGTTTAGGGTTTAGGGTTTAGGGTTTAGGGTTTAGGGTTTAGGGTTTAGGGTTTAGGGTTTAGGGTTTAGGGTTTAGGGTTTAGGGTTTAGGGTTTAGGGTTTAGGGCAAGGAAGGCTGCTTTCAGGGTCCTTAAGGTTTTTAAGGACTTTTTAGGGTTTTGTTAGGGTTTTGTAGGGTTTTTTAAGGGTTTTTTAGGGTTTGCTTAGGGTTTTGGGGGTTGTATTGTCTTCGGGTTTTAGGGTTTGGGGTCTTAGGGTTTTAGGGTCTCAGGGTCTTAGGGTTTTAGCGTGTAGGTTTTAGCGTTTTAGGATTTATGCAGGCACTCGCTGCAACAGTGGGGTTTAGGGTTCAGGGTTTGGGGTTTAGGGGGCCTTCAAGGGGCCCAATCTTCCCTTATTAAGACCCATGATGGGTTTAGGGTCTAGGGTATAGGGTCTCGGCTAGCCCTAAGCCCTAAACCCTAAACCCTAAACCCTAAACCCTAAACCCAGGGCTTTGGGTTTTGGGTTGAGGGGACTATGCTCCTTATGTGCGTCCAGCTGCTGAACTCGCGCCGTCATCTCTAAGACCTGGCGCGCGAAAAAAGTCCGTGTGCTTCAATGCGCCGATTGCGGGGAGGAGGGGGGTTTAGGGTTTAGGGTTTAGGGTTTAGGGTTTAGGGTTTAGGGTTTAGTTGAGCAAACTTTGTCGGCCCTTTGCAAAATTGATGACTTGCGTACAGCGTTGCGTTTCGGAGGGTTTGTCAGGGGAGGCTGGGCTGATTTTTTCTAAGTCATCTTCCCCTTCAACTTATCTCTTTCAAGTGCCGCTTGTTTTCTTTGTTGTTATTCTCTCCTTCTTGTCCCTTTTACAATGCATCGTATTTGGAAGTTCGGTTCACTCAAGGCTTTCGGGGCTCCTGCCTTCTAGTTTTTAAGTGTTGTCCTTAATTGTTTTGTGGCCCAGATATATACTAGAATCCCTCAATTTATTGCATAGGTACATGGACCCTTAACAGGGCTTGATGGCTGTTCCTGTGACTTATCGAGAGTTAGGGCTTCGGGTTTAAGGCCCAATGTCCTTTCTTTAAGGAGTGTGCTTTGAACGAGACCAGGCTCCTGATGATGCTAAGATGGCTTTTGTTCAATCCTCGACCCTAAACCCTTTTAGCCCGAATCCCTCCGGATTTCAAACTCTCTGAAGAAGGGAGGGTGGAGCGCTGTCTTCGGAGAACCAAACTAGCCCCCAAACCAAATCCGAGGCCCAAATTGTTCAGGCGCCGGGCCTCAACGCGCTTAGCCCCTCCCAAGTCTCTTTGGAAGTTCATGGGTAGTTCTGAGTAGTGGTGTAAGTCCCCAAAACAAGGTGATAACCAGTCATACTCAGAGGTACCTTACTTGTAATCCCACTTGTAGCCAGCCATGAACCCTAAACCCAAAACCCAAAACTCTAAACCTAAACCCTAAACCCTAAACCCCAAACCTTCAACTGAACATGGGAATCCCAGATCCCGCCTCAACGATCTCGGCATCGCGGCCCCAGATGTGGCCGTCGAGTAACCTAAGGTTGGTTCGAGCATTGATGCTGCGTTTAGGGTTTAGGGTTTAGGGTTTAGGGTTTAGGGTTTAGGGTTTAGGGTTTAGGGTTTAGGGTTTAGGGTTTAGGCAGGGAGCTGCCACCCCCTTGACTGGAAACAACACGTCGCATCTAACGCATGCAGCTAACATGCTAAACTCAACAACGACTCACATTTCGCAAGCCCCACAAGTAACAGGCCACTGCGCATAACTTTTCGATGCGCAGGCATGTGCAACAGCAGAACCAGACGTGTGGAAAACCGCGTTATGTCTCAGCCGCAATGTCAACGGTTGCAACGCTGGGGCTGTGCCTGGTGGTACCTGGTGTATGGCCTGGAAGCCTCGGACGCCTTCCCTCGTAGTCACTGCAGATAGTCAGTCACTGCAGACAAGACTAGGCCCAGCTGCCATCCCAAGAAATTCCGTGAAGGAAGGAGGGCCTGCGAGGTCGTACAGCCAAGCGGCTTCACACGCTCCGGCAGCGACAATGTGGACCTCCACGAGAGGGTAAACATGGACGGCTGAGTTTAAGTTCCGATGGCGGCTGAGATTGCTTCGAAGGATCCGGGAGGTTTTCCAAGGCTGATCTTATCTTAATCCCTGTTCCCCTAGGAAGAAAAAAGGATCCTTTTTGTTTATATATAAGAAGCCCATAACCCAAAAAGTAAAAAGGTCCCTAACACTGATTTAGTTATACCCTGTGGCCACTTGGATCTCAAAGCGGAAAGGGTAGCATTGTGATATCATTCGGAAACCTCATCACATCTTATCTCAAAGTCATCCTGGGGGCCGCTTCTCGGATAGAACGCGTGCGCGGTGCATGTGGGTGAGGGTCGTGCGGGGCTTGGGGCTCAGGCTCTCACGGCCTTCTCTCCCAAGGAAGCTGCCAAAAAACTGAGCCCCCAGCCTCAAATTCCTGGCAGAGAACCCTAAGGCTCCCTCAACCCTCTAAGGGTAGTTGTATGGGCCCTGAATATGGTCCCTGAAAGGGTTCTGAAGTATGGGCCCTTGGATTGTGTAGGATTTACTGGGGGTATATTTCGGGTTCCTTTCAAGGGCCCATATTAATAAAGGGACCAGGAACTAACCCCAAACCCTAAACCCTAAACCCTAAACCCTAAACCCTAAACCCTAAACCCTAAACCCTAAACCCTAAACCCTAAACAGGGAAGTAAGGCCCAGGCTTTGCAATGGGCGCAGCGCCGGGGAAGAGGAAGAACCTCAAGTCCCGCTGGGCATCCAAATAGGTCTCTGTACCATTTGCTGTTTGGGGGGGGTCTATCTGCTTCTTAAGGGGGGCTTCAGGGGTTGAGGGTTTAGAATTTAGGGTGAGAACTCCCAAAAAATCGAAGATACTTATGAGCACCTCGGGCTCTATTTGTAAATTCTAGGGCTTAAGGGTCGAAAGGTTTTTGCGAACTGTTGCGAGGCAACCGTCCAAATTGTTGCTGCAACGTCAGCTGGTGCAACTGCGACCGCTTGTGAATAGCACTCCTCGCTGCAGAATCAGCCAGCAACCGGCCGCTAGGGTTTAGGGGTTAGGGGTTAGGGTTTAGGGTTTAGGATTTAGGGTTTAGGGCTGTGCTGGCCTACAAAAAACATGTGCCCTAAAAAGGGCCCTCTTTTGGGTTTGCTTCAGCAGATTACATAAGGCCTAATGGGACTCAGAGAGACCCCGATCCCTGGCACATCAGAACACGCTTCTTTTCTCCGTGGCACTCGGTACTCTACTGGTAGTCTACACGGGGGCTTGGTCCAAATCATGCGCTCTTTCGGAATCCGAAGCTGTATAAAATGCAGCATTTCATGATTTAGATTTAGATCCAGCCCCACATTTCTCTGAGCCTCGCGCCTGGACTCTCCAACGGGAGGGTTTTGGTTCGGGCAGAGGCGTAGTTAGGGTTAAGGAGTTAACGGCACCACCCCAAACCCTAAACCCTAAACCTAAACCCTAAACCCCAAACCTAAACCCTAAACCTTGACACCCGGTTGCCTCCCGCTGCCCATTTTAGCTCGAACACCGCTTGCTTTCAACTGCCCGAGTACCATCCGCTTGCATAGATCCTCTAGCTTGGGCATGATACTCCGTGAGCCCTAATTTGAACCTGCTTTAAATCCCAACACAAAGCTAACCTAAACACCCCAAGCAAATTCGGAAACCACGCATTGGAACTTAAGTTTCGGGTGTGGGGTCTAATGTCCTTTTTGAACTAAACCCCAGATACACACCAGGAGAGTTCCCCTTCACTCACTCTGCAAGCCGCTGCTCTGTGCAGACCTCCGCGCGCACAAAGCCTGAAGCACTGCATAAGAAGGTTTAGGGTTTAGGGGTTTGGGGCTGAGGGTTTCAGGCTTTGTTTTGCTACCCGACTAGCCATGCTCCACGGGGCTACTGAACGGCTGTGATCAGGGTCTAGGATCTATGGTTTAGGGTTTCAGGTTTAGGCAACAGGGGTTTGGTTCAATCTTTCATGGGCTCACGGATGGAGTAACCTGTCTAGTCCCGGGCGGTCTTGGGGGCCAAGTGTGCCAAGACTGCAATATCCGGGTTTTCGTTTGTGGGTGCTTCCTGTGCACAAGGAAGAGCGGGCAAGTGGACTTTTGGCTTCGGGCCGTTTGCGGCTAGCACCCAGTACTGGCCTCGGTCATCTTACAGACATTTCCCTCAACCATAAGCCCTCAAACCCCAAACTTTAAACCCTCAACAAGAACCCTTTGGACTAAATCCTAAACCGATTAGGCGAAAACCTAAGCCTAAAACCTAAACCCTAAATCCTAAACCCTAAATCCTAAACCCTAATCTGTGTAAAAAAAAACCTTAACCCTCAACCCCTTTGAAGCAAAAATCCTTGGGTGCCCTCAAGACCCTAAACCCTAAAATCCTCGTAAACCCTTTTAAAGACCCTCAACCCTAAACCCTCTCTTAAGCAAGCCTGTGTAGTGCCCTCAGCAACCTTAAAAAACCTCAACCCTAAACCCTCAAACCCTCAAACCCTCAAACCCTCAAACCCTCAAACCCTCAAACCCTAAAACCTAAAACCCTAAACCCTAACCCTAAACCCTAAACCCTAAACCCTAAACCCTAAACCCTAAACCCTAAACCCTAAACCCTAAACCCTAAACCCTAAACCCTAAACCCTAAACCCTTTACGTGCCCTCAAGCCCGGCACCCGTGTCGCATCAAGGAGCGCTGCACTGGCGAGGGCAACGAAGTGAGAAAGTGTTGCCAGGCCTCCGAGCCTGGATAGGTTAGGGTTTAGGGTTTAGGGTTTAGGGTTTAGGGTTTAGGGTTTAGGGTTTAGGGTTTAGGGTTTAGGGTTTAGGGTTTATTTAGGGTTTAGGGTTTAGGGTTTGGGGTTTGGGGTTTGGGGTTTGGGGTTTGGGGTTTGGGGTTTGGGGTTTGGGGTTTAGTGTCGAGGTCCTCTGGGTTGAGGGCCTACAGGGGTTAGATTGTGGCAAAGTCAGACTTCTTCAACGGCGCCCTCCGGAAAAAAAAAAAAAAAAACACATCCTTTTAGGGCTTAGGCCTAGGTGTTATAGGTTTAGGCTTGAGGGGCAGCCGTCACCAAGGCGCTCATGTCATCCCAGTAGAAACGTCCGGCGAAATAGCCTCACGACGGAGCATGCTTGGCTTGAGCACTTCCTGTCCCTCCTAGGCCGACAGTGTGTCCCGAGACCTAGGGTTTAGGGTTTAGGGTTTAGGGTTTCGCGTTTAGGGAAAGCATCTCTCAAACCAAATTTTCAGACCCCGAGCACCAACTTTAATGCTCGTCTAAACCCTAAAACCTAAAACCTAAACCCTTAAACCCTTGAACCCTTAAACCCTTAAACCCTTAAGCCCTTAAACCCTTAAGCCCTTAAACCCTTAAACCCTTAAGCCCTTAAACCCCTAAACCCTTAAGCCCTTAAACCCTTGAACCCTTAAACCCTTCAACCCTTAAACCCTCAAACCCTTGAACCCTTAAACCCTCAAACCCTTAAACCCTTAAACCCTTAAGCCCTTAAACCCCTACACCCTTAAACCCTTAAACCCTTGAACCCTTAAACCCTTAAACCCTTAAACCCTTAAACCCTTAAACCCCTAAACCCTAAACCCTAAACCCTAAACCCTAAACCCTAAACCCTAAACCCTAAACCCTAAACCCTAAACCCTAAACCCTAAACCCTTTCGTGGCCGGGACCTAGACCTCTCCTGCGGGAGAGCCGGTGCAAGCAAGCCGCGGCAGTCGGCCAGAAGGCTCTCCTCCGCTGTTCTCGTTTTCCCAAGAATGGAGGGTTTAGGGTTTAGGGTTTAGGGCTTGGGGTCTAGGGTGTAGGGTGTAGGGTTTAGGGTTGGAAGCTCTAGTTTTTGGGTCTAGTCAGTGTCATCTCAGCTCATGTCAGGCCTGAAATGGGTTTGGGGCAAGCTATATGCAAGCAACTCACAGCGCTCTGAATCTCCACAGGGATTGGTGTTGTGGGTTGCAACAAAATCTGTAGCTGACTCTCCCTAAACCCTAAACCCTAACCCTAAACCCTAAACCCTAAACCCTAAACCCTAAACCCTAAACCCTAAACCCTCTGAAATGCCCAGGGTGCGTGGCCGTGGCGGAGTGCGAAATTGCAGATGTGCCCAAACGTGGTGTGTTGGAGCTGGCACCTTTTTGCGCTTCTTCCATTGTGGGCTTAGGGTTTAGGGTTTCTTTCGTTGTGGGCTTAGGGACTTCACTTTGCCACCCCCACTGGGTCTAGTGATTGTTGCCCAACTCAGAATTCGTCCCTCCTTCCGTCCCGGCCTGCCAATTTCTCACCACACCCTGAGGACTTGTTCAGGTTGAGTGTTGAGGGTTTAGGGTTTACGTGGAGGTTCATTAGAAGCAAAAAGTATGACTGCCCATAAACAACCAAGTAGCCCTGAACCCTAAACCCTAAACCCTAAACCCTGTTCATGTGGGCCTCCGCAATAGGGCCTTGAGTTTCAGCCTTAAGGTCTGACCCCCAAATTGCCGGCTTAGGGTTTAGGGTTTGGGGTATTGGGTTGGAACATCCTTAGCACCATACACCAAAGGTATATTAAACGGAATCCCAGCTCTAATCATCCTCACACCATGCGCCACCTTTCTGGAGTTTACTGCAAGGGGTCCTCGGTTTCGGAAATTTGGGGGAGCTTTAATAATTTAAGGACCAAGGCTGAGCTGCGATGGCTTCCACCAAGCGAGGACATTCGCGTTTAGGGTTTAGGGTTTAGGGTTTAGGGTTTAGGGTTTAGGGTTTAGGGTTTAGGGTTTAGGGTAGCAACGGAACCATGAAGTGTCCAAATCGTCGAGAATAAGCGCCCTACGTCTCTACCTGGAGGTCCATGGGTCGTTTTAGATATAGGTGGGGAAAACTATATACTTGCAGAGTGTAACCTTGCCTAGGGCACTTTAACAAACCATACTTGTAACTACCCATGAACCTTCAAGCAGCCGATCTTACTTCCCAAATACCCATGGGGTAAAAAGTTTAGACTTTCGGAATAAGACTACCTTACAAGAGGCCAACAGTTGAAAAGTTGGGTTTTTAACTTCAAGCAACCCATGAACCTTAAACCCTAAACCCAAAACCTTAAACCCTAAGCCATCAACCCTGATACACCCTTGGCCCAATGCTTCTCAAAGGAGCCGGAGGTGCAAAGTCAACATTGGTATCAGCGCCTTCACTGTTTGGGGTTTAGGTGCTTGGTTTTGTGTTTAGGGTTTCGGCTCTCACACTCGCACAAGGCAGGCAAGGATTCGGATCGAAGGTCTGTCATCTGAGGAGCGGCCGGATTCCCACGTTCCCACAACAGAATACAGAAAGACTCACAAAACCGCGCAGGAATCCCACGCCAGTTACACGTCCGGCTCCGCGCGTCCACCACATCCGCACAACAATGCGCACAGCAACATTGTCCGTGTGCTGAGTCTATATCTGTGTAAGACTCAAGGCAACCACGCGGCAGGTTGGCAACTATGAGATCTTTGCTCAATCGTTATGCTCATCCGTCCCAAGTCCCCTTCATGAAAGCAACTCCCCATCCAAGATGGTATCGCATGCGACATGTATCCAATCGCGTCATGACCGACCCAGGGTTTAGGGTTTAGGGTTTAGGGTTTAGGGTTTAGGGTTTAGGGCATCTCTCACCCTCACGTTTCTCTTCTTCCTTTTCGGCCTCACTGTCTGTCGCTCTTGTTCTTCTCGGGGTTCAGGGTTTAGGGTTTAGGGTTTAGGGCTTAGGGCTTGGGGCTGGGGTGTAAACAAGCCCACTGATTGCTGCTTGTCTGTATCCAAAATCAACCATCCCCATATGCCCCCCCCCCCCCCCCCCAATCCCCTAAAGCCAACAATCTACGCAAACCACCACAAACTTGGGTTGAGGGTTTAGAGCTTAGAATTTAGGGAAGGGCAGGGGGGGGGGCTCAAGAATTTGAAGCGGCAGCGCCAAATGTGTGAATGTGTACATGTATCGATATATGTATTTGCTATTTATACTTGCTTTATTATAACTAATATGTTCATACCCGCACGTTTTTCTTGTAGTTCGGAGCTTACTTTGTTTTTCTTTGTTTTTTTTTTTTACGAGCAGCTCGTTTCGATGGTCGTGAATGTATTGCATGCATGACTCACACACTGATATACGTGTATAGATACATACATGCGTACGTACATACCTACCTACACACATACGAACATTGCATTGCATTACATTGCATGACATTACGTTAGCTTACATTACATTACCTTACCCCACCTTGCGTTACATACATATGCATATTTACATACATAACTATACATGAGCATGGGATGATATGTCGGAACATGCTTCGAAGTGAAGAAAAAACAGTAATTTTATATATCCCAGAATCAAGAGCCCCGAGCCTGCGCACTGAAGAAGATGGCGGCATCAGCCAGTTCCACCAAAGTCGAGCAGTCACCCCTTGAGGGCTTAAAAAGATGAGAAAAATCTGGGACACTTTTTGGGGTTTAGCATGGGGCTTAATTAGTAGGGATTTCCAACTTCTGGCTTCGAACTGCCCCCCCCCCCCCCCCCACCCCATTTTAGGGTTTAGGGTATCTGCGCGGGATGAAGAACTTCTGAGAGCATCTCTCGTGCGGCCGAGCATCTCATAAATCTGCAAGCTGTCCGCGAAACACCCGCAGTACAGCAGGGACGTGAAATGCTTCCTCTGCTGCGCTCGGCTTGGGTTTCAAGTTTAGCACTTGGGCTTTTCAACAGACAGCAGGCACGTGAATACCAAGTGTGTAAGCACCAATCGAGCCCGAGAGATGTAGGTCAAAGAGCGTTGCCCTGAGTAGTGCTTGGTTCAGGCTTTTCACCTGACTAGCTGAGGCTGCTAAGGAGTCAAAGGATGTTTACATCTCGCTGCGGTAGCAAGTTTCCAACAGAGTGCCGTTGTAGAAGGTATCGCCATGCGAGCCCCATTCTAGAGTTCCCAGATGTGGTTTACAACTTCGGCCCGACTTCTCAATAAACAAGATCCCACAAGAACCTACCAATACTACCCCCATTCTAAGCCCCCCTAGATGCTTGTGGGAAAATACTCACTAGACATGCCCCTACATGGGGACTTCCCAACATAGGGGGTGCCCGTTTTATACCCCAAATAGAATAGACTTTTTTGAGGGACCCCCCCAAAAAAAGGGTATTAACCCCTATTTTCGTAAACTCCCACATTCTAGGCCCGTGAAGCAGGTCCAGAATGGCAGGCAAGTCTCATGGTGGCCTGGCTGTATGGCACCTGCTCCCTAATGATCTCACCTCAACTGCTGTGTTTTGTTTAGGGGTTTAGGGTTTAGGGTTTAGGGTTTAGGGATTAGGATTTAGGACTTAGGGTTTAGGGTTTAGGGTTTCGGTACGATTACGCACAAACTTCTGCTCATCACGATCGTTTTGGGCTGGCGCCCGTGGGGATTTCACCCCACATTCTGCTCTTTGTAGCATGCCGGACCAAATCAATGTAACAGGGTTTAGGGTTTTGATTTTGGGTTACCGTAAACCCTAAACCCTAAACCCTAAACCCTAAGCCCTAAACCCTAAACCCTAAACCCTAAATCAAATTTGTCTCCCTGGCCGAGGCGCCTGATGAGGATTGGGACTTGGCTGCGGGAAGACACGGGCAAGCCTTCAAGGGCTGACCCCGTGATGACTTGCCATGGTCCTAAGGGTCCATGTGCCTAGACCTAAAGAACCCAAAGCCTACTTTTCTGTAGGTTATTACTCTAAACCCTAAACCCCAAACCCCTAAACCCCTTATAGGATTCTTAGGTGCAAAAAAGTGGGATTTTGGCTCTAAGGGTATAGTAGACACTTGGGACTGGGCCTTCAAAGGGGTTCCTACATACTAGCTTTGAGGCCAATATATCCTACATGGGGACATGGACCCTTAGGGGTTTAGGGTTTAGGGGTTCAGGTAATACATCACCACTAGGGACATCAGCGTTTTCCGCTTCGCGTTTCGCGAGCGGGATGGCTCCTGTAGACTACAGCCTCGAAAGAATCACTACACGCTTACCTGCTGCCTGTTCTGTTGTGCCAGCGCACGCCAGGTAATCGCTCTGGGTTTTGCAAGGGTCGCCCGGGGTGGAGTTGTACGAGATATGTCTAGCTGCTTAAGCCTCTAAAAGCGTGCCTCTCGTAGAACTGCCGCATGGGCAAAGACGCTGCCTGAAGTCGTCACCTGAGGAGACGCGATCCCGGAGCCGGATGGGGAGGGGGGGGGGGGGTTGTGCCTTAACCCCTAAACCCTAAACCCCTTGTAGGATTCTTAGGTAACCTACCAAAAAAGTAGGTATAGAGCTGGAACCTCAAGTGCTCAAGTCCTTGCTCAGTTCCGGCCCAGTCGAGGTCCATATGACCCACGTGCTCCTAAGCCCTAAACCCCACATGCGTGCAGACAAACCGGCTCTCTGATGCCCGGGGAAGTTCTTTAAGGGGCCATGGCTTTCGAACTCAAAGACATCCCTGAACATGGAAGTCTGAATCACCAGCCGGGCCTTGTTCATCTGCAACCGGCTAAGCCCAAAACCCTCTAAACCATCAACCCAAACCCTAAGCCACCAAACCCTAAACTCTAAACCGTAAGTCCCCTGAGCCCCTGAGCCCCTGGACCCTAAACCCCTAAACCCCTAAACCCCTAGACCCCAAACCCTAAACCCTAAACCCAAAAGCCTACACCCCAAACCCTAAACCCCTAGACCCCAAACCCTAAACCCTAAACCCAAAACCCAAAACCCCAAACCCTAAACCCCAAACCCTAAACCCTAAACCCCTAAACCCCGAAGCCCCGAACAGGGAGCCGGCTAAGAACTGCGGAGAGCGGCGAACTCGAAGTCCGAAGTGCTGGCATCCTTGAGGATACATTCCTGGGCTCGCTTGTAGGGTTTAGGGTTTAGGGTTTGAGGTTTGGTGTTTAGGGTTTAGGGTTTAGGGTTTAGGGTTTAGGGTTTAGGGTTTAGGGCCAAGTTTAGGGTTTAGGGTTTAGGGGGTTCAAGTCTTCGTAAACGGCTTTCATGTAGGGAGCTTTTCGATTAGACATGTTGGGCGTCTCTGTGGCGACTATATGGAGCCTTTGTACTGCCAGAAGTGATGGTAACGACAAGCGTTTGTAGAAAGCGCTTCACCAGTTCCAAACCCTACATGTTTCTGCTGTTGGCTAGTAGGGAATGGGGGAATGAGGTACCCAAAATAATCCCTTAAAGGGTATATACAGGGCCCTCATTCCCTCATTCCCTGCTAACCAACAGGAAGTCGTAGGGTGTGCCATATGCCCACTGCACCTGGCAGCTGCGTCCTCACTGAGTAAAATTTGAGGGCCCTAAACCCTAAACCCTAAACCCTAAACCCTAAACCCTAAACCCTAAACCCTAAACCCTAAACCACCCTAGGCTCCAAATATTGCACCCGAAACCCTAAAGCTTAAAACTACTACGACCGACTGTGGGCCACGAAAAAGTCCATGAACACCCTAAACCCTAAACCCTAAACCTTTTAACCTTTATGCCTAGTGTGGGGGGAGCTCGAAAGTCTGCTGCCGACTGTGGGCTATTCGGGGCCTTGGGGCAGAGACCCTAAAGTCTAAACCCTAAATCCTGAACCCTAAACCTTTAACCTTCAACCTTTAACTGATGCCGACTGTGGGCTATTGGGGGCCTTGGGGCAGAGACCCTAAACCCTAAACCCTGAACCCTAAAACTTTAACCTTTAACCTTTAACTGCTTAACTGCTTAAGGCGGAAATCTTGCCAACAAAAGCCACAAAAACACGGTCCGGCAGATCATGGCATAGTCATCCACATCCTGTTTACGTGCTGTTGCCGGCGCCGCAAGTATAATATCGAACGCTGGAAACCATCCCTAATCATCCCTAAATCCCTATGAGCCCTATACACCCAAAAAGCTTTATAAACCCTATTATTAACCCCAAACCCTTTTGAACCCTGAACCCTAAACAGTCACGCAGAGTTTAGGGATCAAACCCTCAACCAACCCCCCCCCCCCCCCCCCAATTTTTCAAAACATAAACAGGGGACTATCTCAACTGCTTAAACCCTCAAACCCGAAAATCCGCTCCCCAAAAATCAAAAGCGGGTAGCTGCGTTTCTCCTAAGTTGCCCCAAACCCCAAACCCCAGCCCCTAAGCCCTACACCCTAAACCGGCCTAAGCCCCAAACCCTAACCCCTAACCCCTAACCCCTAACCCCTAAACCCTAAACCCTAAACCCTAAACCCTAAACCCTAAACCCTAAACCCTAAACCCTAAACCCTAAACCCTAAAACAGGAGCAGCAAGGAACTCGGGCTCTCGGCTTCTGTCTGAAGGGCCATCCGAGAATCCCAGAGCTGCGGAACCATCCCCTGGCGCCCAGGTTGAGGGTTTAGGGGTTTAGGCGTTTAGGGTTTAGGACTAGGGTTTAGGGTTTAGGGTTTAGGGGTTTAGGGTTTAGGGTTTAGGGTTTAGGGTTTAGGGTTTAGGGGTTTAGGGGTTTAGGGTTTTAGGGTTTAGGGTTTAGGGTTTAGGGTTTAGGGTTTAGGGTTTGGGGTTTAGGGTTTAGGGTTTAGGGTTTAGGATTAGGGGTTTAGGGTTTAAGATTAGGGGTTTAGGGGTTTAGGGGTTTAGGGTTTAGGGTTTAGGGTTTAGGGTTTGGGGTTTGGGGTTTGCGGATGGGAGTTGATTCGGGGTCTAGGGCTTAGGGTACAGGGGATTGGGGAATGGGGTGTCGGGTGCACAGCTTAGGGTTTAGGGAAGTTTAGGGTTTATCGGGCTTAGGGAGTAAAATTACAGTTGGTCTACGGTGGGCTGGTGCTCGAAACGCCCGGGCGCAGGATTTTCCCTCCTGGTGGTGCTTCAGGGGTCTGAGGTGTTGAGGTTGGGTTTAGAGATTAGGGGTTAGGGTTTAGGGATACTCATAGGGATTATAGTACCCCCTATCGCAATACCACCGATTAATTAAGGACTGTTAGTATAAGAGGGGAACAGTCGAAGATTTAGGGATGCATGATGTGCGTGTTGGTTCAAGGCTTCGGAGATTGGGCTAAAGGATTTCGTGTGCAGTGTCTAGAGCTTCTATGTTGATTTAGTAGGGTCTCAACGGGCGTCTAGGGTTCAAGGTGGCATGATCAGGGGACTAAAGCAAGGGCTGATCTTCTAAACATCATCCTGCAAGCTTGCACAACCAGCACAGCAAACAACAAACAGCCATCCTACCCTTTGGCCGGCATTAGCAGACAACTCATGAACACCATGACACTTCAAATCCACTTGGTAGCTAGCTTGGGACATGTGAAGACAGGAACTTTGAGGCTTCCGAGTCTTGTCGCTGTTCTTGCAGCAGGCGAATCTCCGACCCACGACAAAGACTGTTTCACGTCTTGGCATATTTAAGCTTTGCCACGCTCGCGTTCATCAACAGGTTGCCTCCCACCTACCCTTGTCTTCAAGTAAACAACTAAACAACCCCGAACCGCAAACCAACCCAAAGCCACTCAGCAACTCAAGAAGATGAACCCTAAACCCCAAATAGCCCCCCCCCAAAAAAAAGTTTTAAGGCTGATGGTTTAGAGCGCCGCTAATAATCCTAGCGCTGGCCGAGCTGCACGCACAGTCACGCGATGGATTGGAGGCGCTGCGGTCGCAGCAGTCAGGACCTCCCAGAAGACGCGGAGTCGATACCTCGCGGGCTTTATTTAGCATTTAGGCCATGTGAAGCAGGGTATATATTTCTTGTACTCTCCAAAAGGACACCCAACATATACACTCACCAATCGTAAAAAGGAACCTTATATACACTCACCTATAACAGTAATATAAGCCCTGCTTCATGCATTTCTTTGGCCACCCGTCTGGAAATGCTCCACGGGGCAGCGAAGTTTTGGGGTTTCGGGCTTGCGTTTCGGGGGCGTTTTCTTACCTGCATTGTGATTTGAGGTTCTGTGTCTCTGTGCCGTTTCGAAGAAGATCAAGGGTCTGGGTTTGGATCTAAAGCCTAAACCCAAAACCCAAAACCCAAAACCCTGATATGAGTCACAATGCTGAAAAGAGTTCGATGCCACCAGCCGAATTCTCTGAATGTGGGCTTAATGAGGGACTTAGGACTTGGGAGGTATATATTTGAATTTGGCTCTCGTGTTGCACGTTAGGGTTTTCGGGTAAGGCCGTGAAAACCCCAACTAACAATGATAGTCTGGAGCCCGCAAAATCATAGCCTTCTCAACATGAAAGTCATGTCACAGATTCTGTCGTCATGTCGCTGAAGGTTTGTAGTAGAATAAAAGGCGTCTGAGGTTGCAAGACTGTTGCAAGTATTGCTCTTCAGCACTTACTGAGGTAGCCCTGCGTATCAGATCTGGACGTGCCGAAACCGCTGCCGGCGGAAATAGCTGATATCTTTTACATTGTCTGTTGGATGAGCAGATGCCCAGCCACTTTCGCCCTTGGACAATCGGGTTTTCTTACGTTCAAAACCACTTCGCCGAGACACATCGTCGTGCTCTGCTGTGGGTATTCGCTCCTTGCTTCAAAGCCCTGAACCCTAAACCCTAAACCTGTGCCCCCCTCCCACCGCCCAGCCGCCCCCCGCCCCCCACCCCCCAAACCCAAAGAAAAACAACAACAAAAAACATGAGTATTTCGGGTTTAATTAGGGTATGCCCGTTTCCTGCGAAAAGCTACCATGATCCAGGCAAGGCTTCAAGGCACCCAGGTCCATGGCGTTGCTGACCAGAGACAGGGCAGAGTTTCCTCCCAAGACCTTTGGCGCTTGTGGCTTCTTGGGGTTGCAAACCCTAACACCTAAACCCTAAACCCGAAACCCTAAGCCCTAAGCCCTAAGCCCTAAATCCTAAATCCTAAACCCTAAACCCTAACCCGGCAAGATTTCGGGTCAGGGCTCCGGGTTGCTTTGTAGTATCATGAAAGTCCATGAGTCTGTCTCTTCTTCTTCTTCTATTTCTGCACCTCTTTCAACTTTTCTCTCTCCCCCTCTCACCATCCCAATTTAGGAATGGTATGTCCGGGAAATGGATTGTTCCAACCGGGGGTTCAGGCAACCACGATGTGATCCCCTGGCCAGGACAGCCAAAGCGCTAAATCTTCCCATGGGAACTCGATCCACCACTCACACCTTGGCAAAGCCACTGCTGCCGCGGATTGGGACTGCTTGGGGTTCAGGCTTGAAAGCCCAACTATTGTTTCGAAGGAAGCTCGGCCCAAGTAAGGGCACCGGTTGTGTTCACAGCATCTGGGCTGAGACACGATGCTGTGTAGCGCCCAACATGGAACTGTCACAGAACACACACGGCACTTAGCCATGCCTCTGCTTCAAAGTCTCGACGATTGAAGCCCCGGAAATGGGGGCTGCTTCGGTCAGTCGATCAGGGTTGCTTGGAGGTTCATGGTTAACTAGTTATAAGTAGGGTTGCAAGTAACCCTAAGCAAGGTTACGAGTATCAGTAACCCCTAAATCCTAAACCCACCCTAAACTTCTAAACCCACCCTAAACCCTAAACCCTAAACCCTAACCACCTCCAAGTGGGGGCTCTGCAACTGCCGCACAAGCACCTCGGCGGCGCGTGATGATCCGGCCGAGCACCGAGACCGATCGCCCATTTGGTGAGTGCCACTTTCCCTTGGTGTACTGTAGGGGCCAAAATTGCTAGAATAGTTTTTTTTTTTTTTTTTTTTTTTTTTTTTTTTTTGGGGGGGGGGGGGTTATTGGAGCATATTTATATAGAAACCATAAGGGAATACGACTACTATTTTTCTCCGATCCCTGTATTCGGCTGGAGGAGCTTGACCCTTTAGAAATTCGTGCTGCCCAGCCTGAGGAAGAAATTTATTTAGGTTGTCTCGTACCTGCGCTCTGGTAGCTAAAAGTAGGGATACAAGTACCATAAACTTTTTTGAACCCAGACTCAGAGCATCGGACCGCCAAACCTAAACCCCCTCACTAACCTCCAGTTGCAGACGCGAGACAGCGTTGACCCAGGGCACAGGTTCCTCTAATATAAACAGATCGTGACAAGCCCCATGTGTCAGCCAAACCATCCATTAAAGTGCTGAAATCCTAAACCCTAAACCCGAAACCCTATGCTTTAAAATCACGGACCGGTGCCGCCTAGGCGTCAGGACATCAGGGTTGGAGGGTTTAAAGGCCTCACTTAAGGTTTTAGGGTTCAGGCTTTGCATATCCTCTCAACCAGCCGTGAGTCGTTCGAACATCGCTTCAGACGCTTCCCAAAGCTGACCTCCGGAGTTGTCACGGGGTTAAACCCTCAAGATACCCATGGCATTGACATGTATACCCGGCAAGTGCCTTTTTGGGAGGCTATGGGTGGGTATTTCGGAAACTTCGGGGCATCAGGAAACCCAAACCCCAATAAGTTGCTCGCGCATGAGGCTGGTGAATGCACTTGCTCTGTCACTAAACGAGCCCAAAATCATGCGCAACTGTCGTTTACTTGCCCAACTTAATAATCGCAAATATAACTTAGAGTGGGGAGTGATCGACCGTGCTTACAAAGAACCAAACAAGAGGATCACAGAAGGGCTAAGCAGGGTTATTTTCCATGACATGAAATGATCCTCCCAATGGGTCCCACACAACACATACTTGGGCACTTCAAAGGGGATTGCTACACAATAGCTTTCGGGCCCAATTATCTACTATACTAAACCTTCTCCACCGACTATTTTTAACCTGAATGAAACGGTTCGGCTGCGGGCTTTTTTGAGCCCTTTGTCCCCCACAACCCAAGGACCAGGGGGCCTCTGGTCAGCCTGGCCTTCTGCCCAAAACCCTCCTAGATGCCCTGGAACTTCATTTAGGGTTTCGGTGTTAGGGATTAGTGGTTAGGGTTTGGGGTTACGGGCTTAGGGTTTAGGGCTTGGTGTTGAGCCTCTTTAAAAAGGGGGGAAGTCTCCGGAAAGCAGCCTGTAGATAGTGTCGAGCCAAGAAAGAGAAATGGATGAATAGCTCAAACGGCAAGGGATTCGGGGAGGGTGGGGTGGTACCAATTGCATAGTGATGCAGAGGGACCTTGAACCTTAAACCCGCAAACCCTCAAACCCTACGCCCTAAACCCTTAGACCCTTAAACCCCTAAACCCTTAAACCTCTAGACCCTTCAACCCCTAAACCCTAAACCCTAAATACCCTAAAAACCCCAAAAAATCTAAACCCCAAACGCTAAACCCCTACACACTAAAGCAAAAAAAAACTAAATCCCAAACCCAAAATCCTACACCCCCAACCCCTAAACCCAAAACCCTAAACCCCTAAACCCCCCCAAAAAACCCAAAACCTTAAACCCCAAACCCTAAACCCTAAACCCTAAAGGATGGCCTGAGAGGATGGCGAGGAGGGGCGTTCCCCACGTCTCGCTCCGCTGCTGCCAGTCGAACATCAGGCTTCCTCGGTACAAAAACGGCCTCTCTTTTTGAAGGGTCTAGGGTTTAGGGTTTGGGGTTTAGGGTTTAGGATTTGGGGTTTAGGGTTTGGGGTGCCCTAAACCCTAAACCCGAATTTTGGAAACCCAGGTCGCGTTTAGGGTTTAGGGTTTAGGGTTGAGGGTTGAGGGTTGAGGGGTGGGGCTCTGGTGCTTCTGAGGTGCTCTGCCTCACTGGGATGTCTTCGCCATTGTAGAGCCAGCCGAACACCTGCCCGCAAGAGCTTTTTCATTTTTTTTTTTTAGGGTTTAGGGTTTAGGGTTTAGGGTTTAGGGTTTAGGGTTTAAGGCCTTCAGTGCCGGGATATGTTGGGCCGCATACCAGTTTTGACATACTCTGCCACGACGCCTGATCATTGAATTGCTCGTGCATGACGAGCGGGTTTCTCGACATGGCTCAAGCTGCACGCTCGGGCTGCGACTTTGGCGATCGACTTTTTTTCACCAGGGACTCGGCTGGTTTGGTGGTCAACAAGGGACCTTATAGTATTCTAGTTGCTAAATCAAGCTTCCCAGTTTGGGCGTTCATGGGTAAGCTAACTAGGGCAAGCGTGTTATCTCATGGGTTGTGACCCCCATGTAGGGGCCAGAGAGCCCTGCTGATAAAATCCCATTTGCCCTCAAGTTAAGCGTTTGCGCCAGACTTGCAGGTGAATATGCGAGGGGGGGAGGGGGTATGGTTTAGGGTTTAGGGTTTCGGGTTTAGGGTTGAGAGTTTACTCCAAGGCTGGTGCTGGGCGTCAGATATTTTAAGGTTGTCCGACGCAGGCTTACCTGATGACGAGTTTTTGTGGTCAGCTACCTAAGTAGCCAGTGTGCCAGGTACGGTTGACTGATGGCTTGGCTTTTTGTCGCGTCACATGTCACGGAAGGCTAGGGCTTCACCTGCCGTTTGAGCCACACTTGCTCACAAAGCACACGCGGCGCGCTGGCAGCTGATGTATAAGGAACCTGTCAAAGGAATGCGGCGACCGCGCCCTATCAACAAGCTGCATCAGCTTGCCCCAAACCACTCCACCTTAAACCCTGAACCCTGAACCCTAAACCCTAAACCCCCAAACCTTAAACCCTAACCCCTCCACCGCTCTGTCAAAGTTTAGAGGAGGCTTCAGGGGTCCGTAGGCCCAGTCGCAGCATGGAGAGGCTTGCTACTAGACCCTTTTGGGGGGGGGTTAGGGTTTAGGGTTTAGGGTTTAGGGTTTAGGGTTTAGGGTTTCGGGTTTAGGGTTCAGGGTTGAGGGTTGAGGGTTGAGGGTTTAGGGCTACCAGAACCGGCCAGGGAGCTCCAGCCATGCGACACGATCTGCGAGGGCCGTTGATGCCTGGTTTGCTCGTCAGTAGATATGTGTGTGGCCCAGGGTTTAGGGTTTAGGGTTTAGGGTTTAGTTACTTGAAGGTTCATGGGTAGCTTTCAGTGGGGTCATAAGTGCCCTAACTATAGCTGCCTTACTCATAACCCCACCTATACCTACCCATGAACCTCCGAGTGGGGCCACTGGGTCCTGTCAAGCGCGGTAGAATGCATCAGATGCTTTCCATCAGATGCTTGAACTCAACTGCCTTGGATTCTTTAAGCCCTTTACCTTGTTCGTTCCACCTTCAAGGCCCCCGTTTACGAATGTAACCATGACCAGCTGCAACAAAAAACCCTAAACCCTAAAGCCTAAACCCTGGACCAGACACAAAACACGCCAAAAACGGGTTGAGTAAAGGCTCCTGGGATCGCGCGAAGACCTCTGAGCACTCTGCACAAACCTGCTGTTTGCTTAAGAAGCCCACAAAAACATGAAAGATAACAGTCCCTATACGACCCATAAGGAAGAATCGTGTTTCTGGAGGGTTTCTGTTGGAGGGTCTCTCAAGCCAATAGTAGGAACATGAGTAAAGCCGTCATGAGGAGCAGGGGGGCGGGGGCGGGGGGGGGGGGGGGGGGGGACAATGGCAGATGCAGCAAGCAGGGCGACGTTAAGCCCAAACTCCAAGCAGGGGGGGCGGGGGCTTCCTGGAAACCCTAAACCCTAAAGCCTAAACCCTGAACCCCGAACCCTAAAACCTAAAGCCCTTTTTGACCCCGGAGTTTGCTCACAGGATTTAGGAGTTCGGGTTGAAACCCGAAGCTTGAACCCAGAATCCAAAAACCCAAACTTTCAGCTCTCAACCCTCAGCTCTGAACCCAGAACTTTACTTGGAGGTTCATGGGTAGCTATCAGTAGGGTTATAAGTACCCTAAGTAAGGTTATAAGTGTAGCTGCCCTACTTATCACCCTCTCTATAGCTACCCATGACCCTAGTAGCCCGAAACGCTAACCCCTAAATAAACACTAAACCCTGAACCCTCTAAACCCTAAACCCTCGAAACCCTACCCTAAACCCTGCCGTCCTCAGCAGGCACGGCGGGCCGTGGCGAGGCGGCTCCCTGCTCGGCAAGGCTTCTTTTTCCCCCTGGTTCTTAGTAGGGACTGCGGGAATTCGGGCCTTATATGTATGTATATATATATATATAATACCCTTTAAGGGATTATTTAGGGTGCCTCATCCCCTCATTCCCTACTAAGAATGAAGGAATTACCCTTTAAGGGATTATATACTTATATATACCCTTTAAGGGATTCGATAGGGTACCTCATCCCCTCCCTGCCGAGAACCAGCCAGTTTTCGACTCCCAGTCTCATGCGCTCCCCTTAGAACCATTTACTATGGTTCGGGTTTAAGTATTTCTCTCAGGGTTTAGGGTGTAGGGTTTAGGGTCAGAGGCAATACACCTCAATGTAAGACTTCGAAAATGCTGTCGTTTCTGAAACCGAGGCATCGCCTGTTCCGGCGCCTAGGCCCCCCCCCCCCCCCCCCCCCCAAACCAACAAAAAACAAACACTCAACCTGCCATGGCAGTGTAGCTCGTAATTGACAGCTGAGATCAGGGTCTAGGGCTATGGTTCTAGTGGGCTTCAGGGTACGGGGCTTTGTTGCAGGCTCAGGGTTTGCGTGCCGCTGCTTTGAGCGTCGCGCCCTAACTAGCCCCCCCTTGTTTGCAGCAGGCTTGCATGTCACCCTAAACTTCTAACATCTGCAGGTATATATATATATATATATACATATACACATATGTGTGTATATTCTTGTATATTATGCCTAGCATACAGTACATGATATCTACTATATATATGTATATGTATGTATGTATGTATATATAGTACTTCTAAACCCTCAAAATCGAAACCAGGGCCATGCCATTTTGGAAAAACGATCTCAAGCCTTCGAGCCTGCGACCGAGGCATCCCACTGAGTCTGGGAGCTTGGAATATTGGTGCTCTGATTACAGATTGCCCCTACTCCAAGGGATTAGGGTTTAGGGTCTAGGGTGTAGGGTTTAGGGCTTAGGGCTTAAGGCGTAGGGCTACTTGAAGGTTCATGAGTAGTTACAAGTAGGGGTTCTAAGGACCCTAAGTGATGCTAAGGTTATAATATGTATAGTTACTATTACACTGGTTGCGGTGTAGACAACGCGCCCCGCATTTGCAAACCTCTGCTGTTGGGCAGGCTTGCCGCCTGCAGGAAGTCGTGCAGGGGCACCATGGGCACGATCTGCAAGCAGGGTCGGGTCTGGGGTTCAGGGTTAAGGGTTTAGGGTCATGCCGGGCCCAAGGACACATGATCTAAGGAATGCACGACTGCGTGCCATGTTGTTCTGCACATGGGTCCTGATATCATAGCGGAACCGGCAGTGTTCTAGCGCAACGGTGACATCTCTTGATGCCAAGTACGGTCCAAGTCTTCCCGAAGAAGGCAACGAACCGAATTAAGCAAGCATCGTCTGTAGGTTTCCGATCCCACACGTAGGTCGCAACCCTAAACCCTAAATCCCGTAAACCTATAAACCCTCTAAACCCCATCAAACCCCTTTAACTTGAAAACCAAAAAACTATCAAAACCCTGCAACAATCCTACAAAAACCCTCCGCATCCTGGAATCCTAGGCACAGATACTGGGAGCCTCAGGGTCTGTAAAGAACTCTAAGCCCAAAGGCTCCATGTACCCATGCAGTACAGACGTGGGCCCTTTGAAAGGTATTCTCCTCCATAGAGGATATGCTCTCACCCTAACCCTAAACCCTAAACCCTAAACCCTGAACCCTGAACCCTGAACCCTGAACCCGAAACCCTAAACCCTGGACTACATGGGCACTTCGACTCTTAGGGTACAAACCCTTTTGCACTTCGCTCAACGCGCCTTCTCGAAAGAGCTATTTCGACGCGCGCCTAGCCGGTGCCTGGTCGAGGGCTAAACCCTAGACCCTAGACCCTAAACCCTAGGCTTTGGGGGAGTCTTGCAGGCTTTTGGGGGTTGTTTGAGTCAGGCAGGACTTTTGGTGCTCTTTGTTAAGAGTTGTTCGGGGTCTGGCCCCTCCTTTCCTTGGAGGTTCCTGGTAACAAGAATTAGTTTTATAAGTAGGCTAACTATAGTTCCACTGTTGGCCCTCATATAGCTACCCATGAACCTTCAAGTAGGAGGGCTTCCAGTGCTTCTTGGCCTTCTAGGACTCACGGCGCCAGAGAAGGGGCCTGCCGGGTTTAGGCTCGGGTTGTGTTTTTGCCACCCGCATAGCCCGCAGAGCAGGTTTAGGGTGTGTCAGCGTTTCGGGATCAGAAGTGCAGAGTTTGAATTTCCCTTTTTAACTCATATATAACCCCTATATATACTTTATATAGTCCCTATGTACGTAAACCACCCCTAAATAACCCCTCGGGTCCGAGCTACGGGAACAGCGAAGTGGGGCCTAAACTCTATAAACCCTAAACCCTGAACCCTAAGCCCTAAACCTCTAAACCCTAAACTGTCGCAAAGTCGCACATCAGTCTGTGGCACAGCTGGAGTGAGCTCCTCGTCTGAAGTCGTCAAAGAGCCTGGCAGTCGGGCTCGGAGTCCCAAACTTGACACAAGGGTTTAGGGTTTAGGGTTTAGGGCTTAGGGTTGGGGTTCTACAGTACCAAAGATTGCCGAACTGGGGAACCTGGGTAAGGCCAGTCGGGTGTTCTCAATCCCGCATCTTGCAAGACTGGTTGCCAGTGTGAAACCCTGAACCCTAAACCCTAAGCCCTATGAACTCCAAACCCTACACTTGTGCTTGGATCGCCGCAGTGGGGCCGATTGGCTTGAAAACTTCATGGTACGAACAGCTACGCAGGTCCCTTCTGCTTGCTGGCTATTTCGTCAGGCGACCTTCGTCCTGAAAGTCCTAAAAAACCGGGTCTGGAACTCGGACTTTGGGGGAAACCAACGCCATGCGTGCAACACCCTGAAATTCCCCCCCCCCCCCCCCCCGCCTCCCCCTAAACGCCAAAGCCTGCTGAAGGCTCATGTGTAGTGGCACAACGTAGGGCTTTCCATTGATCAATCATCGGAAGAAGTTCGCTTTTTTGTACCCCAACTAAATACCAATCATTCTCTTGCTTGAAAATCCCTAAACCCTTTTAACCCCTAAACCCTAAACCCCCCCCCCCAGAAGCTCGGGGCCAAGCTCTCCTTTTGCACAGGCGGTGCGAGGAAGGGGCCTTAGCCAACAAGAACCCCGAATATTATGACCCTATAAAGTAGAGACCATACTTAAAGAGACCACCAACCCACTTAACCGTATGCTAGAAGACATTCACAAACACCAAGACATCTAAGAGAACAAAAGGACTTCAGAGAGAGTCTGAGTTCTGGCTTCGGGTTGGGGGGCCGATGCGAGCTCATCTTTATTGGCACCTGCCTAGCTGACCCTAAACTCCACACTCATCCTAAACCGCAACCGCAGAATAGGTGGTTTAGGGTTTAGGGTTTAGGGTTGAAGTTTCGGGGGGTCCGTGACTCAATTGGTGGCAGCCGGCCCGACGGAAGCACTGGGACGGGGTGGGCGCTGCTTCGCCGGCGATTGCAGCGCTCCTGCACTTTCCACTGTTTAGGGTTTAGGGTTTAGGGTTTAGGGTTTAGGGACGTTCTCAAAAATGATGACAAAAACCGTTCTCGCGAGCACATGCTTGCAGAAGAAGAAGAAGAAGAAGAAGAAGAAGAAGAAGAAGAAGAAAGATTTGACGATGGCACTCAACCACATGCTGCTGCATGGGCTGGAGGCACCAGCTTGTGCAATGCGATGCTTGCGGATGTGATGTGGGTTTATAGCAGGTCTCCTATCCCTATCCCTGCCAAGTGTCCAAGTGATCATAGACGCTGGCCAAGTCATCATCGTTCTCCTTGTCGCCTTGGCTTGTGTACCCAGAGACCCCAACGTAAGTAGGATTCCTACGGAATGTCACCATTATTACACTATACTAGGATCCCTACTAGTAGAGGAAAACTCCCTGACTAAGGGATATTGGAGTCCTGGGTAGAGGCAGTTGCGGGAAGCAAGCCAGACTGGCACAACCTGCCCAAACACTTCCACAGTGGCCCCTAAACACTGTGACTGAACACGGCAAGCCTTTACCCTAAACCCAGCCTAAGCCCTAAGCCCTAAAGCCTAAACCCTAAACCCCAATCGGCAAGCGTTCGACTTCACGATGCTTCTCAAGCGGCAGTCGAGGTCATGATCCTGTGATCGGCACAGGGAGTTCTCGCATGCTGCAGAGGAAAAACCTAGTGGGAACACATGTCAGGGAGGGGGTGCCCGGCTACCAGTAGAGTCATAGAACCCTATAACATCCTAAAACCCCTTTATTTAGCATATAGTAAGGCGGTTCAGGTAACGTATAGTACCTTAGACCCTTGCACCTTAGACCTCTTTACTTAGTATAGTACGGGGTGTTCCCTCCTAAGGTAACATCGAGACGCACACCGACTGCCACGGCCGGGCGGTTTAGGGTTCAGGGTTTAGCGTTCAGGCTTTAGATCCTGGTAGCGATTGCTAAAGGTTTCTTGATGTCTTTGCCCGGACGTGGCATGTTTTGCTCGTGCGCTGTGGCCCCATCTTATTGGCAAACCCAAGCTGTCAGGTATCTCGACGACTGAATCAAAGCACAAGCTGCGGAAAAGCCTGCGAGGAACGCTTTACAGTCAGTGGCAGTGTCTTCGTCACGGCGGGGGGGGGGGGGCTCGAGAAGCAAATGATGCAAACAGCAAAGGACGGAGGAATCACCACCGCCTCTGCATTCTTCAACGGAGCGTGCGAATGCATTCGAGGAAAGAAAAAATGCCCTTGGCAGTTGCACCCTCCCAACTTCGTCCTAAACTTGACCTAAACGTGACACCCAAAACACTCAGAAACCCTTAGCCAAAACCCTGACTCCCTGCACCTCGTCGGCAGTGTAGAGCTCGTAGAAGCTTGTCCTCCGTCTGACCTGTTTTTGCAGCTCAGGCGGGGACGGTAACCTGCATCGCCTCGCAATCTTGCGGGTTTGGGCTGTGACCCTAAATCCTAAACCCTAAACCTTGAAATTCGAGGATTGAAATAAACTCCTTCTGCGTGCCTCGTCTGCGGCAGACTTCACCGGGTTAGCCGCGGCGGTGGCATTCTGCTGACTCGCTTCCTGTCGACGGCAACTTTCCTAACAGCCTTCTTGCGCCTGGGCTTAGGGTGTAGGGTTTAGGGTTACCCCAAGGGTCCATGTACCTAGATAGGGAATACTTGGGCCTTAAATGTCCCTACATAGGAGGGACTTTAAGGACCAAGTACTACCTATTTAGGTACATGGACCCTTAGGGTAAACCGTTGACTTAGCTGTCAGCAGCTCTTTCTCTCTTTCTCTCTTCTTCTCACTTGTTCTCTCTTTCTCTCTCTTTTTCTCTCTTCTCCCTCTACTTGCGCAGAACAACCGACAGCACAAGGCGACTGAAGCATTTCAGAATCTCACAGCTGGGGGGTCCCACATTGACAGCCGATTCGTTGAGTCTTGGGACCACCCTCACACCTCAGACTTAAGAAGCCTACCTTGAACAGTCACCTCTAGGCCCCAGACTCTGAACTCCACCCGGCGAGACCGACGTAACCTGGGAACACCTTATGTATACCGCTGGTGTAGATTTCTTCTTAGACCCTAAACCAGAGTCCAGAGCCCTAAGCCCCTTGCGTCTTGCACGGATCCTAAACCTCTACTTGGAGGTTCATGGTACTCATTAGCCAGTCATAACTGTCCTTATAACCCACTGATAAGCCCCTTAAGTGCCCAAATGTGAGTTATAAGTACAGTTATAAGTTTAGATATTATTGGTTAATAAGTACCATGAACCTACAAGTAACACCCCTTTTTGAACCTGTGCTGAGGCCGAGGGCCGAGGCGGGGGACGGGAGCCCCAACCCCTCAAATCCTAAACCCTCCACAGGAACGCAACGAGCCTCGAACTCGGACAAGAGCTCAGCTCTAAGAGCTTGCATTCCTGAAGCACAAGCCCTGAAGCGTTCACTCGCAGGGTCCATGTACCCATGTAGTACATGTTTGGGCCCGAAAGCTACTTCATATATACCACATGGGTACATGGACCTTTAGCCGTTGAACCTTGAACGGGGGGGTGGGGGGTGGGGGGGGGTGTGGGGTGGGGGGGGGGGGGGGGGGGGGGGGGGGGGGGGGGGGGGGGGGGGGGGGGGGGGGGGGGGGGGGGGGGGGGGGGGGGCGGGGGGGGGGGGGGGGGGGGTGGGGGGGCGGGGGGGGGGGGGGGGGGGGGGGGGGGGGGGGGGGGGGGGGGGCGGGGGGGGGGGTGGGGGGGGGGGGGGGGGGGGAGGGGGGGGGGTGGGGGGGGGGGGGGGGGGGGAGTGGGGTGGGGGGGGGGGGGGGGGGGGGGGGGGGGGGGGTAGTGGGGGGGGGGGGGGGGGGTGGGGGGGTGGGGGGGTAACTCAAAAACTGTTTCTTCCGATGTGGTACCCAAAATAAAAAAAAACACTCCCAAGTCTCCCTGATTGGGGGCATGAGAGACCACCCCCCCTTTGCAATCATGAACATGTAGAACAACATATCAGTATAAAGACAACTATAAACATGCGAATAGAACTCTGAACATGTAAAGATATATAAATATATACATATATGTATATATATATATATATATATAGAAAAATACACATGACGATATTTAAGTACGCATGTATATATATGGCTGTTTCCGAAATTGGGGGTACTTCTTGGGGGCCTTATTACAAGGGTGCTATTTGGGGTCTATTTGGGGGCCCCCCTATTTGAGTAACCCTAAACCCTAAACCCTAAACCCTAAACCGCAAACACCCATGTAGCAATACTTGCCCTGATGCAACAAGGACGAGCTGCTGTCCATGCAGATGCTGGCACAGCAGGAGACCGTCGACTCGACAACCTTCATCCTTGCCACCATCTGCTCAGGGTTTAGGGTTTAGGGTTTAGGGTTTAGGGTTTAGTTTAAGGTTTAGTGTAAACCTAAACCCTCAAGCCTCTTCAAGGTTTAGAACCCATGCCTCGGCTACCCAGGGATTTGAGGATTTCAGGATGGCTTGCCATGGGCGTCCGTTCCGAAGGTGCTTTTCTCCTATCCTCTAACCAAGGACCCCATGATTCAGAACACCCTTTGAAGAGAAGGTCTGGGACCACATTAAATGCCTGACTCTGAAACCCTAAACCGTCGAAGCTGAGAATGAATCCTTAAACCCTAAACCCTAAACCCTAAACCCTAAACCCTACAGTCGCACGGCGCCCACTTCATGGACCCTGGCTTCGTCAGGCCGTCGGAGCTTCGTGACCTACCAGCTCTCATAAAGTCTGAGCGTGCGAGCTTGGGATGCTCCCCCTTATAGTAGGGTTTAGGGTTTAGGGGTTTAGGGTTTAGGGTTTAGGGTTTAGGGTTTAGGGTTTAGGGTTTAGGGTTTAGGGTTTAGGGTTTAGGGTTTAGGGGATAACAGTCCTTAGTAGGAATGATAGTACCCCCTATTATGAGCCCTATAAAGGGCTGCTTGCATAAGCGGGAGCATCCCAAGCGTGAGCTCTCAAACAAAACTACTGCTTGCTTAAGAAACCAAAAAAATCTACAATAATAATCCCTGTATTGCCCTTATAGGGAAGACCTTTTTTTTTTTGGGGGGGGGGGGGTTCTTATGCAAATAGGGGAAAAATGCCACCGAGAGGCATTTCAGCCCGCATCTCTTGCCTGGGCATGGAACTGTTTGCCAGTGTTTCGGGTTAAGTGTTTAGGGTGCCAGTGGTGGGCGGAATGCAGGAAGTGAGCGAATTCCCATGCGCTGGAAAAACTAAAGCAGAAGAGCTACTTGCTTAAGAACCGCCCATAAACGTAGACAATAATAATCCCCAAAAAAATCGCCTTACAAGGAAGACTATCTTTTCATTTTTGGGAAGGCTTCTCGAACAAGCAGTAGAAAACAGCTGGTGAGCTCCTTTGACCCCCAAGCCCTCGAAACCCAAACCCTCAACTATGTTGAGCCCTAAATGCTGAACCCCAAGCCCCCCCCCCAAAAAAAAAAAAAAAACTAAACCTAAACCCTGAGCCCGAACCCCAAACCCTTCTTGCACCCTAAACCCTAAACCCTAAACCCTGAAAGCTAAACCCTAAACCCAAAACCCTAAATCCTAAACCCAGGCCCTAAACCCTAAACCCCAGGCCCTCGACGAGGCAGCTGTGGTGCCGGATCTCTTCTGCCAGGAACCGGAAAGCCGCCTCCATCGTTCCCTGAGTGATAGGGCTTTTAGGGGTTTAGGGGTTTAGGGGCGTTTGGAGTTTTAGGGGGTTTCGGGGGATTTAGGGTTTTAGGGGGTTTAGGGGGCCTAGGGCCTATCACACGCGCACTCATTACTATGAGGAACTTGCGTGTTCATCGACCCAACATCAGTCCAGACGTTTTACGGGTTCGGGCTTCAGGCTTCACAGGGCTGATAGGGTGTACAGGGTTTAGGGTTTAGGGCTATTAGGTGGATGTATAGGGTTTAGGGTTCGCTTGTCATCGGGGCTAGGCAGGCTATGCCCGCAAACTACACCTTGAACCAAATGAACCCTACAATTGGGGGTTTAGGGTTTAGGGTTTAGGGTTTAGGGTTTAGGGTTTAGGGTCCTAACACTACCAAGATCCCGGATTCCCTATTCAGGTATAAGAATCACAAGCCTACTTCGGGTTCGTTTGCTATATTCCCGAAGGAGGTATAAGAATCGCAAACCCATTTCAGGTTCATCTGGTCCCCCCTGATACTAACAGTCCTTAGTAAGCATTAGGGTACCCCCCAATTATAATCCCTAAATTAAGGACTGCTAGTATACGGGGGGACATCCCGATATTTAAGGTTCATCTGGTCCCGCCAGGTTCACACCCTAAAACCTAAACCCTAAACCCTAAACCCTAAACCCTAAACCCTAAGCCCTAAACCCAATGCAGTACCCAGGAACGGCGTTCACCGCGGTCGGCTTCTTGGGTGCAGTTGCCATGGCGGTCCTTGGACTGGGGAAGCTGTAAACCCTAAACCATGTCAGGGTTAAAAGCCTAGGGGTTAGGGTTTTTGGGTCTTGGGTTTAGGGGTTGGGGTTTGGGGTTTAGGGTGAACATCACTATAACTACTATTGCTTAAGAACCCCCCCCCCCCCCAAAAAAAAAAAAAAAAAAAACAAACGAAAGAACAAAGCACAATGCTCTTCCTTAAGGGCAATATGGGAATGAGTATCCTTTGTGTTTGGGGGGGGCAGATACATGTACCGAACAAGTATGTATCTGAGCCGTCAAGCATATAGGAACCCCTCTAAGGCCCGAGCATATACTTCACAGGTGCAAAGACCCTTTGGGTTCTACGGCATGGACGAGTGCGCACCTGGTGCAAAGGCAATATCATGTTTGCACTTTACGGCTGGACCAAAACAGCCTTGCATCTGGGAGCATGCCCGGTTGTAACTCATAGTCAGGCCCCTCAAGCGGTGCAAACCCTAAACCGTTAAACCCTAAACCCTAAACCCTAAACTTCCACAACGTGTTGGGGCTTGGGGTCCTTGTTGCATTTGCCCTCGCAGCCTTTGTGGAAATAACCTTTGGGTGCCGAGGAGCCGCCGGCAGGAAGCAGCGTGCGGCTGTGGGCTGATGTCCGCGCTTGAGAAGTCGACGGGTCCAAAATCTACTTGGAGGTTCATGGGTAGTTGTAAGTAGGGTTATAAGTACCCTAAGTAAGGTCATAATTATACTTGCCCTACTTATTACCCTACTTACAGCTACCCATGAAGCTGTAAGTAGGAACTAGGGTTGAGGGTTTGGGGTTAAGGGTTTCAGCCGCGGGCGGAAGGGGATGCTGGCATCTGGAAGCAGCAAAGGGGCCAGAATCCCCTGAATTCCCTCCTGATCAAGTCATTCAATCATGGTGTTCCCTTAGGTAGGGTGCATTTTTTTTGGGTAGGGGAACCCTATTTTGGTAAAATTGTGCCGCCCATTCACAATTCGAGAGAAGAAGGAGCTGGCAAGCGCGACGGTGTCAGGGGACGCGTCCTGGTTATATATATATATATATATAATATATATATATATATATGTATATATATATATGCTACCCCCCCCCCAGCGACCTACCCTTTTTAAGGCCTTCTTAGGCCTTTTTAGGCCTTGTTAACAAAAAATAACAAAAAAGGCCCAAAAGTCGCGTAGTTAATCACCGGGTAATGAAGGACAGTTACTGGGACACCGACCTCACAGACCCCGATAAGCCAGCATTGGAAGAATCTACATTTTGAATATGAAGCGGACAATGCTGTCTTTAGATGTTTAGATCAGTGTTTTTCTATGCAAATTGTGCCTTTCAAGGGCAATTAATGTTTTGTTGAGCAACTAATTTATTTATACAATTGTGTTTGTACGAGGCAAAGTATTAATCAAATAGTGAAACATTTTTCTTGGTTCTATGCGAATTTAGCTACTAGAGTAATTATTCAGCAAAGAGCCCAATTTGACTCAAGTGAATACTATTTAAAGGAGCATACTCAACCAAGATACGAAATAAACACCATTCTCAACCAAAAAATGGCAAAGTGTGCGTTTAAAGTGCAAATACTGTATTTATACAATTGTGTCTGTACTAGGCAAAGTATGCTCTCTGAAAAGTCCACTGAAATACCTTACGTTTACATTGTCATGAATCGTTTTCATTTTTGAAATAATCATTTCATGTGAATTTAGCTACTAGAGTAATTATTAAGCAAATAGCCCAATTTGACTCAAGTGTATACCATTTAAAGGACCATACTCAACCAAAATACGAAAGAAACACCATATTCAACCAAAATATGGCAAAGTGTGGTTTAAAGGGCAAATAGTGCTTTGTTGAGCAACTAATGCATTGAAACAGTTGTGTTTATACCAGGCAAAGTAAAATTGAAGTACTATCTGCAAAGTCAAATGAAACACCTTATGTTTACATATTCATGAAACAATTTTTTGAAGTATTCATTCTATGCGAATTTAACTAGAGGAATTCTTAAGCAAATAGCCCAATTTGACTCAAGTGAATACTATTTAAAGGACCATACTCAACCAAATACGAAATAAACACTTGCGGAAATGGAAACGGTTCTACCTACATAACAATGAGACAAAGATTGCTGAAGTATTCACTAAAGACCACTTATATACTATGTCTGAAAAGCACAATTTGCATGAGCAAGCTTAAAAATGCACAATAATGGAAATAGAAGCGGTTCTACTTACATAACGATGAAACAAAGATGTCTGAAGTATTCAATAAAGACCACATATATACTATGCTTGAAAAACGCAACTTGCACAATCAGGCTTAAAAATGCACAAGAATCCTAGAAAAGTACTTAGTGAAGGCCATACACAAGCAAATTCACAAATACATAAAAACATCCAAAAGCGCAAGCTTTTCAGGAGAATCTCTGGTAAAGTTTGGATTATAGGGTTTTTATTCCTGGACGAGTAGGTCACTTTTTAAGCAAACAATTCTAAGCAATAAATGCTTTTTCTCAAGACAAGTATTGCAAATGCTGCTTCTAGATAATTAATCGCATTTACCAGGCAAATATTATCCATGCGAATTGAGCTACCAGAGCACCAAGTAATGGCTGAATAAGGTCTACTACACTTGAGTACAACCAAAAGATGCACTAAACACTAGCGGCTCTACTTACATAATAACGAAACAAATAGTTCTGAAGCACTAGAAAGACCACTTGTATACTATTTCTGAAAAGCACAATTAGCATAAGCACACTTAAAAATGCGTAGTTGTTGCCTCGTGACCGTGAAGGCGAACCAAAAAGCCAAAATACCAAACCAAAACCAAAAATACCAAAACCAAAAAAAAAACCAAAAAAAAACCAAAACCAAAAAACCAAAAAAACCAAAAAAACCAACGGGACCTCTTGGAGAAGCCTCATAGGGATTTCCTGAGAGTCCCGGAAAATTGTTTTTTTTGGTATTTTTGTTTTTTTTGGTTTTGGTTTTTTTGGTTTTTTTGGTTTTGGTTTTTTTGGTTTTTTTGGTTTTGGTTTTTTGTTTTTTGTGGTTTTGGTATTTTTGGTTTTTCTACTGTCCCGTGCATGCGATTTAGTTGTATTTTAGTCTACGCCCTAGGAAATACGCTATATTGCACACCGAGTTTGCTTGCAGTGCAGCTGGGTGACTTGAGACAAGGCGAAAAAGGGTAGGTCACTGGGGGGGGGGGGGTACCATATATATACATATATATATATATAATATGTAGAATATAATAATAATATATATATATATATATCCCTAAAACCCTAAACCCTATTACCACAAAACCCTAAACCCCTTTTTGCCGCTGCCCAAATCCACAAAGGGATCTGACTTCCGGGTTCATTGCCAAGGAGTCCGTGGAATCCCTGGATGTTTCAGATGCCCTCTCCGAGTTTTCGAAGCCTCAGTCACCCTACAGCCTAAACCCTAAACCCTAAACCCTAAACCCTAAACCCTAAACCCTAAGCCACAGGGACTGCACAGGGAATCCGCGTTCGCAGCTGACTCTGAGAGGTCTGCTGTCCCAGCGAGCCGAGCCAGAGCACTAAGCCAGATTAAACCCAAAGCCTTCAACCAATGCCCCTCCTAGCAGCAACTCGTGGGCTACTTCTTGAGGGGTTTAGGATTTAGGGTTTAGGGGTTGGGGGTTTCGGTTCGGGAAGAATAGGTGAGTTTGCGGATGGGATTAGTGAAAGGCTTTGGGGGGGGGGGGGGGGGGCGACGAGTAAGCATGTCGGGGCCAAGCACAGGGTTGCGACTCGCAGTGGCGCGGGCGCAAGCAGGCAAGGGATACGGCTCGAAGGCTCAGCAGCGATGCCGAAAGGGCCCCCTAAACCTAAACCCTAGATCCTAAACCCTAAACAGGGCCCAGAGAGTCCTCACCCCCTTAACCTACACCCCGATAACACCCAAACCCTATAAGCCCTTCCCCCAGCTGCATGCCAGAACCTGTCAGGATTCAGGGTTTAGGATTATCAAAACTAAAAGGCCCGAAGCATTTAGCTTGGCTATCCGGCTCTGGGGAGTGATTCATTCCCAGCAGTGATTCCACCGGGGTCCTACTCATACTCGGCAGAGCGCATTTCCAAGCTTGTGAAGTGGTACGTGCTCAGTTCGTGGCGTTACTGCCCTAAACCCTAAACCCTATAAACCCTATAAACCCTAGAAACCCTAGAAACCCTAGAAACCCTATAAACCCTAAACCCTAAACCCTAAGCCCTAAGTCAAGCCACCTCGGAACTCTACTCAGCCAGTCTGCTGTGTGAGACCAAGAAAACGACGGGCTTCATACAACAGACGTGCTCAGGAACCCTGAACGCTCAAGCCTCAACCCTGCCCAAAGGGTTCACAAATAGTTGCTTAAGAACCACCCAAGACATGAACATATATTGATTATACGGGCAATATAAGGGTTACTATTTGCTTATTACTGTTTTTTATTTTTTTTGTTAATGCTTTTTTTTTTTTGCCGGGGGGGGGGGGGGGGGAGGGGGGGTTCTTCAAGCAAATGGTAGTGAACGCCCATGGACATGCCACATTTGATCCGCAGTCACCTTTTGACAGCTAGACTAGGCGAATGAAATCCCCAAACTGCAGGGACTGTGGGGGAGGGGAGAGAATCAAATCCCTAGATAGGCCCGCTACTCTATCTCATTCAGTGTAGGATCCCTATAGCTTTGTAGGGTTGAGGCTTTGCAGGTTTGTAGCATTGTAGTGGTCATTTGCCTCGCTGTTCCCATCACTTGAAGCTGTTGAAGTCCTTAGGCAGGGGCTCGGGCGCCAGAGTCTTCTGGAGGCCAAGTCACAGCCCTTCTTTTTTTGGGGGGGGGGGGGGGGTCTCTCAAGATGGGACTCTGAACCTTAAACCCGCAGAGAAGTGCTGGGGTATGTAAGAGCGCGGGACGGTAACACCGGGGAGACGTACCTAAGTAAGGCCCGAACTATTTTGCTGAGGCTTTTTTGGGCTCAAAAAGCCCAAGCCCTGAGAAGCCAGTTCGGGCCAGTAGCAGCCACAAAGCCCAACCAGCTCCCCGACCATCCACCCTCAACCTCACATGAAATGATGCCACGCGCATTCACGCGCGCACACATCAAGTCTGCCCCGAAACCCGAAACCCCGAGCCCACATGCAGAGCAGGTGTCCACGAAATTCCCAGCGCCCCAAACACTGGCTTTAGCAGCCGCCTGTGCTTCCTGGATGTACCTGAGAGGTAGGGTTTAAGGTTTAGGGTTTAGGGTTTAGGATAAGGATAAGTATACGGGTTGTGGCAAAGACTCGTCTGAGAACCTGTTCAGGCAGCATTTAGAATTCGTCAACCACGACATTCTAGCTAGGGTCTATATAGCTGTCGGGTTTCACCTCGGAGTTCTAGCTCGACGCTGGCGGGCTGACTCTCTTAGGGCGCTTGGAGAAACACAAAGTATATGGTCAGACATGCCCACTGTAGCTGGTCGTTGCTGCACCTCTTCCAGGGAATCTGGCAAAAACCCTAAACCCAAAACCCAAAACCCGAAACCCCAAACCCTAAACCACTTGCGGCTGCTGCATTCTCACGGCTTCGAGTGTACGACGACCGTCTGGCTCAGATTGCATCTCAGAAACTGCCATGCTTCCTTCTCCTCACCAGCACTCTCTTCAACGACTTCTCGACCCCATTCGTCCTGCGCAGGAGTCAGAAGGCCCAATCGCCTAAACCCTAAACCCTAAACCCCAAACCCTAAACCCTAAACCCATTCAGAGTGCTCAGACTGCTATTCCATCCCTCCCGGCCTCCCTCTCTCGCTCACCCTCTCGCTCCCCCGCTCTTACAACTGTTTTTGTTTCCTCTCTCTCTCTGATCTCTCCCTCAGATTCGTCACGTAGTCTCTTTCTCTCTTTCTCCTTCTGCTTCTCATTCTCTTGCTCTTTCTCTTTCATTTCTCTTCTTTCCTTCATTAGGGCGGCCTGAATTGACGCGTCCTTCGTCTCTCTCTCTCTCTCTCTCTCTCTCTTTCCCGACGTGGGCTCAATCGAAAACCTCAGAAGTTACGAGCAGGAGAGACGTCTAACCTTTGAGAGAGGACGTGGATCGATGGGTTATACTACCACCACTAAAGGGCTTGAGGTTACTCTCTGGAGACTGCTGAGCTTTTGTTCACTACAGAGCGCACATCTATACTTTTGCAGAAGCACATGTACAGATTCGTTTATATATGTACATATACACACAACACATAATCTATATGCGTATGTATATATATATATATACAGATTGTATGTATGTATATATATACACATGTATATACATACACACACATATATATATATATACATATGGATAGATGGATAGATGGATAGATAGATAGTTAGATAGATAGTTAGATAGATAGAGTGAACAGCCGCAACAGCATTGCTCACAGGTCCACGGGGAGGGCCGGAACATGGAAGTTGAGGGGTGCAGGGGGCGGTGGGGGGGGGAGGTAACCTGCAGTGTGTATGAAAGATGTTGTACATGAAATTCGGGTTCTTCTAATTAAGCTCATGGTTAGGAAGTGGCTCCAGCGTGAAAGGGGTCCCTGACTCAGACCAATAGCGAACCAAGTCTTTGGCTTATGTTGTTAGCTTCCTCAGTTCCACCGAGAACTATGCGTGCACTTGAAGGTTCAGGGTAGCTACAGGGAGGCCTACAAGTACCCTAACCAAAGTTAGAACCAGTTCTAGTCATAGTTACCCTACATATACCCCTACTTATAACAACCCATGAGCCTTCCAAGTAGACCTAAACCCTAAACCCTCAGCCCTAAACCCTAAACCCTCGACCCTAAACCCAGTTCGGCAGTCCTTCGTTGGCACTGCGGGCTTCTTCGGCTTCTCTGGAGGGCTACGCATCGGTGGCGGTTTCCTGACCTGAGGGGTCCAGAAATTAAGGCGCTCCATTCTTCGGCTTAAGGAATGTTAAGGAATTCGATTGGGGTTCCCTTTTGGGGCGAATTTGTGAGGGAACTTTACTGTTTTTTGCGGGTAGAAAAGGGGTATCCCTATTTTGTGGAATTTTCCCCCGGGCTCTTCAAAACTGTGGCTTGGCTTGGTGCGCGTTGTCCAAGGCTGCCACCATTGGGAGTTGTCGGCTGCTGCCGTGCTATGCAAGTGCAGGCTTTACAGTTTCTTGTTTTTGCCGAGGCCGAATTTGCATTCTCAGTAGTCTTGGGGTAGTTACAAGGGCCCTTAGCATCGGCCGCTAAACCCTTCTTGCATCCGTAAACTCTTTAAACAGACAGCCCTTACACCCCCTAGTCAGCCTGTAAAGCCCAAGGGAACCCTAAACCTTAAACCCTAAACCTTAACCCCTAAACCCTAAACCCTAAACCCTAAACCCTAAACCCTAAACCCTAAACCCTAAACCCTAAACCCTAAACCCTAAACCCTAAACCCTAAACCCTAAACCCTAAACCCTAAACCCGAAACCTAAACCCTAAACCCTAAACCCTAAACCCTAAACCCTAAACCCTAAACCCTAAACCCTAAACCCTAAACCCTAAACCCTAAACCCTACCCAGACTTCAGAAGAGGCCCTTGAAGGCCTCCCCTGGCCAGCCATGGGCCCTTTTTCGAGCACCCTGACAGCCAAAAAAAACATGAACAGATTGCTACAAAAACGCTATGCTCTATACGTATTTATATAAGACATAATACTTATTATATATTACAATTAGGGAAAGAAGTAAACGCTTCGTTACACACACACATATATATATATACATATACATATACATATATATATATATTCTGTATATATTCTATCCGTATATATAAATATATAGATTATATATATATGTATATATTTTGGGGGTTCCCAACAGGGGTCTGCACAAATGGGGTCGGTGATGTGTGCCTGCCATGAATTTACGCTGCAAGTGTTGCAGTTCCTGCACACTCATAACTTGATAAAGGAGGGGATGGATTTAGGGTTTAGGGTTTAAGGGTGGAAGTGGGCAAAACAGTAGGCCCTAAATGAGAGCTAGGGTTCTGGATGCAGTTCGGCACGGCAAGTGACCACACATGCCACACGTTTTCTCATGGTTGGCCCCTCCTTTATACCAAGCACAATGTCTGCACTTTGAACTTCTCCCATCGCGCTCGTCGGTCTGCGGCCTTCTGAATCTTCTTCAGTGCAGGATCTTCGCGGTCCTGGGGTTGACTACAATATAGCAACATCAGATATAGAGCATATCAAAAATAGAACATAGAATAATAGCATAATCTAAACACATATTGGATACATCCAGGGCTTGGCTTGTGATTTTAGCCACACCGACCCAGCCTCTTCGTTTGCAGCTGCTTTCTTGTGAAGCCTGAACTTTTTGAGCAGCTTCTGCACGATTGCGACGGCCCTTCCGCTCGGCATCCTCTCTCACCTCAAACACCCTTCGGGAGCGGATGCCCATGATCAGCCTAAGGTCCTCCACATACACCGTCTGCGATCGTCCTGCGTATCTCTCCAGATGGTACAATCTGCAAACGCAGATGCCATGAACTCCTCACAAGAGGCTTGGGGGGCTTATTTGAGCCTGGGGGGGGAGGGGGGGTCCTGAAAGGCTTTGTTGGGGCTTCGCAGGTGCAATTTCGCTGCAAATGTGGAAAGAGAGAGCCAATCGTACGTCGTTTGGGTTTAGGGCCTAGGGCAAACGACGTGCAACTTCGCTGCGAATGGGGAAACAAAGAGCCAAATCGTACGTCGTTTGGGTTCCCTTGGGGGGGGGGGGTCCTGAAAGGCTTTTGGGGCTTTGCAGAGCAAGCGACACGCAATTTCGCTGCGAATGTGGAAAGAGAGAGAGCCAAATCGTACGTCGTTGAAGGGGGCGGCTGAAAGGTTTTTTTTGCATTTCGCTGCGAGTGTGGAATCAGAGAGCCAAATCGTACGTCGTTTCGGCTCCCTTGAAGGAGGTCCTGAAAGGCTTTTTTGGGGCTTCGCATGGCAAATGACATATGCAATTTCGCTGCGAATGTGGAAAGAGAGAGCCAAATCGTACGTTGTTTGGGCGCCCTTGCGGGGGGGGGGGTCCTGAAAGGCTTTTTTGGGGTTTCGCAGGGCAAACGACGTGCAATTTCTGCGAATGTGGAAAGAGAGAGCCAATCGCACGTCGTTTGGGTTTTGCGGCGCTTATTTGAGCCCGGGAATGGGGGGGGAAGTGCAATTTCGCTGCGAATGTGGAAAGAGAACATCTACGTCGTTTGGTTGCCTTGGGGGGGGGGGGGGGGGGTCCTGAAAGGCTTCTTTGGGGCTTCGCAGGGTAAATGACGGAATACGTCGTTTGGGTCCCCTTCCAGGGGGGGAGGTCCTGAAAGACTTTTTTGAGGCTTTGCAGGACGACACGCATGCCACGGCTCGCTTGAGGACTTCGCCAGCTCACTCCTGGAATCTCGGCAAACCCTGGCTGGGAACCAAAAACCGCCACCCAAGTCCAAGAAGCTTCTGTGCCCAGCTGCGATCTTTGGCTGATTTCCGGGTTGTTGCCCAACAAAGAAGTAGGCCTGGCAAACCATGCCGCAGGTCGATGCTGAGGCCTCTTCCCTGAGGTGCTTATCCTGCAACACATCGTCACCATCCTGGGCTCGGGCTGCATATTGCCGAAGGCTCTCCTTGAAGGCAAGCTTGATGTCGCCACCTATGGGCATGAGAACCCTCAAGGACAGTGGAAGTTCATTACCGCTTCTGGAGGTGTTCCTTGAATTGAAACCTACCAAAACAAAAAACTATGCTCGAAATGCATGCTTGTTCCTCGACCCGACTGAGCATCATGGACTTCAGAGCCTTGGTCACGCGGAGATCCTTGACTTTCAAGAACACAAGGCGGAGCCGTCTCAGCTCCCAATACACGCAGCCATCCTCATACTGCCATGCCTTCCAACTGATTTTTATATGCTTTCCTCCACGTGCCTCTGTGGAGCCATTGAACCGGGAGCCATAGCTTTTCCTCCCAATTTTGCTGTGTGATGTTTGGGGTTCCAACCGCTGCTCACTGAATATTACAAGTCTAAGTATCAACTTTGGGATCTCGGATGACCTGATCTAGTTTTGATCTCGGGCCAAGCTCAAACAAGAACACATGTTTTCTGAAGGTATGTGTGTGTGCAATACTAAATGCAAATATCATATTTACATATATGCATATATTTCTCTGCAGTGTTTCTCATAAATGTGTGTAAAGATACACCGTAGTATATGGCAGCCACACGCTACAGACCCCATTTGAGCGAACCCAAGTTGGGAACCTCAGTATATATAGATATAGATATACAGGAAGCGCACGCCCACCGAAACCCCGCACATAGCCAGCCCTCCAGCGCCGACTCTCAGATCCAATTGCCCCAGGAGACGGCAATTCAGTTAGCATCGTTTGAACAAAAAACGAACACACACACACACACACTCTCTCTCTCTCTCTCCATATATATATATATATATACTGATATATTGACATATTTATTTGTCTGAATACATGCAACTCCGCTCTTGGCCCTGGAGTGCTTTCAAATCCAGGTTTAAGGCATTAGGGCCCCTAGCCCTGCGCCCTACACCCCCTTGAAGCCCATCAGCCGCCCACTTAGCACAGGCGCACCGTGAACTCTTTAGGGTTCAGAGTTTGGGGTTTAGGGTTTAGGGACACATCTGGGAACAGCAACACCTTTCTTGCAATGCAAATCTGCAAAATACGCTCTGACGTCATAAGCAATCTAGCAACAGTGATGATACAAATCGTACAAGTCATCACAGTGCTACAACGTGTCTGACTATGACAGAACTACTGCGAACCCTACTTATAGCTTTACCCATGAATCTTCAAACAGACCCAAGTGGTGGTTTACGATATTCGAGGTACCTGACTGGGTCCTTTCTATAAGGGGATCCTACTATTTGGGGTCCATATTAGGGTCCCTGATTACGACTAGTTGCTTAAGAACCACAAAAAACATCAAACATGTTCCTTATAAGGACAATATACGGATCATCATTTTGCATTTTTTTGGGGTTCTGAAGCAAATAGAAGAAACATCGTAAAACTTCAAGTAGATCCCTCCATAGGATCCGCGCTGGCTCGGCGGGGGGCGGCGGCTGCTCCTCGTCGTCTTATGCTGTTAGGGCGAGGGTTTAGGGTTTAGGGTTTAGGGTTTAGGGTTTCGGGTTTCGGGTTTAGGGTTTAGGGTTTAGGGTTCAGGGTTTAGGGTTACTTATTAAGGGAACCCTTGAGCCAAAAAAGGGGAAAAGAGTATCACTGGGCCACCAAGCTGAGGGTTCAGTTCCTGGGGCCCTTCTCGCTGTGCTTCGTGTTCAGGATGTTCAGGTTTAAACGGAGCCCTTTACAAAATACCCTACATGTAAGGTACCATAAACAATCCGTTAAAGTAGGTTGCAAAGTGCCCTCAATAAAGATAACAACCGACTCGAAATGGTGAAGCATGTAGCGTTATTATCTCCCTAGACAGCAAAGCGAATGGAGTTTACGAGGGAACCTAGTTTAGACAATAGGAGGAAGGGTAACCCATACTTGCCCTAGACCTAAACCCTAAACCCCAAACCCCAAACCCCAAGCCCTAAACAACCTAAATCCCTAATCCCCTTGAAAGACGTACCTGGAGCACTGACCAGCGGAGTGGTGCCCCTAATAGGATCATGTCTTTAGGGCTTAGGGTTTAGGGCAACTAGGACCCAGAGCAGGCCCTTAGGGTTTTGGAGCTTATAAGGCTCAGGGTTTTAGAAGGCTGGGTTGATCCCCAAAGCCCTTTTAACAAACAGCCTCCACCCTGCAGCCTCATATTCAAGCCCAGCTCAGCTCCTCGAAGCTCTGGGAAAGAAGTGCATGAAAACCAGGCATCTCAGCAAACGTAGCAAAACTTCCGCCGTGATAAGGAGCCTCACAGAGGCGTACTCTAAGAAAAAACCACCCCAAACCCTAAACCTAGGCCCTAAACTCTAAACCCTTAACCCTTTTGCATCCGGGCTTGGGGAGCCGGCCGGGAATCAGGATGCTGCCACACGAACTCTGTTCCGCGGGTAGCGCAAACATGAGAGCAATTGCGTGCGATGAAGATGGGACTGGACTGAGGCCGGAAACATTCAAGCGTGGCTATCTTTGTGCTGGAGCTCTCCATCTATGCCGTCTCGTAAGCTTTGCTGCCGTGCTTCACGCCTCTTCTGTTTGAGTGCAATCCTCTCTTGCCGATGATGCTCGCGGAGTTCCTGTAAGTTTGGAGGATCGGAGGTCGTGTTTGGACTCGAAGATGCGGCGAGTACCGTCGGACCTGGTGAGCTTCGTTTGCGTCGTACTTTGTTTTGGTGCTCCAGCAACTGCTCCTCAATCTCATGAAACACCTGAAGCGCCCATGCGCGTTGAGGACCTTCAGGCGCAGTCTCCACGGAGGTCCGAAGCGCGTCCCTGACCTGAGGTACATGAGTCCCCTTACGGCTTCCTCGACCCTTGCTGCCTGCTCCACATGATGTCGAACGAGCGACTTGGGCATTGGGACTGCGAGGAGAAGACGACGGCGGATGCCGCGAGGAATCATGCAGTACTCTCTCTCTATCATCAGCCTGCTCGTGACAAGCTTCCGGGCGTCTTGTTTCCTGAGTGGTCCCCATGGCCATGGCTTCGTAAACCCTTAACCCTAAACCCTAAACCCTATAGGCCCTAAACCCTAAGCCCTAGACCCTAGAGGTCTGACTCTCGAACCGAACCCCCTGGCCCTAAAGCCCTAAATCTTATAAAGATCGAAACCCTAAACCCCTATAACCCTGAGCCCTTCACAGCCCAAATCCCTTCCTCGCAAGCCCAAAACCCGAAACCTTCTTAACCATCAGCCTGAAAAAACCCTAAACCCTAATCGCCTGCTCTGGGTCCCAGTTGCCCTAAACCCTAAACCCTAAACCCTAAACCCTAAACCCTAAACCCTAAACCCTAAACCCTAAACCCCAAACCCCAACCCCCTAGACCTCAAAGCCGGGAGGTCCTCTTCCGGGGGTGGCGGGGCGCCGCCCTGCTCGTCGGCCTCTTGGCGTGTAGGGTTTAGGGTTTAGGGTTTAGGGTTTAGGGTTTAGGGTTTAGGGTTCAGGGTTGAGAGTTTAGGGTTTAGGGTTGAGCATTATAAGGTTAGAAGGGTTCTGAGGCTTAGAAGGGTTTTTGAAAGGGTTAGTTAAAGGGTTATAAGGGTTATGGGGGTCAGAAGGGTTACAAGGGTTATAGCGGTTACTTGAAGGGTTGAGCATTATGAGGTTATAAGGGCTATGAGGCTTATAAGGGTTTTGTAAAGGGTTACTTAAAGGGTTCTGAGGCTTAAGGGTGTTTTAAGGGGCTATAGGGCTATAAGGGTTATTTAAAGGGTTATAAGGGTCATAGGGGTTATCAGGGTTATAAGGGTTATAACGGTTACTGGACGGATTGTAAGCGCTATGAGGGTTAATTAAAAGGGTTATGGGGGATATGAGGGTTTAGGGTTTCAAAGGAGGGGCCCGCCTTAGTCAGAAAGGTAGAGGTCACTGGGGCTGAGGGATTATAATCTTTATTTCTATGCTCGCGGACTTTGTTTTTGCTGCCTCATGGGCTGCTGCTTCTTGAAACAGTAACATTGGCATGTTCCCCCTTATGCTAACAGCTCCTTAATATGGATTATAGTTCCCCCTGTTTGATGGGCGCCCGCATTGTAACGATCCCTGTATTATCTCTTCAAGGAAGATTCCTACTATGTTTTTGACTTGAGGGGGGGGGGCGAGGGGGGGGGTGCTCTTAAGCAAATAGTAGAATACTGCGAGTTCGGTTGTGGAATCCTCCTCCCGAAGCCTCAGGCACCGAACCTTAACACCCAACACCACGAACGATACCCGGTGCTCGCGCAAAGGGGTGCCGTGGAAACAGCGATCTCCGAACAAAAACAAAGACTGGAGACAAACAGGGCGGCAATGTTACCAAAGCCTGGAAAGTGGCATCTGAAACTACAGAACGCAGAGTTGAAGCAAGAGAGCAGCAAAACTCCTGCAAGTGACGGAGACGGAAGTCCCAGGACCCTGCTTTCGAGGAATTTCCGTCTCTTGAACTCAGAGGACTCCTGAAGTAACTAGGGAATAGGATTTAGGAGTTTAGAAGTTTAGGGTTTCGGGTGTAGGGAATACTCAAAGGCAGACCTAGTAAACTGTTCGACCCGGATCTCTCCAGGGACCCTACTTGAAGGATAATGGTACTTCTAACTAGGGTTATAGGTACCCGAAATAAGGTTATAACCAGCGAAAACTGTAGTTGATAATTCCACTTATATCTACCCATGAACCTCCAAGTAGGGTCATACGCCTAGTAGCGCAGTAATCATTCTATAATAAGGGCACTGCTTTTTTGGGGTTGGTTACTTTACGGGAACCTTGAACCAACAAAAAGGGCAAAGGGTACCACCGGGCTACCAAGATGGGTTATAAGTGGCCCTAATCAGGTTGTAGTAACCGAATAACTTTCGTGACCCTAAAAAAAGCCTCATACACCCCACATATTCCCCCTATATTAGCCCTCTAAAGAACCAGTACATGAACCACATGCACCCTATATAACCCCTATACAAGCCCTGTAAAGAACACGTATATGAACCCTAAACCCGAAACCCTAAACACCCAAATTCGCGACGCCCAGGAGCCTCATCTCCTTTCCGCCGCTTGGCCGCAGGCTCTGGATCAGACCTCATGCGGCACTTAGGGTTTAGGGCTTAAGGTTTAGCAGGGTTTTGGGCAAGTGCGCAGAGTTCGGCAGCCCAGTAACCATAATAATTAGGGTACCCTTTGTTGTGGGTTTAGGGTTTACGGTACCCTTTGTTGGGGGTTTTGTGGGTTCAGGGTTAAGGGTGACCATGTGGTCACTCTCTAGACTATGGCAATGGTCCCTTTTGGGGTCGTTATTATATGGCGGCCCCTCCTATTGGGGGTACCCAGAAAGGGACCAAAATTTATTGCGGTCCCTTATTCTCAGGCAATCCTTCTATTTGGGGCTATATTAGGGGTCTCTCATGTTTGTAACCCCCCTCGCCCGGTCACAACAAGGTCACCCTTTTTGGGATGGTCACCCTTTTTGGGATGATTTCTTTATAAAGGAACCTTGAGCCAGAAAAAGGGAAAAGGGTACCACTGGGCTGCCAAGAGAGGAGAAAGCGGTATTTCTTGAACTTAGCTGCCCTTTGGGGTCGTTCATTTTGAGGGTGCTGTACCATAGAGGAAACCCAAAATGGCTCCCTAATTAGAGAACTGCCCATAGGCTATAAATTTCATGCAAGTCGATTATGAAGTAACATAGCTTTCTTGGTTCGCTTCTCGATTGGTGTGCGTGATCCTTGCACTGGGGCCATGCTCATCTTCTCTGCGTCGCTCCAAGTTTATACGCGAAGGGGCTCCAATTTCTGGAGCGGGCTGCGGTTGACAACTTTTTCGAGGAAACCTTTTGGCCCACCTTCTGTCCCAGCACCCTGAACCCTTTTAAACCCTAAACCCTAAACCCTCGGAATCGCACATGCAGTTGCTGCTTTCTCTTCGTGACGACGGCTGCTGTGTCAGCGCCGTTCGCGTGCGGTGCTTTCCGGCTGCGCCGGCGCGGGGAGAAACGCGACTAGGGTTTAGGGTTTAGGGTTTAGGGTTGAGGGTTGAGGGTTGAGGGTTTATGGTTTGGGGTTTAGGGTTTCTCATCTATTGGGCTACAATGGCGAACAAGGGATTTAGGATTCAGGGTAGCTTTTGGGTTGTTAGGGTATAAGGGTTCTGCAAAGGGCTTTCAGGGTGTCTGAGTTCGGGTTACAGGGTGCGGGGACGTAGTGATTCGGGTTGAATTGGTTGCCTTCGAAGCGGACTTGCTCAGAATTTTCATGCTTCCAAGATGACTAAACTAGCAGTTCGATACCCCAAACCCTAAACTTAAACCCTTTTTGCAGCAGGATTTGTGCAATCGCCTGAAGGTGTGCGCACCCGGATACTCAGTGTTGGTGACTGCGCCTCCACGCCTTGTTCCAAACACTCGAGGGGACAACTTCAAACACGCACACGCACACACGATCGACAGCAAGTCGTGAATAATGCACCTCTCGAAAAGTAACCAAAATAAGCATCAGCATCTTCACCGGAGACCCGTAACTGAAAGCACAATTGATCCCCCAACATAGCCAAATGGTGCAGAAGGATTTCCATAGATTCCAATTTCAGCTCGGCTCCCAAGTCATATTGCATCATGCCATCTTCGGTGTTTCCCAACCCTAAACCCGCTGGAGATTGCCAGGAGTGAGCAGACCAAGGTCTGCATTTTCCTTTCACTCCTGTGTCGCTCGACGTGGCGATCGCAAAATCACGGGCGACCCATATCAAGGACAAAAGAAGCTCTACAACTGACATCTCAACACGCAACTCTGCGGCCTTTTCCCGGAATCACGTCCTACAACCACACTGACCTATAGGCCTGAACTCATGATGCTCAACCCTGAACCCAAATCAACCCTAAACACCCCCTAAAAAACCCTAAAGAGCCTGCTGGGAGCCCACGAGCCCTTCACTAAGGAACTCCCTACAGCCTAAACCTTGTTTTGGCTAAACCCGAAACCCTAAACCCTAAACCCGTGACAATATAACCCTGTAACCTGAAACCCAAGTCATTCCTCCAGGGTTGTGGCTCTGGCGGTTGCGGCTCCTGTTACAGAGGTGGAAACCCTACTTGGAGGTTCATGGGTCGTCATGAGTAGGGCTATAAGTAGGGTTTAGGGTTTAGGGTTTAGGATTTAGGGTTTAGGGCTACTTGGAGGTTTATGGGTGGTTAGAAGTATGGGTATATGTAAGTAGGGGTAACTACACTTACAACCTAACTTATGAAGTACTTGTAACCCTACTTATAATATACCAATGAAACTCCAAGTAGCGGGCTTCTAAGAGGATGAAGGCAGAGGTTTTTAGATCTCTAGAGATCCGGGTCTCTTTAGCTAAGGGGTTTATAAGGGTTTAGGGTGTAGGGCTTAGGGTTTAGGGTTTAGGGTTCGGGGGACTCCACTACTCCTTTATGTTCTCCGCATTCGCCCTGTGCAGATGCTGCGGCTTAGGGCTTAAGGCTCAGTGTTTTTTGGTACACTGCTCGATTTGTGCGTGTCAACCTTGCGCAGGGTTTAGGGTCGAGGGTTGTACAGTTTAGAGGCTCAGTCCTCCTTCTCCACGACCTCCTCTACGCTCAGCTCCTTCTGACACAGGCCGTGAGAGGGAAGGCGCTGCAAGTACCGTGCACAAGGCCCCTACACCCTAAACCCTAAACCCTAAACCCTAAACCCTAAACCCTAAACCCTAAACCCTAAACCCTAAACCCTAAACCCTAAACCCTAAACCCTAAACCCTAAACCTAACCCTAAACCCTAAACCCTAAACCCTAAACCCTAAACCCTAAACCCTAAACCCTAAACCCTAAACCCTAAACCCTAAACCCTAAACCCTAATCTGAACTGAGGATCTACAGGGGAAATCCTGCACCATAGAGTAAAAGAGGGTAGTCAGCAGTGCGAGCCGGATTCCCAAGGGGGCTCACTCGAACGCTTGCATTGCTACATCCCGAGCACCAAACCCTCACCCCCGGGCAGAATCCTTTTAGCTTGCCATATACCGGAACCCCAAACAACAAGAAGCACAAGGGCTGCAGAAAAGATCGCGCGAGAAACCCTAGGATACCCTAAGCCGACAGATCCTAAACTTAAACCTCAGCCCCCACCGGGTGAACGAACGCAGCAGCTCAAGTTGGCACTTCTGGTACGCCTAGGCCAAGAACTACATGTTGGGACCTTCCCGCTTATACGAACAGTCCTTAGTAGGGATTCTGGTACCCCCCCCCTATTATCATCCCTATTAAGGACTGAAAGCATAAGAGGGAACATCCCAAACTACAGCTCATGTTGCAAGCCCGCCAGCCCTGCCCCCAAAAAACAAAACTCATGCCTCCAAGTCCAAAAGTCGAAAGCCCGAAGCCCAACCCTAAACCCTAAACCTGAACCCTAAACCCTAAACCCTAAACCCTAAACCCTAAACCCTAAACCCTAAACCCTAAACCTCAGCAAACGCGATCCTATAAAGCCTCAAGTGGTTTTGGGAAGCCAAAGCCCTACACCCTCCCAAATATCAACCCCAAGACCTGAAGCACAAGCCCTGCCCACCTAAACCCGGCCCTGAACCCTTTCTTGCATCGTTCAAGAAAGGTAGGGTTTAGGGTTTAGGGTTTAGGGTTTAGGGTTTAGGGTTTAGGGTTTAGGGGTTAGGGTCCCTCCTTATACCCCTTGAACCCGAAACCGAGGTTTAGGGCTTGTAGGGCTCCGGGTGTGGCACCCGCCATCTGCAAGCAGTCCGCAAGGTCCAGGATTTCGGGTTTGGAGGGCTTAGGGTTTCACCCTAAACCCTAAACCCTAAACCCTAAACCCTAAACCCTAAACCCTAAACCCTAAACCCTAAACCCTAACCCCTAACCCCTAACCCCTTAAACCCTAAACCCTCAACACTAAACCCTAAACCCTAAACCCTAAAACCTAAACCCTAAACCCTAAACCCTAAACCCTAAACCCTAAAAACCTTTTGCAGAAAGTCTTTGACAGGCTTACGTGCTTCGGCTCCTGCAGAAAGGCATCGAACCTGGGCTCGGAAGGGCGAATCTTCGGGAGGGGGGGTTAGGGTTTAGGACCCTGAACCCTAAACCCTAAACCCTAAACCCTAAACCCTAAACCCTAAACCCGAATTCTCCTGGAGGCGATCTGGGTGCTGGGGTTAGGGCCTCCACTGCCCAGCACTACTTGGAGGTTCATGGGTAGTTACAAGTAGGGCTATGCGCACCCGAAATAGAACCAGTTGTAACTATAGCTACCCAACTTATAACACTCCCATGAATCGGCGCATGAAGCTCCAAGTAGCCCTAAACCCAAAACCCTAAACCCTAAACCCTAAACCCTAAACCCTAAACCCTAAACCCTGAGCCCTAAACCCTAAAGCTCCAAGTAGGGGCTTGTCCCCGCGCTGAAGCCTGGACCTCTCGGCCTTCAAGCCCTCTAAAGAACCCTAAAGCCTAAACGCTCAAAGCCTAAACCCTAAACCCTAAACCCTGAACCCTGAACCCTGAACCTTAAACCCTAACCCTAAACCCTAAACCCTACACCCTAAACCCTAAACCCTAAACCCTAAACCCTAAACCCTAAACCCTAAACCCTAACCCTAAACCCTAAACCCTAAACCCTAAACCCTAAACCTTTGATGCCTGGGATCCGGGCGAGGCATCCAAGTCCGGCGGCGGAGCGGAAGCCGTGGAAGCGGCCGCGGCAGTGGCGCCGGCCGACTTCAGCATCGGACCTTCGTCTGGTTTAGGGTTTAGGGTTTAGGGTTTAGGGTTTAGGGTTTAGGGTTTAGGGTTTAGGGTTTAGGGTTTAGGGTTTAGAGTTTAGAGTTTAGGGTTTAGGGCTTTGGGGTTCAGGGTTTCGGATTATGCGGTTTAGGGAATGGGGTTTAGAGTTTGGGGTTGTGGGTTTCGGTCGTTGGGGTTTAGGGTCGTGTGGGAGAGATTATGGGGATTGTTTCAGCCCTGAACTCCCCCCCCCGGCCCGCCCTTTCAAGCACAAGCATCCCTTCTGTACTGTCCAGTCCTAAACCCTGAACCCTCGACCCTGTTTCCCCCAAGCCCTGCACGACACAGCACTTGAAAACTTAACCGAGACCCTGCGGAGGCTTCTCTGAACCTCAATGTCCGTGAATCCCCGCAAAAAGTTCTACCTGGAGGTTCATGGGTAGCTATAGGCGGGGGTTATAAACTAAGGTAACTGTACTTGCAACTCGTAAGAACCGGATTAAGGTACTTATAACAACCTAGACCCACGCGTAACCTAGGAATAAAAAGGGTGCCCTTTTTGGTTGAAAGGCGCTTGAAAAGGGAACCTAAACCCCTAAACAAATGGAAACAAGGCCTAACTCTGGGTCCTAGCAACACATGAGGGTTTAGGGTTTAGGGTTTTAAGGTTTAGGGATGAGCCTTCAAGTGCTGTAAGAGCCGGAGCCTCGTTGAATTACCGGCCGTGGGGGCGGGCGCTTCTCCGCCGGAGTCGCCTCACCAGCATGGTGGCACGATGCATTTAGGGTTTAGGGTTTCGGGCTTACAGGGTTTAAGTTTTATAGGGTTTATAACCCTAACCTCTAAAGCCAGTAGCCCAAATCTCATAGAGCTCCCTGCACTGTGTAGACTTAAAATAGAAATACCTGGATGAAGTAAAAACACCATCCCTAGAACCTGCACGCGCCGCGGGCCGTGAATTTTTGTCCTCTCAGGCTGCTGCCGCGGCTGCTTCTGAGGCTATGTACAGCCGTGAGTGCCAGCGAGGGCAGAATGTCTGAAAATGCTGAAGGTAGGGTGGTCGACTCGTTCCCGAGCCTCGAGGCCCTTACGAGGCCCTTGCGGCCCCTTCTAGGGCCGCCCCAGCTTCGGTGGCTCCAGCAATGCTGTGTTTAGGGTTTAGAGTTCAGGGTTTAGGGTTTAGGATTCAGGCACTAGGGTTTAGGGTCACCTGCCACCTGCAACTGGAGGCGGCCCCCGCGTGAGTGACGGCGTCGACGAGGCGGACTTTGCATGAGGGATATACTGATGCCTCGAATGGCCGGGGAACGGCACCCCTCACCCCCGAATCGCTCAGCCCGAAACCCCTAAACTTAAGCCCCTGTAGCTCCCCAACAAAAATGTTGCAATACCCCCCAACAAAAACACTGAACCCCCTAAAACCCCTGTAGACCTTGTAGACCCCAAACACGCAAAGAAGTCTTGAATCCTCCTAAGCACATGGTCCGGATCCTTTGACTAAGAGAAGAGCCTCTGAGGCCCTACCCGAAGGGTCCATGTACCCATATAGGGGTTTAGGGTGATGGTATATATCGGTGCCCTAAACAAGCGGCTGTATAGGAATCCCCTGTAAGGCGCAAGTACATACTACATGGATTCATGGGCCCTTTGAACTTTGCGCGACATCTTTAACTTCTTAAACCCTAAACCCTAAACCCTAAACCCTAAACCCTAAACCTTAAACTCTTCCCTTTCAAAAAGCAGGCTCGGCAGGTCGACTGCGGGACGCATCCTTCCGCCGGCTCTGCTGAGGAAGATGCTCCCGGCTGCTGCTGCGCTCCGCAAAGTTGCTCAGGCGAAGCCAAACCTTTGTGCCCCGATGTGGGGAGACTTCCTCGGTGGTTTAGGGTTGAGGGTTTAGGGTTTGTCGCCCAGTGACCATAAGATCAAGGGCGCCTTTTTTTTTTTTTTTTGGGGGGGGGGGGGGGGGGGTCGGTTGCTTTATAAGGGAACCTTGAACGAAAATAAGGAAAGGGCACCACTGGGCAACGAAGCCTCTACCTTCTGAGCCACGCGATACGTGCCAGATGCGTGGCCAATCATCCGGCATCCCAGGGCAGGGAGCAGGCGGGGACTGATAGCGAAAAGGGACGCCTCTTGCTCCTCCGTGTATCGTTCGAGCTCATGCTGGATTGATGGCCACGCGGTCGGAAGCACCACGGAGCGAAGGTTCGGGGGTTCATTGGATGAGCACCACTGCGACGGGAAACGGAGGCTCGCCTGGCGCGTGACGTAGTGGGCGGTCGAGGTGTCGACGAGCAGACCTCGGGACCGGAAATGGACAAGCCTCCAGAGCAGCGGAAACCTTAAACCTTCTAATTAGTGCATGGGCCATGGCCACTGCAAGTGTTGGGCATCTCTTGTATACACTTTCGCGGGGGTGAGTCTGTACGTATGCGCATGTCGGCATGTATGCACGTGTGTATGACTTATAAACTGTTTGGGGGATCCTGTTGCCGCTTCTCCCGTTGCTTTGGGGACCTCTGCAAAGCTAAGAAGTGGGAGGAGGCGGGCTGCATGCTTGGTGGATGGGGTCGAAGCCCAGGATTGCTAGACCCTAAACCCTAAACCCTAAACCCTAAACCCTAAACCCGAGCACGAAATATGGAACCCTCCTCTGCAAGGCGGCACTGCCCATAGTTTGGACTTTGCCCTGCCATCAGGAACAGTTGGTGCTACGTGTGGAAGCAAGGCGCCCTTTTAGGGTTTAGGGTTCAGTTTAGGGTTTAGGGTTTAATCCCATGTGGCCGGCTTGTGCAGGTGCAGGTTATGGTGGGTGTGCTCAGTGATTGCTGCTTTTGGCCGGGCATTTCAGTTGCCTGTTGCTTGCGTCAGGGCTAAGGCAAGCCACGAGGCGATCAAGATGCCGAGACTTTGCTGAGTTGTTTCCCTCCTTGAGCTTTGCCCATCCCCTGGTCTGCAGTTTGGGGTTTAGGCTTTAAACCCTAAGCCCTAAGCCCTAAACCCTAAACCCTCTGGGGAAGTGGGGCCTTTGCCCTTGTTGTGGTCTAGAGGCACGACGCCAAACAAGGGCCGACATGTGATGGGTCATGGGTGTTGTTTGGGCTGCCATCCTAAACCCTAAACCCTAGACCCTGAACCCTGAACCCTAAACCCTAAACCCTAAACCCTAACCCTAAACCCTAAACCCTACACCCTAAACCAAATGCTAGGAAGTTGCTCACATCCGGCAGTTGGCAGAGAAGCTCCACCAAAATCGCGCACGGACGAGCCAACGCCTGCAATCCAAAGCTTTTGGAACATCTGTCAACTTGGTTGCTCTTTAACCCCCAATAAGTTTAACTTTGAGCTCCCTTGATATGCAATGTGACAAACCCCAAAACTTATAAAGTTATACAATTGTGCACAGTCCCACCTAGTCAACACCTGCTTGCACAAGATTTGTCAGTTCGATCACTCGCCATCAAGCCGTGAGATTTGATCTTGAGCGATACCTTCCACCACTTGGTCGTTATACAATTCTGCCCGACATGCGTTCTACATGTGTTCTACATTCCATTAAGAGAGGGCACACCTAGGGCACCAGGCACTCGACTAGTGGAAAGGTATGCGCACTTCTTGTCCCATCCCAACTTCCCAAAAGCCCATCAATGCCACTTAAAACAACAAGCTGTTCCAATTCTCCCTGGGCCCTAAACCCAAAAACCTGACACGCCCCCCCCCCCCCTCGAATTGCAGATGCTGACTGAAAATCAGAATCCGGAGTGAGGACCGATGAGCTTAACTCGTAGCCATTCAGTACGTATGCGTTGCATGTAGGGTTGGCCGAGCCGCCAAGTCCATAATAGTGGACGATGTACCTGTACCCCTTTTAGCTGTGGTGTTGCGGGGCATTTCCGTCGGTACTTCGGGGGGGCCCAGCTTGGGCGGAGGAAGCAGCATGTGTAGGGTTTAGGTTGAGGGTTTATCAGGTTGAGAGCACAGGTTTTGAGGTGCAGGGGAGCTATAACAACCCTAAACCCTAAACCCTAGACCCTAAACCCTAAAGAGCTCTTGCTCTTCACATCGCCTCCTCTGTCTTGCCTACAGCCGGTCGGCAATGATCGCGCAAACTCAAGGTCTTGCCAGATCGGAACCCGGCAGCCCTGGGATCTTGAATCTCTATTCCGGCTCACCATGCCACACGCTGAATCGTCGAAAACAGGCGCCAGCCCCTAAACCCTGAACCCTACAGTAAACACTGAACCCTGAACACCTATCCCTAATCCGTAAAAACCCTAAACCCTAAACCCTAAACCCTAAACCCTAACAACTTCTCCCAGACAGAAAGGCCTCCTGAGCCCCTTCCGGTCGAGCAAGCTGACGAGACGACTGCTCCGATTCCTGCAAGGCACCAGGTGATGGATCCAGAAAGCCGTCTTAAGAGTTTCGGGTGCCGACCCGAAGCTCCACCCTAAACCCTAAACCCTAAACCCTAAACCCTAAACCCTATCCCCCACTAGGCAGTCTGGAGATGATTGCTCTTTCTATGCAGCCGGGCATGAACCTGTGTATGGCCACCCGTCCCCTCTTCGAAGCTGCAGGGGAAGGTTCGTATCCTAAAGCCCCTGTGGGGGTTTACGAAAAATAGGGGACCCCTAACATGAACCCCCCAAAATAGTAGCATCTGCTTACAGAAAGGACCCCCACATAAGGTACACCCAATTTCGCAAACCCTCAGGGGCCCATATTTTCTTAGTTGTCCAGTACCTAGGGGTTTTAAAGGCTAACCTTTGGGATTTTAAGGGGAATATATTAACCCAAAAAGGTTAAAGGTTACCTACTCTACTACTAAGTTTTAGGCCCAAGTACATACTTACGTGTGCGGGCCTGCAACGCCCCAAGATGATTTACGCACCATGCCTAGCCTGCAGGGGCCTTCTATCAGGTTCACGTAAGTCTGGTCCGCCAAGCCTGAACCCTACGTGGGTTTAGGGTTTAGGGTTTAGGGTTTAGGGTTCAGGGTTTAGGGTTCAGGGTTTAGGGTTTAGGGTTTAAACCCGAAACTGCACCAAGACTGTCGAAGCCCTGCGGCCCTGAGCCAAACACACTGAGGCTGGACGCTTGATTCACATCCCAAAGGCACCAAAACTGGTGAGGCTTTAGGGTTTAGGGCTTAGGGCTTAGGGTTTAGGGCTTGTTTTTTTTTGCTACCTGCCCAAGTCGCCGGACAAGCCTTTGGCACATGCCACAAACAACCAGGTGGAAGAACACGAGACGTCACACCCTAGCCCGAACTTGATTGCAAGTGCAAAGCAAAGGCCGCTCAAAAACAAGGGACACTACTTGGAGGTTCAACGGTTCTAAGTACAGTTACCCTACTTTTAACCCTACCTATAACTACCCTAAACCCTAAACCCTAAACCCATGAACCTCCAATTCCCCACGCATAGCGGGCCGGACTGGAAGTTCGAACCGATGGTTTTCCACGCGTAAACAGAAGCACTCGTCAATACGATTCCAGCGACTAAGCTACTTAGGTATATCGGGACTACAGAAGGTATAAGATTAACGGTGACTTCTAGGGGTCCCCCCTTATACCCCTTAAGATCGTTCATGAGCACTCACAATGTGTGATACAAGCAGGGGGGACTACGCCCACAGGCGCAGTGCCGGAAGGATTGCTCCCCGAGTGGGTGAGACTCACTACTGAGGGGTTGGCGTGGACAACCGGGAAGCCTATACGCAGGCAACAGAGCCCAACAGCTTCGCGCTTAGGGCCTGTTTAGGGTTTAGGGCCGAGGGTTTAGGGACAGGCCCCTAAACCCTAAACCCTAAACCCTAATCCAGCCGTCGCAGCCGTCGCAGCCGCGACTCCTGGACTCCCGACAGCATGGCCGGCGGAGGCTCAACATCATCCAATCCTGACCCCATGCAGACTGCCTCACTGGGAGCCTTTGTCGGAGAACGCCCTTCCACCCGCAACAAGTTGGACCTGGACACTCCGCAATGCAAGGACATACAGGCTCCGACAACAGCAACATGCCAGGAGGAGGCTCAACCCCCATCAGGCCCCCATCACCCTGCCCACGGAGAGCATTCCCTGAAGCAGTGATTGCATCATGCTTTCCTGGCTCGCAGGTCCGGGGTGCGAAGCCTCGCCCAACCCCCCCCCCCCCCCCCCCCCCAATAACTGCCAAGCCGAAATCGGTCTTGCCACGAGGGCCAAAATTAGGGTTTAGGGTTCAGGGTTTAGGGATGTTTAGGGCGTGTTCGCAACCGGTCGGACTGACGGTTCGTCCGTCGCTCAAAGACAGGCGAGCGTACTCCAAAAAACATGCATGTGGCAGAGGACACTGATCCTCCGAGTCGTGAATGGCAAGGGTTCGTCGAACGGACACGAGACTCCTGTAAAGTCCGAAGGGTCATCGCATCCGGATTTGCTGCATGTGTATGCATGCACATGTAGTCATGCTGTGGCATGCGGAATGTGCGGTCAGACCCGGCTTGCATGGAAACACCTGGCTCAAGATCAGGGTTCATTTTAGGGTTTACAATTCAACAACGCATGTAAATAATATCCTAACCCAAAGGGGTCCATGTACCCGTAAGGTATATACTTGGGCCTTGAAGAAGTTCCTTACAGTCTGCCCAAACATACTATGTACATACGAAAAATAGGTACAGTACGTGGGCCCGTGGGGACATGCCCTGACGCTGTGGATGCCTCACCATGCCAAGAATCCTCTCAAACAAACTGTTGCGACCGAAATTCAACCAGCCCTGTACTGGCCCCTGGTGGGAAACAGTAGCGTCTAGGCCTTAGGGATTGGATAGTAACTGAGTTTAGGGTTTAGGGGTTAGGGTTTAGGGTGACCCATCCTGAATCCGACCCCCGTTCCGCCCCCGACGTAGATGCCTGAAGGGTCGACTCTGTCTGTTGGCAGCTGTCGGCATCTTCTTCCTGCTGTTTAGGGATTAAGGTTTAGGGTTTAGGGTTTAGGGTTTGCCGTCCATCATGCGACTGAGCCCATGAAAGAGGGACCGAAGAGTTCGGAGAAGGACATTGCCAAGGGGCCTCGCCGTCAGTGCAAGCGCAAAGCTGCAAAACCCTAAGCTGAGTGGTGCTTTACAGCCCTTTAAAAATTATCTGAGAAAAGGTTCCCTTCGAAGGGAAAGAGGGAGAATTTTAAAACTATCCCAAAGCACTACCCAGTACATGGAGGTTCATGGTACCTATTAACCAATTATAACTGTACTTATAACTGTACTTATAACCATATCAGGGCACTTAAGGGGCTTATGAGTGGGTTATAAGTACAGTTATACCTGGTTATTAAGTACCATGAACCTCCAAGTAAGGTTTAGGATTTAGGGTTTAGGGCTTAGGGTTTAGGTAAGCCTCGGCAGTGAGGGCCGCTGGGGTCAAAAGCAGAAGCTTCCTTGGACTTAGGGTTTAGGGTTTAGGGTTTAGGGTTTAGGGTTTAGGGTTTAGGGTTTAGGGTTTAGGGTTTAGGGTTTAGGGTTTAGGGTTTAGGGTTACCTCAACTCCCAAACCTGACATTGATCCACCAAGGCCCTCGCACAAACCTTGAGTGCTAACCGCTAAACCCTAAACCGCCCTGCGCCCTAGACCCTGCACCTTACACCCCAAGCCCCCCCAAGCCCCTGCACCCGACACCCTAAACCCCCTAAGCCCCCTGAGCCCTAAAACCGAAACCTCACCCCCCTAAACCCCCTAAGTAACCCCTAAGTAACCCCCTAATTAAGCGCCCTAAAACCTTTACCCTACACGCTAAACCCCCTAAGCCCCAAACCCTACACCCTGGCCCCCTAAGCGCCTCAATCCAAAACCCTAACCCCTAGAACCCCTAAGCCCTAAAACCTAAACCCCCTGAGCCCTAAAACCTCAACCCTAACCCCTAAAACTCCTAAGCCCCCTAAGCGCCCCAAGACCTAAACCCTACACCCCTTGAAAACCCCCCAAGCTGAGCCCTAAACCCTACACCCTAAACCCCCTAAGCTCCCTAAGCCCTACACCCTAAGCTCCCCAAGCGCCCCAAGTCCCCTAAACCCTAAACCCTAAACCCTAAACCCTAAACCCTAAACCCTAAACCCCTAAACCCCTAAACCGCCCGAAAATTTAGCGGAGCCTTGAGGGCGATGAGGTGGTAGGGGTCGTGAGACCCGTAAAGCCTTGGGCATTCCCTAAACGTCCATGTACCATTTAGGGTTTAGGGTTTAGGGTTTAGGGTTTAGGGTTTAGGGTTTAGGGTTTAGGGTTTAGGTATATATTCGGGCCCTAAAGGTATAGGAACCCCTTTAAAGCCCAAGCTTTTACTATAATGGGTCGGGTACATGGGCCCTTGTGGATTTGAGGTTCCTGTTTGGGCCAGATTTTCGTTTCTAGTGATTTTGGGCTTGTGGTGAGATCTTGTGGCGCCCTTTTGCTAAACCCTAAACCCTAAACCCTAAAGTCTAAACCCTAATCCCTAAACCCTAAACCCTGAACCCTAAACCCTAAACCCTAAACCCTGAACCCTAAACTCTAAACCCTAAACCCTGAACCCTAAACCCTAAACCCTAAACCCTAAAGGGCGTTTCGGCGTAAGGCTTCAGGGATGCACCTGTCACTTTAACTGAAGGCAGTCATACTCAGACCTTTAAGGATGTACCCCTTAAGAGGTTCCCTTAAACCCTAAACCCTAAACCCCAAACCCCAAACCCTAAATACTCCTAATGTGGCCCGTATATTCCTTGAGAGGATCTAAAAAAAGTCCCTAAACCCAAGGGTACAACCTTAGGGGACCAAGGCAACAAAAATTCCCATGAGGCAAAGGTGCTTGGAGATCGGGACATGGAAAAGCTCCACGCTCACCCGAGTGCCGGCCGCACCCACCAGGGACACGTGCAAGCAGGGAGGTGCGCTTGTAGGTGCTTGCGGTACCTCCTGCTTTGGAGGCTCATGGGGTAGTTAGAACCCAAGACCAAGTGGATCCCAAAAGTAGATCCCCTGAAGGGTTCCTAAGAATGACCCACTAGACGTACAGGGTTCTATTTGGGGGGGCTCTACCTTTTGGATCCTGCCAGGGGTTTGGGAAGTAGGGTTCTAAGGAAGGTAACTACAAATACAACTGGCTTTTACCTCGTTGAGGGTACCCTAAACCCTAAACCCTAAACCCTAAACCCTAAACCCTAAACCCCCAACCGTACGCACAACCCTCCTCAGAACTACCCATGAACCTTCAAGTGGGGGTGGCACAACTTCATTGCTGTCCCAGCTAGAATGCGTAAAGCTCCGAAAACCAACAACGGTCCAGGACCTTTTCAGCATGCTTTTTTTCTCTCAACCCAGTTCCACTTGAAAGTCCATGGGCAGTTGCAAGTAGGGTTAAAGGGCCCTTCATGGGGTTATAACTTGTATGTTGTTGCCCTCCCCATGAACCTCCAAGCAATGGCCCCCCAACTGAACACCTCCCTATCGAGGTTTCACTCAATCAGGGCCTCCCTTTTGAGGGTTCTGGTCATGATGCCTTTTCACGGAGAGTAAATCACAAAGGAACCATCAGCCAGACCCAACCCTAAACCCTAAACCCTAAACCCTAAACTGCCCGTTTTACATGCGCCCCTCCTGGCAGCTCTCCTGAATGAAGTCCTGGACAGAATGGGGCGAAGTGTCGGACTGATGATTGAGAAGGGCTTTCGGGTGTACTATAGGAGCCTTGATCATTATATTATTGTAGTATAATTGTAAAGGGTTTGGGGTTTAGGGTTTAGGGTTTAGGGTGATTATAATAGGGTTTTGGGGGGTTATTGCAGTCTAATTGTAAAGGGACTATAAGGGAGCATTTTTAGCAATTATTCAGACCCCTATATTACAGGGTTTACAAGGGTTCATGGGTTTATAGGTTCTTCTTGCAAGGTTTATGAGTTTTTATCTAGGGGTTCAACGAGGTTGCTAGCAACAACACATGGTTTCCAAGTTGGCACGATGTTCCTGGCGCTGGAGAGGGGGATTGAAGGGCAAAGTTGAGGGCTTCGAGAACTTGAGGTCTTTAGAGCTTCAGGGTTGTGTACGGGTTAGGTAGGTTAACCGGAAGTAGGGTTATATTATACGTGCAAAAACAAGGTTCGGTCGTCGTTCCCCTATACTTGTAACCTTACTCATAAAGCTCCAAGTAAAGTTTTCCGGATTTGGGGCTTAGATTTGGCGCAATTTAGACCCTAAACCCTAAACCCTAAACCCTAAACCCTAAACCCTAAACCCTAAACCCTAAACCCTTAGCGTATTGGGGGCAGTTTGGCTTGTGGTTAACCACTGGCGATTTGCTTCAAGATTCTCGGCCCTTTGCAGCTCCCCCATGTTCAGGGTTGGGAGCTGTTTGACCCGTGGATCGAATGGTATCCGTAAACCCTAAACCCTAAACCCTAAACCCTTAACCCTAAACCCTAAACCCTGAACCCTGAGCCGGGAAGCACTCATCGTCATCGATGCCTGGCTCCTCAAGTCGTAGAGGCCCACAAACCAAATCCGCTCGCGAAAACGAGCCGCCGAAAGGCAGCGAGCTTCTGTTTTCTAACACTCGTCACCCTAAACCCTAAACCCTAAACCCTAAACCCTAAACCCTAAACCCTAAACCCTAAACCCTAAACCCTAAACCCTAAACCCTAACCCTAGCCCTAAACCCTCGTCTGCGCCAGGAAGGCCAATCAAGAGAAGAAAACATCAAAGCGCATATGAAGCGCCGTCTGCCAAGCCTGACAACCTTCCCAGGTGTGCTGCCAACTCTCAGGCAAGCTCGGGTCTATGGAAGCACCTTGCTGTTTATGGGTTCGGGTTTAGGGTTTAGGGTTTAGGGTTTAGGGTTTAGGGTTTAGGTTAGTTTAGGGTTTAGGGCTTTGGTTACAACAGTAATTTCTGCATTGCGCAGCTGCGTTGTTGCGCAACCTGGAGCCTCTGCTGAATAATAAGCTCCGCAACCAGTGCTTCTCCGCCCTGACATTGTTAACCAGTCTGGCTGAATGTCCACGAACCTGACCCAAAGAGCCCAATACCTCTTAAATTTGGAATATACCTTAAATCACATAGGGATCCTTAATATGATTTAAGGCATATTCCTTATTTAAGGGGTATTGGGCTCTCTGGGTATCTCAGCTCTGAGCTAGCGGCCAACTCCAGTTCCTGACCCTCAACAAACCACAAACAAACCCTAAACCCTGAACCCTGAACCCTAAACCCTAAACCCTAACCCCTAAACAAAGAGAGCCCTGGACTACGTCCTGAAAGCGCTTGACATCGGAAGACGCCAGCACCTGCCAGAAGGTCAGCTACGACATGTGCCAGCAAGTCTGGGAAAGTCGGGTTGGTTGAAGGGCCTTGGTGTAGGATGTCAGGCACCCCTAAAACCCTCATTCTTGATACTTACGACCCTACCTATTATTATCCACCAATGAACCTTCAAGTAAGGCTTGGGCTTGGAGGCGTTAGCCCTTCAAAGCGCAACTTCCCGGTAAGCTCAAGGCAACAAGGGTTTAGGGTTTATGGGTACTTGGCGGTTCATGGGTAGCTATAAGAGGGGGTTTAGAGAACCTTATTTAGGGTACATATAATGCTTTTGACTACCCGTAGCGCGTGCGGCCGGCTGGGGGGGAGGCGTTCTGCGGCCCTCGACCCTAAATCCGAGCCCAAACTTGAGCCGAACACTTCAGAATCCCTTTGTAGGGGTAATCCCTAAACACCAAACCCTAAACCATGAACCCTAAAAACCAAACGTTACAGGGATCCTAGTAAAGAACCCTGAATTAACCCTACTTTGGGGTAGACCCTGGAAAGAAGTATATACCTTTTAAGTAGAAGTAGCTATAATAAGAACCCAGAACCAAGAAAAGTATCCCTAAACCCTAAACCCATTAAATCCTGAAAGTATAGCACTCCAAAACCCAATGTAGGGATCCGGGAGTGTTGGAAACCTGGTCCGTTCGGATCGGGGTTTTATGGTGTTGGTCCTTTTTGGGCCCCCCCCCCCCCCCCCCCCCCCCGCCCCGCAGGGTTTAGGGTTTGTGGTTTGGGGTTTGGGGTTTAGGGCCCTACGCTTCGTGGAGATTTTAGGGGCTGTAATCCTGCAGATGCTGTGGAAGGGCTTCAGACTCTGTTTTGTGAGGCAAGACAAGAAGCCATCCACAAGCAAGGGTCGGTTTAGGGTTCTGCGATACTCTTTAGGGATGCGAGGCCCTTTTCTTGAGCCCAGACTCCTGCCCTAAACCCCAAACCCAAACACGCACACCCTAAACCCTGAACCCTAAACCCCAAGCCCTAAGCCCTAAGCCCTAGGCCCCAATCCTAAACCCTAAACCCTAAACCCTAAACCCTAAACCCTAAACCCTAACCCTAAACCCTAAACCCTAAGCCCTAAGCCCTAAGCCCTAAGCCCTAAGCCCAAGGCCAGAAGATCAGCCTGGGTGAAGGGCTTGCCATGCAGGTTTGTCGACGTCATCAGAAGGTGCCTTTGCCCCAAAGGGTTCATGGACCCATCTGTCGTATGGAGGTTAGGGTTTAGGGTTTGAACTCTAGGGTTTAGGGTCAGGGTTTGGGGTTATGTGCTATATGTACCCATGTAGGTGTGTACTTGGGCCTTAAAAAGGGGTTTCGATATAGTAGCTTTAGGGGAGCTTTCGGGCCCAAGTAGAGAGTGTATAGGTGCATGGACCCTTCGGGTTGAGTATGTACTTGGGCCTTCAAGGGGTTTCTATAATAGTAGCTTTAGGACCCAAATACATACTGTAATGGTACGTGGACCCTTAGGGTTAAAGATATGACAGTATATGCTTGGGCCTTCAAAGGTGTTTCTATGTGGTAGCTTTGGCCTTCAAAGGGGTTTCTATGTGGTCGCTTTAGGGCCCAAGTATATGCTGTATAGGTACATGGACCCTTAGGGTTGGTGTTGGGCTCCGGGCCGATTTGGATTCAGACAGAATATCCTCAGATGGGGAACGGACTACCGAAGATTTGGAGGAAATCGGACAGGTGAGCTTAAGAAGGCTCTGCACCCTGAAGGACAGAACCAGCAATGGCGGCTAACTCACGAGAAATGCTTTCGCAGCAGAATCCGCATAAGAAAGCAAGGTAGGGCAGAGGACGTGAGGAGATTCCACACCTTTTCTTGCAAGACCATCCTGTGTTAGGCAGATTGCGAGTACCACGGCAAGGTGCACGACGATATGTGCACAAACATTACTCAAAGGCTTGAACCGAAACTTTCCCTAAGGGAATGTACCCATATAGTATATACTTGGGCCCGAAAGAAATGTAGGAACCCTCTAAGGCCCAAGTATATACGATATGGGCACATATAGCACATAACCCCAAACCCTGACCCTAAAACCCAAACCCTCAACCCTAAACCCTTGTACATACTATATGGGTAGATGAACCCTTCGCCGCATCGCCGAGCTGCTTCAAGCAATCTGACACGCTGTGAATCTGCAGGTTGCTGTCGAGCCTTCGAAACAGGGTTTGGGCGTTTGACTTGATTCCGTCAGTTGTTTGAACTTGTGTTGTGAGTTTAGGGTTTAGCGCTACTACAAGGTTCAGGGGTAGATGTCAGTAGGGTTATCTTAAAATAAGGGAATATTTAGAGAGCTATCTTACGTGTGACCGTACTGAGAACCACCAAGTAGCATTCAATGCCGATCTCGTTTGACTGAGCTTGACAGGAAAACCACCTATTCAACAGCGGGAACGAAGCCAACGCAGAAACCACAGTTTTTTAAGCAGATTATGACATTGCTTGTTGCATATTCATGATCACACTCTTCCACATATTTGGGCGCTGCTTGCTGCTGCGACGAAGCCTTTGCCAACTGTTCTCTGCGATAGTACTTTGAATGTTCATGGGTAGTTATAAGTAGGGGTACAGCTACCCTATGTAAGGTTATAGCTATAGCTGTAACCCTACTAAGATTAGGCCATGAACTTCCAAAAAGATTGAGGAGGAGGACTTAGCGGTGACAGGGCTCCCCTCATGCCAGGCTACAGCACTGGAAGCGGGAGCACATCTGCGGAAGGCAGAGACTTTAACCAAGGCTGTTTGACTGCAAAACCCTAAGGGTCCACGTAAACAAGAAGGCAAGACTTGGGCCTTAAAGTACCTCCTATTGAGGAACTCTACAGGGCCCAAGTACGTAATCATGAGGTACAAGGACCCTTAACAAAATGAACAGACAAGGACAAACCACATGCAAACTCACAAGTAGAACCAAGTACCAAAATGCCCAGGAACAGCAACTCTGAATCGCAGATCCCTCGCAGCATTCTCCTGAAGCTGAACATCCTGAGTTGTCCAGTAACCTGGGTGAATTAAAGGTTAACCTTTGGGATTATCAGGAGATTATACTACCCCAGAAAGGTTAAAGCGGTTCAAGGTTACCTACTCTGCTACTAGGTTAGTAAGGGCCCCTAAACCCTCAACCCTAAACCCTAAACCCAAAGGTTACCTACTCTGCTGCTAGGCATCAGGGACTCAGCGTCGGAGCAGTGGAACTGTGCGCGGAGATTCGCCCGGACGCCCGACTCCAGCATGAAGGACAGCACGATCGTCAGCCCGCACACTACGCCCTGTAGAAAAGCTCCGAAGCCTCAGGGGGTTTAGGGTCTAGAGTTTCTACAGTAACGAGCAAGCAGCGTGTTTAGGAGTTGTAAGTTTCATGCAGACGCGGTCGACATAGCAAGGACTTGACCCACGAACAGGCCAAGGCGTTTGGATATATCTCAAAATCACTCTGAACCTGACGAGTTCCGAGCCCTTGGCTACTGAGCGCCGGTCCAGACAATCAAGTTCTAAACCCTAAATCACGAGCTGTGCCATTTAACACCCAGTGAGTTGACTTATCGCCAAAAACACGCACCTTTGTTCAAAGCTGCTCACAACGCCCCCCCCCCCCCCCCCCCCCCCCCCAAAAAAAAAGAAATAAATATAAGCCCACAAACCCAGATGCCATAAAACCTTTAAACGCAACCCACAAGACTAAACCCTATAAAGCCTACAAACCCTTTAAACCCTATAAACCCTACAAACCCTAAACCTTATAAACCCTATAAACCCTATAAACCCTATAAAGCCTATAAACCCTATAAACCCTATAAAGCCTATAGAGCCAATAAACCCTATAAACCCTGTAAACCCTAAAGCCCAAACCCCAAACCCCAAACCCCAAACCCCAAACCCCAAACCCCAAACCCTAAACCCTAAACCCTAAACAATCCCAGATTGGGCCGAGCGAGCCGGGATGTCGGAGACCGGGCCCTTGGAGATCAGCCCACAGCCTGTGTTGCAACGCGACTTGGAGGTTCATGGGTAGCTATGAGTAGGGTTTAGGGTTTAGGGTTTAGGGTTTAGGGTTTAGGGTTTAGGGTTTAGGGTTTAGGGTTTAGGGTTTAGGGTTTAGGGTTTAGGGTTTAGGGTTTAGGGTTTAGGGTTTTGTAATTTAGGGTTTAGGGTCTTTCACTGGTTGCAACCTTACTTACTGTACTTATAACCGTACTTATAACTTCCCATGAACCTCCAAGCAATTCTTACTCAACTGCTCTTCTAGGTTTGGGGGAAAAAGAAACGGAAGGAATATCAGGCTTTAGGGTTTAGGGTTTAGGGTTCAGGGACACACACACACAGGCCAGACAAGAACTGATAAAGGGCTTCTTGGCCGAGCCTGCTGCCCAGGGCAAGGATCCCTGAAGAACTCCCAGAGAAATGAGGTGAGGGCTAGGGGCTTGGGGCTTAGGGCTTAGGGTCTAGGGAAATGAGGGGAGGGCTACAAGGAGGGCCCCCCCCCCCCCCCCCCCCCCCCCCCACCTAGGTATAAGTAGAGTTATAAGGGCCCTAAATTGGGTTATAAGGATCCTAAACGAGGTTCTAAGTCCCTTAACTACAGTTCGTATAGTAAGGGGGCTCCTCCTTGTAGGGGCAGTTAAGGGCTTCTTGGTCGCCCGGTAACCATATGATGAGAAGGGTTTAGGGTTTAGGGTTTAGGGTTTAGGGTGTAGGGTGTAGGGTTTAGGGTGTAGGGTGTAGGGTGTAGGGTGTAGGGCTAGGGTTTAGGGTGAAGGGTACCCTTTTTGGGGGGTTGGTTACTTTGTAAGGGAACCTAGAAGCAAACAAGGGCTCAACGTGTATCACTGGGCTACCCAGGTTCAGGCTTTCGAAAACACGAGTTGGGTTTAGGGTTTAGGGTTTAGGGTTTAGGGTTTAGGGTTTAGGGTTTAGGGTTTAGGGTTTAGGGTTTAGGGTTTAGGGTTTAGGGTTTAGGGATTAGGGTTTAGGGTTTAGGGTTTAGGGTTTGGGGTTTAGGGTTTAGGGTTTTGCGTATAGGGCATTTACGTTTGTGCCCTCGGATCTAGACTTTCGAGCCCGAACCCTGGCAAAAAACAACCGCACCGAACCTTAAACCCTAAATCCTGAACCCTGAACCCTAAACCCTAAATCCTGGACCCTAACCCTTCCGGTGTGTCCATGCCACCCGTCGATCCGCACTCCACTGTTCCAAGGGTCCCTAAACAATGCAGTAACTAAACCCTAAACCCTAAACCCTAAACCCTAAACCCTAAACCCTAAACCCTAAACCCGCAACCCTAAACCCTAAACCCTAAACCCAGGTTTGAGGCCTACATTCAGGGAACCTAAGCCCTAAACGTCAATTTCTAAGGCACTCTGAGCCCCGAACCCTAAAATGCTACGGGAACCTAAGCCCCAAACCCTAAATTACTAAGGGGACCTAAGCCCTAAACCTAAACCCTAACCCCGGGAACCTAAACCCTAAAATACTAAGAGACCCTTAACCCTAAACCCTAAGCCCTTAGCCCTTAAGCCCCAAGCCCTAAACCCTTTTGACCAACTGCCGCTCGGTAGCTGGCAAGCGGACAACAGCACTTGCCAGGGAGCCGACCTTCGTCCCATGAACCCTCAACCCTGCCATGGTTTAGGGTTTAGGGTTTGGGGTTTAGGGTTTAGGGTTTAGGGTTTAGGGTTTTGCGTTGAGGTTTAGGGTTTTGCATTAACTAGGATGGCCCTTGAAGCACTCAGAAAATGTCACTAAACATGATCCTGTTGAACACGAGATGGGAGAATAATGAAATATCCCAGGGGCCTGCCAAGTTTAGAACTTAGGGTTTAGGGTTGAGGGTTTAAGGGTTCGTGGATTAGGGCTTCCTGACAATAAGGAGTGACGAGGGCTAAACATGGGAGGTTGCACAAAGGGTCATTTTTGAAGAGTTGCTGTAAAAAAGCAAACACGCGTATAGGGGCTTATGGGGGGTTTGTTTTTTTGGTTTGGGAGCAAGTTCAATCCCTAAACCGTTTGGGTGCATCCTGAGTAAGTGAAGTCCTAGCCCCTACAAACGTAAGCCCTAAACCCTAAACCCTAAACCCTAAACCCTAAACCCTAAGCCCTAAGCCCTAAACCCTAAACCTAAACCCTAAACCCTAAGCCCTAAACCCTACTTCCAGGAGTCGGGTGTGTGCATGCAACCCCTTGGTTTACGAAAATGGGGGGGGACCCCCCCAAAATAAACCCGGAAATAGTAGGATTCCCTAGTAATAAGGACCCCAATAGGGTACCCTATGATGTCGGAACCCCCCCATCTCTACCCTGGCCCTAGACCTTAAACCCTAACCCCGTAGTCCATATCTCTTCTTTCCTGAATCCCTCGCACATCCGTGAGTCTATCTAGGATGGCCCTTAAAAGCCTCTGAAAAGCATTCCTAAATATGATCCTCTTAAGCCCCAAAAGGGAAAATATAAATGTCCCAAGGGCATATCTAGCTATGGCCTTGAAGGGAGGGGCGGAGGGGCCTTTTTCATCCGCGTTGTTTAGGGTGCAAGGGCTTGGGATGGGCTTGGGGATAGGGGTGTCCCGGTGTCCCCCAGATTGCGTAGCCACCCCAACTAGGGCTCCCCCCTCGCCTTCACCTTTGCGGGTTTAGGTCCCTTGCTTTCTGATCGCGCTCTTGTCTTGTGATGTCTGTTTGGGCTGGGGGAGTGTCAGTGAAGCACGCAACCTAGTTCAACCCCAAACCCCAAACCCCAAACCCTAACCCCTAAACCCCAAACCCCAAACCCCAAACCCCAAACCCCAAACCCCAAACCCCAAACCCTAAACCCTAAACCTTAAGCGATTCAGGACCAAGGGGCAGCTTGGTGTCAATGGCCACCGCAGTGTTGATGAAGCGGCAGGAGATCACCTGCACCATCATCACCTTGGCATCGAGGTTCAGCTCCTTAGTAGCCCAGAAACCAAGTTACAATGAGGGCACCCTTTTTGGGGTTGGACCCCCCAAAAAACGGGAAAAGGGCACCGCCGGGCTACCAAGCCTCTGCAGTGAAGGGCAGTGCCAAAGTGCCTTGGTAGCCCAGTAACCATATTATAATCCAAAGCCCTTGTGGACGACGTCTTTGTCCCCTTATACCAATATTAAGCCCTTCGTAGCCTGAAACTCTACATAAGCTAACATAATGGCAAAATAGGTTATTCTCCTGGACGACAGTCTCCAAAAAATTTGTCTGCGCTGGCCAGAGTCTAATTTCTTGTTTAATAAATACTTCTTATCACAAGGCTATAGACCCTTTTCCCTTCTTTGGGGGTTCTGGGTTCCCTTATAAAGTAACAAACCCAACAAAGCGGTGCCCTGGAGAGCTCAGGGCCTGAAAGCTCCGAATCTCGCGCTTTCCAACCTCCGTACACAACGGGGCCCACCGAAACAAGGAACTGCCCCCCCCCAAAAGCCCTTCAGCAAAAGAAACCGGTCGGCAACGGGCTGCTTCCAGTAGATTTTCTTTGTTTCTTCCGGCCCGCACCCGCAGGAACTGCCCCCCCCCCCAAAGCCCTTCAGCACAAGAAACCGGTCGGCAACGGGCTGCTTCCAGCAGATTTTCTTTGTTTCTTTCCGGCCCGCACCCGCGACGCACAACAGTTGGAAAGCGCATGATTTGGAGAGCTCATGGCCTGAAAGCTCCAAATCTCGCGCTTTCCAACTTCCTCACCCATAGAGACCCCCTGCCCGAGTAAGAAATCTCTTTCAGGCTCTCACCAGGATTCCAACTTTCTTGTTTCAACTGGCGATTTGAGAAATATCTGAGACTCTAAGCAAGTCTTGTGGTTTTCTTAGCATAAAGTTCGACCGTACCACTGGGCTACCAAGGTGCAAATCATCATTGCAAGGTAGAAGATGGACACAAACCACCATATCTGGGAAGCCGTCAGCGTGACTGCTCGCGTGGCCGTGGCCATGAACATGATGTGCGTGGCAGAGGTCGCACCGAAAAAGATGCCCTCTTTCAGAGACGGGCTGATGTGAAAGGAATACATCCAGTAGGAGATGGCTCCAGCGGTGAAGAACGATGCGCAGCTCGACAGCATGAGCCAATTGGCTTTTCGCGCCTCCATGAGCGCTGTCTCCAGTCCTTAGTAGCCCAGTAGCCATGTTAGAATAAACAAGGGTACCCTTTTTTGGGGTGGGATACTTTATAAGGGGTAGCCATGTTATACTAAGGGCTCCCTTTTTTTTGGGGTTGGTTGCTTTGTAAGGGAACCTTGAACCCCAAAAAAGGGAAAAAAGGGTTACCCTAAACCCTAAACCCTAAAGCCTAAAGTGGCTGCCAAGAGTCTGGCAGCCCATGGATCCGGCGGCAACTTCCTGAAGCAACGGCCAGAGAGCCAGGCTGCCAGGCAACCTAGAGTTCATGGTTGGGATAATAGTAAAAATTCGTTTAGGGTTTAGGGTTTTTTTCGCTCCCGCATAGCTGGCCGCACCGCAAGCAGGGTGTGATGGTCGGCACTGTCAGGAAAAAGGGTTTAGGGTTTAGGGTTTAGGGTTAAATGTTTATTCCTTATTGGGTTTAAGTACCCTTAAAAATGTAAAATGTTACCCAACTAGGACAAAGAAACGTGCATCTCTTCGCGTAAGATGCAGGTGCAGCATCCAGAACACTGCGGCGCAAAGCATGCCTTGCGCTGCAGCGTTGTACTGTCCGCCCCAGGGGAGCTCCATGATTTCACCCCGATGTTTCTATGATGCCCCTGAAGCGATATGGCTGAAACGGAGGGCGCTTTCCGAGAAGGATTCCTGGAACATGACCGGACACAGTCGGAACTGAGACAGGCACGGCTTTTCTCTCCTAAATGCCGCAATGTATGATGGCCTCGAGTATCGGGGCGCGGAGTAACATAGAACAAGCTCTTGGCTCGTTTCGCGGTAGGGTTTTCACAGGCCCAACCATGCAATGTCTTAAGGGCAGATGGGAGACGCCGAATAGAGTCCCCAAATAGTGGGATGCCCTTATCATGAGGACCTCCATATGGTACCCCCCCCCCTAGTGTCTGAAGGGCACATTGCTTCACCTTTAAATATCAGGTGTGAGAGGCTTGTGCCGTTCCCAGAGAGCCCAATACCCCTTAGTTAAAAGGAATATACCCTTAAATTATCAAGGGATCCTCATGATGATTTAAGGAATATTGCTCAATTAAGGGGGTATTGGGCTCTTTGGGTTTGGCATATCATGGCAACGAAGCCTGGCAGATGCGCAGATTCTCACAAAACCTTGGGGACCACGTGAACCCGAAAAAGGGTTTTAGGGTTTAGGGTTTAGGGTTCAGGGTTCAGGGTTTTATATGGTTCATATACCTTAAGCGGAGTTATAGTAGTCTAGGGTATATGAAGGGTTTATGGTTCATATACCTTAAAGCGGAGTTATAGTAGTCTAGGCAATATGAACCCAAAAGGGTTTATGGTTCATACACCTTCAGCGGAATTATAGTAGTCTAAGGTATATGAACCCAAAAGGGTTTATGGTTCATACACCTTCAAGCGGAATTATAGTAGTCTAGGGTAAAGGACCGCAATTCTTGGGTTCATTTGGTCCCCAAGGAATGGAACACCGATGTTCCCAGAGGGTGTGCGCCTTCCACAAAACCTCAGACTCAGCCACTTATCGCATGAGGAGGAAATCAGGTAACCCCTGGTTTCGCCTACATAACCTTTTAAGCGGTTTTACCTAAACCCTTAAACCCTAAACCCTAAACCCTAAACCCCAAACCCTAAACCCTAAACCCTAAACCCTAGACCCTAAACCCTAAACCCTAAACCCTAAACCTCCGGATTCAGAATCATCGCTCGGCGCTTCGGCTTCGCGAATGCGTGGCTCGCCCCAAGTTCGCAGGAGCTGCTTCGAAGGGGGCGAAGTTGCCTTACTTCTCCAACAACCACTACCTAAACCCTAGCCCTAAACCCTAAACCCTAAACCCTAAACCCTAAACCCTAAATAAGGGAACCCAACAAAATTGAAGTTTAACTATTGGCTAAGTAAGTTGCCCAGGCGGAGCCAAACCTTGGCTGACTTCTGAACCCCTCAAAAAGTTAGGTTTAGGGTTTAGGGTTTAGGGTTTAGGGTTTAGGGTTTAGGGTTTAGGGTTTAGGGTTTAGGGTTTAGGGTTTAGGGTTTAGGGTTTAGGGTTTAGGGTTTAGGGTTAACTTTTAGGTTCCTTATTGTAGTTTCAACCAAAAACTTCATGTCCTAAGAGCCAGAAGAACGCCAGGAAACCTTCTTGCCCCGGTGGGCTGACATCTCCTGGGTGGTCTTCAGGGTTTGAAGGGTTCAGGGTTTAGGGCTTTCTAGGGTTCAGGGTTTAGGGGTTGGGGTGGCTAGGGTTTGGGGTTTAGGGTTTAGAGTTCAGGGCTTATAGGGTTTCGGGTTTAGGGTTTGCTTATTCCTACACGCCCCCTTGCGACCAAAAAGGCGAGAACGCCCTGCCATCGCAAACTCACTTGGGAGTTTCCGAAAATAGGGGTACCCTTTTTGGGGTTCCTAGAATAAGGATTAAGCCCCTAAACCCCTAAACCCCTAAACCCCTAAACCCTAAACCCTAAACCCTAAACCCTAAACCCTAAACCTATTTTGGGGAGGGACTGCCAAGCGTCAACGGTCTGAGCCATGTGAAACCTGGCCTTAGTTGCTGAGTTCATAAGCCCCCCAAACCTATACCCTAAACCCTAAACCCGAAACCCTAAACCCTAAACCCTAAACCCTATACCCTAAACCCTAAACCCTAAACCCTATACCCTAAACCCTAAACCCTAAATGTACTGATTCTGCTACTAAGTGACAGAGGACGAAACGGTCAGCTGGCACGCCAAGGCCGGCAGAAAGCGTGACCGGATGGAAAAGAAACCTAGGGATGGCCCAACGCTGCGAATTTGGGTTTAGGGTTTAGGGTTTAGGGTTTAGGGTTTAGGGTTTAGGGTTGAGGGTTGAGGGTTGAGGGTTGAGGGTTGAGGGTTGGGGTTAGGGTTTAGGGTTCAGTTGAATATGAGCCTCTTAAGCCCAGAAGGGAAATAGTAAAACATGTCCCAAGGGCCTACCGAGAAACTGTCTTCCTGATCTTGTGCGTAGCGCTCCAGTTCACGGTAGACCGTCGGCCAATCTACCGGGAGCACCATGGAGCCTAGACCCAAGAGTAACATAGCAACAAAAAGGTACCCTTTTTGGTATAAATGGTTTGTAAGGGAATCTCAAACCCAAAACCCTACTCCCCCCAAGAAAAGGGAACAAGGGCCGACTCTGGGTCCTAGGAGCGAAGTGCCGGCGCGGTTGGGGACAAGCTGCTGCGCTGCCTTGGGAACTTTAGATTCATCTGCCGCGCGCTGCAGCGCGAGGTGGAGGTGTCGACGAGGAGGCCTCGGGTTCAGGGTTTAGGGTTTAGGGAGCACTGTGGGGCAGCATCCTGCTCTACAGCTCAGCAATCCACCGGATGACCCGAAGCCAAGGGCGCCAGCAGGTCATCTACGAGAAAATCCTTTGATTTGCTGTGCAAGGCGCTGACACCTTCAAGTTCTGAGAAGAGCTCCGCCAACTCTGGGCAGTTGTCTACTGAGACCTCAGGGCAGTTGTCTACTGAGACCTCAAAGAGGAGCTGTTCCAAGATCAGGGTACCTTAGGGTACCTTGTATGAGGATCTTTGAAGGATGCCTTATGCGATGCTTCAGAGATGGAAGACAAAGAGATCCAAACCCAGAACCCCCAAAACCATTCCCAAGTGGTGAGCCCTCTAAGGACGGTCCCTTTTAAGATCCCTCCGATACTACGGCCCCGAATAGTTGAGGCACCCAAACCGGGACCATAATTTAGAGAACTCCGTAAACCCCAAACCCTAAACCCTAAACCCTTTTGCAACGAGCTTGGCTGTGCTCCACCCAGTTTTGCTGTCCGAAAAAGCCAAACCCTAGACCCTATAGGCCCTAAACCCTGAACCCTCAACCCTAAACTCTAAACCCTTTACCCTAAACCCCGACCAAGAGAATAAATCATTGGGGGGTGAACCGCGGGGCCACGAAGCTCTCAGCAGACCCTCCCTTGCTTCGCACTTTCTTGAGGGCCGTACCTGAAGGTTCAGGGTTTAGGGTTTAGGGTTCAGAGTAGATATATTATAAGTAGGGTAAGTTATGGTGGTTTCCCGAAAGGGGTCCTTATAGTAAGGGACTCCCACTATTTGGGCGGCTTACTTTACGGTCCCCTATTTTCGCAAACCCTTATAGGTACCCTAAATAAGGTTCCAACCAGTCATAGTTACAGGTACCCTGCTCATAAGAATAAGGTTCATGGATACTTAGAAGTAGGGCTATGGGTACTCATTGAGTACTCGGACAAGGGCTACCCTACTGATAACCCTACTCTTGGTAGCCCAGCAACCATATTGTATTAAGGGTTACCCTTTTGAGGTTGGCTACCTTTATAAGGGAACCTTGAACCAAAACAGGGAAAGGGTACGACTGGGCTACCCAGTGCTTACAACACATGAACCTCCAGATGTGTCCTTCAAGATCAAGAGCTACATCCGCCTTCTTGGGGCGATGTTAGGGCCCAGGGTTGTTTTATTTCGGCTCAGGGTTTAGGGTTAGGGTTCAGGGTGGGCTGTGCCTAGAGAATGGCCTTGCAAACCTGACGGGTTAGCACCGCAAATCTCATGCAAACTTCGCTCGCGCGAAACGAAGCCGCTTTAAGCCCCAGAGGCATCGAAGAAGCTGGGTATTTCTCTAAACTCTTAGGTTTAGGGTTTAGGGTTTGGGGTTTGGGGTTTAGGGTTTAGGCGGGTTTATTTACAGGAGTCCCTTGATGCGGTCGCTTACCTTCTTTAAAGGGTTCCGAAGAGTAAGGGGCGCTTGCTTACAGGGTTTATAAGGGGCCCTCATTGGACATGTAACCACCCTAAGATAAATTAGGGTAACTTTTTTGTGGGTCCCCTTTGTTGTACGGCACCAGTATAAACACGATCCCCAAAAGGGTTTAGGGTTTAGGGTTTAGGGTTCACCCCTGCCACATTTTCGCGACCAAGTGCCCCTGTTAAAGGCAAAAAACTGCGCAGGACCAAGGCGGCAATCATGCCCGCGTTTAGGGTTTGGACTTTAGGGTTGAGGGTTTAGGGTTCAGGGGTCAGTCATGCGCTGCCCAACTGGGCCTTACAGAGTTTGGGGGGGAAAATCGTCAGGGACAAAGGAACTTAAACCCTAAACCCTTTTCAAAGAGGTCTCTCTCAAACCCTAAATCCTAAACCCATAATCCTGAACCCTAAACTCTGAACCAAAAACCTAAACCTAAACCCTAAATCCTGAAACCTAAATCCTAGACCTTAAAGCAAACAAAGTCAGGATGCTCCGCTTGCTTGGTTTGCAGAGACCACTGCCTGTGGTGCCGTCGCACGTGAGGCTCTTGCTTGGAGACTTTTTGGAGTATAGGGGCGTAGGGTCGTAGGGGCTTAAGAGTTTTGGGGATGGTTTTGAGGGCTGTCGATGTTTGGCATAGTCGCAATCCTTCGGGATTAGAGTTCAGAAGTTGTCCCCCCCAAGACGGTTTAGGGTTTAGGGTTTGGGGTGGCTGCTGTGATGTGTTGGGTTGGCATGAAAAAGTCTCAACCATGTGGGTCGGCGAAACCAAGGGTGCCTACAACCTTGCTACTACCCTAAAGCCCGAAACCCTTGTAGGTTGTATGAGCCCACAAAGCACAGGTGCCGTAGCTCACCCTTCAACCCCTAAACCCAAAACCCCAAACACTAAGCCCTAAACCCTAAACCGTCTTGCAGAAATGCCATATGCTTATCTCTCCGCCTCGGCGTCCTCGCCCGCGCGTGCCAGCTTCCGACTGTCGGAATCTTCCTTCAGCTTTTCGGGTCGTACACCAAATCCTAAACCCTAAACCCTGAACCCTAAACCTTAAACCCTCTGTCAATTCGGGATGCCTGTCTGGGGTGCAAAACTTGCTGTTCACGAACTTCAGCAAACTTTCGAAACTATATAGAAAAATGAAGGGAAAGATGCGTGGCTTCCAGGTTACGGCAACTTCAATACATATGAGTTCCTTCACAGCAACCCGGTTTTGGTTCAGGGGTTAGTACAAAGCCTCTGCCTGTCTTTAGGGTTGAGGCGGCGGGCATGTCCTCAACCAGCTAGGAACGCTTTCCCTTCAACCACAACATGCCCTGAACTGCGCGCGGGGGGCACGCGCAGCTCTCCCTGAACTCCACCAACATCCACTAACAAACCCAAAACCCTCTCAACCCCAAGGGAACCCTACAGAATCCTACTGCAGGCCCTGACCTTGAGCTGCCGAACCCTAAACCAACCCAGGCTCGTGGTCTTGATACCTCCTTGGGCCTGACATACAGGGCTTGGGATGGGTCCCACACGGCTTCCCAGGCCCGAACCCTGAACCCTGAACCGCGTTTCACCCCTAAACCCTCAACCTACTTTCTCCTCCAGCACAACCCTCAACTATAAAGCCTATAAATCCTATAAAACCCTATGAAACCCTTTAAAACCCTATAAACCCGAAACACCCCACACGCCCTATAAACACCCTAAACCCTATAAACCCTCTAAACCCTCTAAACCCTATAAATCCCAAAACCCTAAACCCTGAACCCTAAATCCTAAACCCTTTTGAACCCAGGCTAGTCCATAAACCCTAAACCCTAAACCCTAAACCCCGAAAGCCACGGAGCCATTTTAGGGCAGGCCCTAGTGCCTTGAAGGCGATGAGGTGGTAGGGCTCATGGGACCCATACAACCTTGCACTGAGATCGGGGTCCTTAAACGGGGGGAGTCTCCGGGGCGAAAGAGGGGTTTAGGGTTTAGGGTTTAGGATTTAGGGTTTAGGGCTTATATGGGTCCAAGGGCACGGGAGTCTAGGGAACCTCAAGGAAGCTGAGGGAACATGAAGTCCTTGCCCCCTCCTCCTTTGATGCGGCCAAAAAGCATCCTGCAAAACCCTCAACTCTAAGCTTTAAACCGCAAAGGCAAGACTGTGATTTTCGGGTTCGTAAGCGGGGTGTGGCAGGAAGTAAGCCTTACAGTTCGGGCTACCCTACCACAACCTCCGTGCGGCGCACTACTGCACCCAGGCCGGCTGTTTCAGGGCAAGTTCACGGGTCAGAACATGAGTATCCATCTTTAGGTCGATGTGTAACTGATATGTACATCCATACATACATCTATATATATATATATGTATCCTTTTATGCTTCCCCACCCTCCTCCAACCCCCTCCCCCCCCCCCACCGCCCCAAGATCCGGGATTGCTTTTGCGAATCCGCAGGTTTACTTCCTCCTTCTTGTGCCTTTCCAGACGTTCCGGCTTCCGACCTTTGACTTTCCAGGCTTCCAAGCTCTAACCTTCCAGATGTCCACCCTCTAAATTCCCGAGTGGAAATCTAGATACTTAGAGGGCGGACTGGACATTGAGACGTTGGAAAATCACCATGGGAAGAGAAAAACTGTGGATGCGCAAATCCCAGCGTGGATCTCGTGGTGGGGGGGGGGGTCAGTATAAGAACCCTGCTTTGGAGTAGACCCTGGGACAAAGTATATACCTTTTTAGGTATAAGTAGCTATCATAGGAACCCAGAACCAAAAAATGGATTAAAGTATAGTACTCTAAAACCCAGATAAGCAAATTCTCACAGCACTCGACGCAGCGAGAGCTCAGCCGGTCACACTCCAAGAGAAAACATCGGCAGGACATGGCAAGATGTAATATAGGGAGCCTTAATAGAAGAGGGGTTTGGGAGGGGTCATTCTAGTATATTGTACAAAAGGATCAGAAGGGAATAGTACTAGTAATAATTCAGACCCTTATAGCAGACGAAGCGGATGTGGGCAAGTTCACTGACAGCACCACGGATGCAATGGTGAATATCAAGTGGGCCATGGGAGCATTGGGGGGAGGTATCGTTCAGGGAGGTCAGGCAAGTTTTGGATGTGCTGTATAAGCCAGGCACGGAGAAGAGGGATAGTGTGATGGAGAGACAAGGACATGTGCGGATATTGGGGGGGGGGGGGGGGCGGGACAAATGCGCGCACGTGCGCCCGCGTGCCCAGGCGTGCGTGCGAGTGCGTACATTTTATATACCCGCACACAAGTTTGTGCGCGTACCAGTACCGCCGGTGCTCCTGAACAGTCATGAGGCCGGTCCACAGTTTAAGTACATCGAAGTAGGATGAAGAAGCGGCATTGCCACAGACATGCAAGGTCTCCTGCCGTCAGTATACTTTTCATATACCCGCTTCGTGAATATCCATACTGGCGCAAATCGCATCCACTAAGGGGCCCCTTCGTATAGCCAAACCAACTTAGGGTCCTCTCCAAAAAAAAAGACTAGCGGGTCTGGGTAATCTGATACTGGCGCTTCGTAGGCAGAATCTTCAGCTGGTGAGTCCAGCGCAAAGTTAAGGCTGCTTAGACCTAGACCCCGACAACTGCAGTTCATTATTGACCTAACTTTACAACTCGTTGCGCATGCTAAAACTAAGCATTTTGAAAATCTGAAACAACAGGGCGTGGCAGCTGGGTAGGGCAAGCTTTTGGCTCAAAGCGGCAAATACCAAATCCACCTGTGGGGACCAAGTATCTCATTATCAACCCTAAACCCTAAACCCTAAATCCCATGCGGAAGTGCAGATGCCTTGACAAAACCATCCCGTCTGCCGGGGAGCTTTGCGATGGGAACGTGATAGATGTCCGCATGGACCCAGGTGTCGACGGCATGCAGCAGCGACACGCGCAAACAAGGAGGTACATGGCCTTTTGCCGCCACTTTCTCCTTTCAATCTCTCTGGACATTCCGCACATACCGCACTTATCTTGGTCATGTGCCCATCACTGCTTTAGAATATTCGTGCATGCAAGGGCCGAAGCACATGCAAGACTGACCGCACCAAGAGTACTGACCAAGTGTATGAAGCCCCGGCCATCATTGTAGAAGTTCTCGCGCATTTCCCAAAAAGCCCCCCCCCCCCCCCCATGTCCCCCCGAAAGGGGTACACCTAGTTTCGGAAACCCCCCACGCTGGTGTTTGTCTCGTTAAGGGGTCAAGGTCCTTGGCTTTTGGCAGCAGAAAAAAGTCAACCGTATACAGGGTTTCAGGGTTTACTTGGTAGGGTTAAATGCAGGGTCGAATGGTTATAATTACCCATGAAGCCCCTAACCCTGGACCCGAAACCCTAAAACCCTCAAAGCCCGGAAACTACAACCCTTAACCCTGAGCCCGAAACCCTAAAACCCTCAAACGCCTGACCCTAAACCCTAAACCCTAAACCCTAAACCCTAAACCCTAAACCCTAAACCCTAAACCCTAAACCCTAAACCCTAAACCGTTGCTTCTCCTGTGAGCTGGCAAGTGCAAGGAAGTCCTGAAAGGCGCCAGGCCACTGGTCAAGCGAAGGGTGAGAAAACCCCATGTATCTCACACGTTGTAGGGTTTAGGGTTTTAGGTTATTAGGGTTTTAGGGCTTTAGGGTTTCAGGGTTTAGGGTTTTAAGGTTTTAGGGTTTTTAGGTTTTTTTAGGGTTTTGGGAGTTTTTTAGGGTTGTTTAGGGTGTTTTAGGGTGTTTTAGGGTTTTTTAGGGCTTTAGGGTTGTTAGGGTTTTAGGGTTTTTTGGGGAACAATGTTCCCCACGATGTGGGAAACTGACCATTGGCATCCCCGCCATGATTCCAAGCCCACATGTCTTCAGAGTAGTCAGGCCTCCCCTGGAAAAGGTAAAGGGAAGTTAATAGGAGCCCCACACAGGAAACCCCAAGAATATAGTAGGAATACGCCTACCACAGTACATGTGTTCCTTTTGTATTCTTACCATATTTAGGGTTTAGGGTTAAGGTTGAGGGTTTGGATTTAGGGCTAGGGTTTAGGGTTTAGGGTCTATTCTTGGGGTTCCGTGTTTGGGGCTCCCATTAGGAAACTTCCAACAGGTATTCATGCCTAAAGAAGGTTAACAGAACACAGACACTGCATGTGACACATGGAGGTTCGTGGGTAGTTAGAAGTATGGTTCTCGGTAGCGTAACTCTATTTATAACCTTACTTAGGATACTTCGAACCCTTTTTTACACTGCCCTTGACCCTGCAAGTAGGCTTCTGAACATCTTTTTAGAAGGGCATGCGGATGGCGGATTGTAGCCACCTAAACCCTAAACCCTAAGGCCCTAAACCCTAAACCCAAAAACCCTAAACCCCAGGCCCCAAAGGAAAGAATGTAGGGTAGGCCAGTCCTTGAAGTGCTCGTGGTCGGACTTATGAAGCACCTCAAGTCTAAACCCTAAACCCTAAACCCTAAACCCTAAACCCTAAACCCTAAACCCTAAACCCTAAACCCTAAACCCTAAACCCTAAACCCTAAACCCTAAACCCTAAACCCTAAACCCTAAACCCTAATCCTACGGTTCTTCTGGGACTTCGGGTGCCCGTTAATCCCTGAAAGGGTTGTAACTGCCTAAACCTAGAATCACAAGCCTTTAGGACATTCCGAGCATTCCTGACGACAGGCCTTCTGCACTTTAGGGTTTAGGGGCAAACCCTTAACAAATCAATCTTGAAGCCTGGTGCCCGTAGTTTCCCCAACCCCTGAGTGCCTCAGCACTCTTCTTCTAAGCAGGGGGCCCCCGAGCTACAAGTAGACCTATGAAGGCTGAATTGGGCTGGATGATTTGGGGTTTAGGTATTCTTACCTAAACCCTAAACCCTAAACCTTAAACCCTAAACCCTAAACAGTCAGTGTGGTACGGGGGAGGGGGGCCGCCTTGCTCCTCACAGCTCGGAGCTCCGAAATTTACTGAGGCCCTATAGAAATCCGAAGTACGTCACATCCAAGGAAGGTGCCCTATAAACCCTAGACCCTAGACCCTAGACCCTAGACCCTAGACCCTAAACCCTAAACCCTAAACCCTAAACCCTACAAGGAGGGGCCCCTCACAACAGTAGCTACAGCCAAGGGACTTACAACCTAAGTAAGGATCCTTATAACCCAATCTGGGCCTCTTATAACTCTACTTATAACTCGGGAGCCCCTCCTTGTAGCCCCGGCCTCCACGAAAGGCCTGCCTTCCAGCTTCTTGGAGGTCATGAGCAGCTGCCTGAGCTGTTTACATGTAGGGGGTCTGCACTCTTAGTTGTCCAGTACCTAGGGGTTTTAAAGGTTAACCTTTGGGATTTTAAGGGGAATATATTAACCCAAAAAGGTTAAAGGTTACCTACTCTACTACTAAGCACTTGCAGCGTTTCGGGGCCAGCTTTTTGTCACAGGGCTTCCTTTCTTGAGCCCGCAAAGAAGTTGGGCCGGGCTGCTACTGCTGGTCCAGGTGTCAAATTAAGATATGGAAGTTTAATCACAACTAGCGCACGCGCAGGCAAAGCTCCGGATGTCTCAGTCAGGGCGAAATTCGAAAGTCATTGGTCATTACAAGGTCACAGGATCAATCTCGCATCACCAATGTTAACAATATGACTTCCAACCGTCTGACTCACTGCCAAGCAGGATGACCAGCAGTATACGTTGCCCTCAACCACCAACCGCCATGCTTCCGCACACAGCAAGGCACTCACTTCACAGAGGGTCCCGTCGCCATGTTTTCCACCCCTCTCCCCAGACTCAAATTGACGCAACTCGGGGCCATTCATGCATAACTTTCACACTTCCTCGTGCGCATGCATCACTTGAAGGAATGGTGTCGCCACGTGCACATATTCCTCATACCAAGCCAGTGCTCAAGCAGGCAGGCCTTCAGCTCTGGATGTCTTCCTCATGCACGGCACCACTTGCCACATGCAGCAAATTCCCTTGCAAACTTGCGCCTCCCTGAAGCTTCCGTCTGTGCTATCAGCCGGGCACCCATGCAGCACGGTCCTGTGCTTAGACCCCAGAATTGTGCTGATGTGCAGGGTGAGCTTGAGCGTATAATTCGGAGCCATAAGGGAACATTATGAAATATCTCAGGGCCTACCTTGCTGATCAACTGAGCAACGGCTCCAGTGCAGCCTAGATGCTGCAGGCAGTCTGCCTCCCCATGGATGCGTAGGTTGCTGTCGAGCCTGGGATTGGGTTTAGGGTTTAGGGTTTAGGGTTTAGGGTTTAGGGTTTAGGGTTTAGGGTTTAGGGTTTAGGGTTTAGGTTTTAGGGTTTAGGGTTTAGGGTTTAGGGTTTAGGGTTTAGGGTTCGGGTCTAGAGTTGCCCTTCTACTGGTAGGATCCGTTAGAAAGGGGTCCCCTGAAAAACGGAACGTGAATTCAGAAGAACACACAACACGTGCTGGAGGCTACAGTAAAGAGTCGCCACAGACCGTCAGCTATTGGGTCAATTACATGCGCCGTATATACATATCTACTTTTTTGATGGATTTACACACCTGTGTGCATCTGCATGTAGAGTCTATACTCCCCTTAGAACCTTAATCAAAAAATATTCATAAGATTCTCTTGGGTTTTATATAAACAAAAACAAAAAAACAATTCTCGAGGGGGATAAAGGAGTGGGTATTGTGAAGGTGGTGTTGCGCAGGTGATGGATCAACGCCCAGTTTGACTTCCAAGAGCTGCCAGAAGTGCTGTAAATGTGTAAGGGTTTAGGGTTTAGGGTTTAGGGTTTAGGGTTTAGGGTTTAGGGGAGTCATGAGGCGTTTCGATTGGCACGCGTGTTCCTGCGCGTCTTTGAGCAGAGCCACTTTGAAACCCAGCTCAACCTCACAAGCGCTAACTTACAAACTCCTGTGTCAACTCTGGCCACCAGGTATGTGGATTTGTCCAGGCTTCCCTCAAGCGTGGGCCCTAAGCCTCAAGCGTGGGCCCTAAACGCAAACCCTTCAAAGATTGACAATTGTTAGTCCAAACGGCAACCCCAATTTACTAACAGTCCCCATGCCGCCGGACTTAGATGTAGGGTCCACTTCGACTCCCGAGGTGCTCCGGCTGCTACGCAAACAGCTTTTTGCCACCCTCCATGGGGTCCTAAACCCTAAACCCTAAACCACCCTAAACCCTAGGCCACCCTAAACCCTAAACCCTAAACCCTAAACCCTAAACCGGGTTTAGGGTTCTCTGCCACCAGGCTGCAACACCTCTCCATCACCGACGCCTCGAAGCATGCTGCGGAAACTGAACATCAAGGACTCCGCGTCGGAGCAGTTGAACCTGGCAGTGTTGTGGAGGCTTCTCAAACCTTTGGGGTCCCATGATTCTAGATAGCATCTGCCCTAAAGCTAAGACATGGGAACCCCTCACACGGCCCACAAGTAGATACTATACATGGGTACATGGACCCTTGCTTCGGGCCCTTTAAGAAAACCCTCTCCGAAAAGAGCACGGGACCTTCGCAAATTTCGCGAGCATGCACTGCAAACTTGCGGTCCAAGCCCTAAACCCTAAACCCTAAACCTGAAACCCTAAACCCTGAACCCTAGACCCTAAGCACAGCCCTCACCGTGTGAGCCCCCGAACTTGAGCCCGAACCCTTCGACCGAAGGTTCCCTGAACTTGCAGGACGTACGCACCAAGTGCAAAGCCCAAGAGCCCTGGGCCCCTGTCTTTTTTTGGCCCTGAACCCGGAACCCTACAGGAACCCTACAGGAAACACCAAAAAGTTGGAAACCTTTTGCTAGGATTCCCTATACTTTACCATTAAGGAATTGAGGCTACTGAGTTTCCAACTTTTTGGCTTAAACCAAAGCCCACAGGGAAGTGAGGAGCTGAGCTCGGATGTTTGCGCGCACGCCGGCTTCGATCATGGCCGACATGACCTGAGCAACGTCTCATGGCTTTGACAGGACATGAGACCACCAGAAGGGGCTCCCTGACTCTAAGGTTTTTATACATGCATACATGCATGCATACATACATACACTATATATACTATACACAGAGAGCGTATACCAAAGTACTGCAGAGTCCCCTCCTATAAGTAAATACAAAATATATATATATATATATATGTAGATCAAGTGGTCCTTTTAGAGCAAACGCCCCTCCTTTAATCCATCAAAGGGTAGTATCGACAAACCCCAGACATCGAACCCTAAACCCTTTCATTGCGAAGTGAGCGGTTTAGGGGTTTCGGGTTTCGGGTTTAGGGTTTGGGGTTTGGGGTTTAGGGTTTAGACTGCACAAGCCCAGCGACAAGAGCCAGGCCCAGGACGACAATCTGCAGGAAGATGCTGAAGCCTGCTTGAGGTTTATGGGTTGGGTTTGGGGTTTGGGGTTTGGGGTTTGGGGTTCGGGGTTCGGGGTTTGGGGTTTAGGGTTTAGGGTTTAGGGTTCAGGGTTTAGGGTAACCAGTTATTTTTTGCAAAAGATGCTGAAGCCTACGACGGAAGCGGGGCGTGCCCTCGAGGAGCAAGGTTTTGGGCGCCTAGAGGAGTTCAAGATACGATGCTTTCAGTTAACATGGGCAGTTATAAGTAGGGTTAGAAGTACCCTACGAAAGGTTAGAAGTATAGCTTCCCTAGACTCGAAACCCCCCCCCCCCCCCATGAACTCCCCGGAATGTACTAGCCTAGACCCTAAACCCTAAACCCTAAAGTACTGCTTTTGATCGACCGAAAAAGTTTAAGGTGCTGTGTGGGAATGGGCGGGAGGGGACGAGGGAAGCCGTATTGAGTTCAATTCCAGAGCGCCGCGGTTTCAAGCGCAGGCGTTCGGAAAGCACCCACAAGATCTCGCAAGGGCTTTAGCTCACACCCTCAAGGTACCGTTTTTTAAGGCGGCACATACCCGCTGTGCCACACCTCCGCGTGCTCCACAAGGTGCGCGGGACACCCCCACGTGAAGCTGGGATATACTCTAACGTTAACCAAAGAGTAGCACGTACCCCATATGGTTGGGCCTTACAGGGGTTCATATACAGTAAAGGAACTGTAGGGTCCACATATGTACGATATGGGCACATGGACCCTTAGATTAGACCCTTAACCCCCCGGAACCTCACATCTTCTCACCCCTCACATGCTTGGAGGTTCATGGGTAGTTCTCAATAGGGATGTGCGTACAAAAACTCCAATGGAACCTGATTTGCGGTACTTCTAACCTACTTGTACCTACCCATGGGCCTTCTAGTAGCCCTAAACCCTAAACCCTAAACCCTAAACCCTAAACCCTAAACCCTAAACCCTAAACCCTAAACGAACCTCCAAGGGCTGAATCCACGACGCGGAGCCGGGATGCTGGAGGCCACCCGGCCCTTTGAAGTCCGACCAGATTTGGCATGCAGACAGCAAGGCCTGGTAGTACTTGGGGTTTGGGGTTTAGGGTTTAGAGTTTAGGGTTTAGGGTTTAGGGTTCAGGGCTACTTGGAGGTTCATCGGTAGTTATAGGCAAGGTTAAAAGTAGGGTAACTGTGCTTATAGCCTTACTTAGGGTACTTCTACCCCGACTTATAACTACTCATGACCCTCCAAGTAGTGTTTACGGCTTGTCGCTCAAGTTTTTGGGGCTGTGGAAGTTTCGACAGTTCTGGATTCCCCCAAACCCTCAAACCTCAACATTCCTAAGCCCTAAACCCCAAACCCCGAAACTCAAAGGGGTTGGGTTGAGAAAAAAAACTTGAACCTGTGACCCAGGACACCGCAGCAACGTGCAAGAACCGAGCAGAGGGCTCCGGGCAACTCTTACAACGACTGTCCGGCTTGAGGCTCCAGCTACAAAGGGCTTAGGGTCGCATTCGTACCCTAAACCCTAAACCCTAAACCCTAAACTAGGGTTCTTAAGGGAAGGGGCTTTCAAGGGGGGTATGTAACCTAAGGTTCCCAACTACTCCCCACGACTCCCTAAGGCTCCCTAAGCTTCCTTCAGGTTCCCTAGCTACCCCCCATGAACCCCCCACCCTCAAGAACCCTATTTTAGGGTTTAGGGTTTAGGGTTTCTGGCAAGTTACCAGGAGTTTCCCCAAGGCCCGAAAACATGTCATGCTCTAGAAGCGTGCGGGATCAGACTGAAGGGGGATGAGAACTCCCGCTTCCCGGCACGCACACGTGCGTGTAGTTCGCGAAGGTGTTCATCTACATATACACACATACTTACATAGTTAATTCATATTACCCAAAACCCTGAACCCTTATATATATATATAAAGATATATAGATATATAGTTATATAGATAGATATAGATATACATATATATATATTTTTTTTTCATACGAGCGCCGGGGGTTCATCAGCCCACGACCCCTGATCTCAGCCCACCCCAGGGCACACAGCTCAGCCCAAAACAAAAGAAGTCAGCCCAAAACCCTTTCCCCGAGGGCACAGCGGCGTCAGCAATGCCACTCACATGACAAAACGTTGGCGTTCTCCCGCGTGGAACATAGTTTTGAATGCTTTGGTATCGGTTTGGAGCGGTATCTCATGATCCTTTCCCCGAGGGCACGCCCACAAACCAGCAAAACATAACGTGCGGAATGAGACTTTTGAAAATGTTGGCGTTCTCCCGCGTAAAACATAGTTTTGTTCATGCTTTGGGGTCGGTTTGGAGTGGTATCTCATGGTCCTTCCCCGAGGGCACGGTCACAAGACAGGAGGAACAAAAACATAGTATCTCATGACTTCTTCCCCATTGAAAACACGGCTCGTTAAGATGTGTAGGGTGTTGAGTTTAGAGCATTAAGGTTTTGGGGTTTTGCTGCTGTCTTCCGGCACCAGCTGCACCTGGGCGTTTGTGGTGGGACACCATCGATACCCCATCTATACCAAATCGATACCACCGCGATACCCAAAACCCACAAAACAAGGCCGGAGTCAATTTCTCTGTCACAGCTTTCTGATTCTGATGATCGCTCTCAGGCTCAGGACCTGCTACGTTTGGTGGGCGAGCTCACTGCAGACATAACGCAGCTTAGGGTTTCGGGCTTCAGGGCTTTAGGGTTTGGGTTTAGCGTCTGGGGCTGAAGCTTTCAAAGTGGAGCCGACATTCGTGCGAGCCATAAAAAAACACCCGTCTATTCACACCAAATCCTGCCGTGCCCTCGCGTTTCCTGGAAATAAGCTGCTTTGTCTTGCAAGGTCTCTTTGTAGCAGCAAGTTGCAAATCCCCTCGGCACTGATGGATTGGGCTAAGTTCCGGCTGGTTGGGCTGAGCAACCCCCGCTACCCAGTATCTCAGCCGCCAGCCCGATATACGCCCTTCTTTGACTACAAGCCGAACACGACATTGGAGACCTCAAAAGGGCCCCCCCCCCCCCCCCGGCACGGAAAACCCTAAACAAGTGCCCTGAACCTAAAAACCTATTTGGCAGTGGGTCAAAATTCGGGTTGTCGCGGGGGGTCCCCCGTCCCTCTGTTACAAGCCTTGTCGCGGGCAGGTTGTTTCATACCTTTGTCGCGCCGCTACTGTGAACCCAATTTTCTTAGTTGGGTTTTGTAAGGCTTTAGGGTAAAGGGTTTAGGTTTAGGGTTGGGGTTTCGGATGAAGGGTTTAGGGACCGCAGGGATTTTACCGGAGAGCCATTAAAGCCTGAACCCTGTAAATAGAAACCCTGGGCTTCTCGTTCAAGGTTGTCCTACGGATGGGCACCTGCTGGCTCGAGCAGTCGCGCGGGTTGTCGCGGGTATGTCGCGCCCTGTCGCAGGCCTTGTCGCGGACTTAGAGTGAAAGTTGCTGCAGACACGCATCAAGGTCGCATCGAGATTGGCAATGAGAAAATTCAATGGTATTGCTGTCTTGTCGGGGGGGGGGGGGGGTGTGTGAGCAAAACCGGGTCTATTTAGAAGCTGGGGCTTGTGATTTATAATACAGGTCCATATACCTAAATGTAATAAACCTAGAAGAGCACGGCTTCTAAATAGACCCTACGGTCGGATTTCAAAAGGACGTTGGCAGAAATTAATAATTTTAATAATTTTAATAATTTTAATAATTTTAATAATTTTAATAATTTTAATATTTTTAATAATCCTGAGAGGCTCCCGGAAAATTAAAATTATTAACAATATTAAAATTATTAAAATTATTAATTTCTGCCCTGAGAGGCTCCCGGAAAATTAAAATTAAAATTATTAAAATTATTAAAATTATTAAAATTATTAATTTCTGCCATGAGAGGCTCCCGGAAAATTAAAATTATTAAAATTATTAAAATTATTAAAATTATTAAAATTATTAAAAATATTAAAATTATTAATTTCTGCCCTGAGAGGCTCCCGGAAAATTAAAATTATTAAAATTATTAAAATTATTAAAATTATTAAAATTATTAAAATTATTAAAATTAAAATTATTATTTTCTGCCCTGAGAGGCTCCCGAAAATTAAAATTATTAAAATTATTAAAATTATTAAAATTATTTAAAATTATTAAAATAATTAAAATTATTAAAATTATTAATTTCTGCCCTGAGAGGCTCCCGGAAAATTAAAATTATTAAAATTATTAAAATTATTAAAATTATTAATTTCTGCCATGAGAGGCTCCCGGAAAATTAAAATTATTAAAATTATTAAAATTATTAAAAATTATTAAAATTATTAAAATTATTAAAATTATTAAAATTATTAATATCTGCCCTGAGAGGCTCCCGGAAAATTAAAATTATTAAAATTATTAAAATTATTAAAATTTCTGCCCTGAGAGGCTCCCGGAAAATTAAAATTATTAAAATTAGTAAAATTATTAAAATTATTAAAATTATTAAAATTATTAAAAATATTAATTTCTGCCCTGGGAGGCTCCCGGAAAATTAAAAGTATTAAAATTATTAAAATTATTAAAATTATTAAAATTATTAAAATTATTAAAATTATTAAAATTATTAAAATTATTAAAATTGTTAAAAATATTAAAATTATTAATTTCTGCCCTGAGAGACTCCCGGAAAATTAAAATTATTAAAATTATTAGAATTATTAAAATTATTAAAATTATTAAAAGTATTGAAATTATTAAAATTATTAAAATTTTAATTATTAATTGTTTCATAATTTTAATAATTTTAATAATTTTTAATAATTTTAGTAATTTTAATAATTTTAATAATTGTATTAATTTTAATAATTTTAATTTTCCGGGAGCCTCTCAGGGCAGAAAATAAGAATTTTAATTTTTTTTAATAATTTTAATAACTTTAATAATTTTAATTTTCCGGGAGCCTCTCAGGGCAGAAATTAATAATTTTAATAATTTTAATAATTTTAATAATTTAAATAATTTTAATTTTCGGGGAGCCTCTCAGGGCAGAAATTAATAATTTTAATAATTTTAATAATTTTTAATAATTTTAATAATTTTAATTTTCCGGGAGCCTCTCAGGGCAGAAATTAATAATTTTAATAGTTTTAATAATTTTAATTTTCCGGGAGCCTCTCAGGGCAGACATTAATAATTTTAATAATTTTAATAATTTTAATATTTTTCTAATTTTAATTTTCAGGGAGCCTCTCAGGGCAGAAAATAATAATTTTAATAATTTTAATAATTTTAATAATTTTAATAATTTTAATAATTTTAATAATTTTAATTTTCCGGGAGCCTCTCAGGGCAGAAATTAATAATTTTATTAATTTTAATAATCTTAATAATTTTAATAGTTTTAATTATTTTAATAATTTTAATAATTTTAATAATTTTAAAAATTTTAATAATTTTAATAATTTTAATTTTCCGGGAGCCTGTCAGGGCAGAAATTCATAATTTTCATAATTTTAATATTTTTTCTAATTTTAATTTTCAGGGAGCCTCTCAGGGCAGAAAAGAATAATTTTAATAATTTTAATAATTTTAATAATTTTAATAATTTTAATAATTTTAATAATTTTAATAATTTTAATTTTCCGGGAGCCTCTCAGGGCAGAAATAATTTTAATAATTTCCATACTTTTAATAATTTTAATAATGTTAATTTTCCGGGAGCCTCTCAGGGCAGAAATTAATAATTTTAATACTTTTAATAATTTTAATAATTTTAATAATTTTAATTTTCGGGGAGCCTCTCAGGGCAGAAATTAATAATTTTAATAATTTTAATAATTTTTCATAATTTTAATAATTTTAATTTTCCGGGAGCCTCTCAGGGCAGAAATTAATAATTTTTATAATTTTAATAATTTTAATTTTCCGGGAGCCTCTCAGGGCAGACATTAATAATTTTAATAATTTTAATAATTTTAATATTTTTTCTAATTTTAATTTTCAGGGAGCCTCTCAGGGCAGAAAATAATAATTTTAATAATTTTAATAATTTTAATAATTTTAATAATTTTAATTTTCCGGGAGCCTCTCAGGGCAGAAATTAATAATTTTAATAATTTTAATAATTTTAATAGTTTTAATAATTTTTAATAATTTTAATAATTTTAATAATTTTAATAGTTTTAATAATTTTTAATAATTTTAATAATTTTAATAATTTTAATTTTCCGGGAGCCTGTCAGGGCAGAAATTAATAATTTTCATAATTTTAATATTTTTCTAATTTTAATTTTCAGGGAGCCTCTCAGGGCAGAAAAGAATAATTTTAATAATTTTAATAATTTAATAATTTTAATAATTTTAATAATTTTAATATTTTTCCGGGAGCCTCTCAGGGCAGAAATAATTTTAATAATTTCCATACTTTTAATAATTTTAATAATGTTAATTTTCCGGGAGCCTCTCAGGGCAGAAATAATTTTAATAATTTTAATAATTTTAAATGTACTTTTTTAGCTTAGAATCAGTAAAAACTGAAAATTTGCTCAAAGAATCCTACAACATAGTAAAAAATCGCAAAAATTGACCAATTTGGGGGCCCGTGTAGTATAAAATCAAATAAAAAACGGTACGTGAGAATGCCTTCAGATGCAGGAGAAAAGAGTACCCAGAAACCGCGGTATCATCTCCAAAAAATGACAAAAACACACCGTACTCTCCTACGCGATCCTACGCGCTATCCTGCATTCCTTCCTTTTTGTCTTTGGTTCGGAAAAGAAAGGAACGGCTACCAGCCTCCCTCCCGACTTACATCTTTACATTCTCTTGTTTCGTCCTGCTCACCCGGAAAGAAGGTCTGCCTCCAGTCTTTCCTCGCCTCCCTGCTCACTATTATGAGTTCCTTTCACTTCTCTTCTGTTGCTTACATTCTTCTCAAAAGTGTGAAAGGTGCGGGGGACATCCCTTTCACTTTGTCTCTTCTGGGGAAATTCCCAATTGCAGGAGGCTCTCTCTCCTTGTCTTTGTTCTGTGTTCATA